>JACMZG010001908.1:57128847-57138847 GCA_018340805.1 Microvelia longipes
TTAAACAAGTACCTTATTTGTAAAGACTAATAAAAGGTTTCGTTAACTAATAATACGTTTTTATTTAATAACCAACAATAAAACGTATTACAATAAAATAACAAAACAGCAATAATAAATACTTAACACTTACAATTAAATTACTTAAATTACAATAAAACAACTAAAAACAATGAACGACGTATTGTCTACGTGTGCTTTTAGACCTACACATTGAAGTAGAAATACATCCAGATTCATTAAATTAACTTAATATTCATTAAATTTGCATTACATATATTTATTTTGCGTATGTCAGCTATGGAGTTCGCGCGGGAAAGATAAGTGAAAAACACGTTTAAGCTGTGGAAACATTTTTAATAAGTACCTACATTCGAAAGTTTGCGGATGGCATTGTTTTAATCAGTAGTTTAGTAAAAGAACTTCAGGAAATGTTGGAAGAGTTAATAGCAGTAGCTGAAAAAATAGGCTTAAAAATAGACACTGAAAAAACAAAAGTGATGCTCATTAACTCCAGTGGAAATATTTGTATAAAGAATAATAAGAAAATAATAATTAGAAAGAAAAAATTAAACAAGAAATAATTGAACAAGTTAAGGAATTTACATATCTGGGTAGAGTACTTACTAATAGATGATAATGATGATGTAGAAATAACAAGAAGAATTAATATGTCATGGAAGGTATATAACAAGTATAGAAGACTGTTCAGATCAAGTGTTGAGATCAATGAAAAGTAGAAATTATGGAGCACTGTTGTCCTTCCAGTATTGACTTACGGAGCAGAGACTTGGACCCTACTGAAGAAAGAATTAAGGGAGTAAGAATTACAGTAAGGTCCATGCTGAGAAGTATGCTTAAAGTTAGAAGAAGAGACAAGAAATCAAAGGAGTGGCTTCGTAAGCAAACTAATTTAGAGGACGTAGGTGAAATAATATGTAGAAGAAAATGGCAATGGGCTGGTCATATTATCAGAACACAAGACCAAAGATGGACAAGGAAAATTCTTGAGTGGTGTCCTAGAGAATTCATCAGGAAAAAAAGGGGAAACCAAAAAGGAATTGGGAAGATGAAATCAAAGAAGTATGAGCAGACAAGGTGACAGGGATGCGAATTGCCCAGCAGAGAGCAGAGTGGAAAGGGATTTCTCAAGTTTATATTCAAGTCTATCTACTACCCTCCTAGGATTTTAAAAAATAATATACTTATAAAGAGATTGATTTTAATCTCTTTTTAAATCTAGTTTCTAAGTTAATGGTATTAAATTAAACTAAGATGGCAATAAATAAATAAATAAAATAATAATATGATGATATAATAATGTAATAATATAAATAACATAATAGTACAATGGAAAATAATAATATTTAGAACTGTTATATTTTGTAGTAAATAATTGTGTTAAAATGAGTATAATAAATAAAACAAGTAAATAATAAAAAAGTAAATGTAATGCAAATTAATATTATAAGTACATAAATTTATTTTTATGTAAATGTTTAATTTAAATATTTTAAATTGTTAAATTAATTTTATATTATTAAATTTAATTTTCATTTATAGCAAATACGCCATAAATGCATTGTAACGTTTTTTAATGCATTTTAATTTTTTTGTTAAGCAAATACGTGTGAGCTCTAAAAAACCTCTTCAAAGAGGAAACAAAGCCCCTTGGCTGATTTGCATGTTTGTAAAATAATGTAAATATTGTAACTTTTAAAAAGAAAAAAAAATGCAGTCAATGGTATTGTATTGTATTGTGTACTGACATATTCTACTTAAAGAAATTGTTTGAAACAGTAGGTCCGTTCCCAAGAATGGATAATACGTCAAGTCGGTAAAACGGACCGGCCTACATGCCGAAGGAAAAAAGGCTTTCGATAAGGCCAGAGGCCATAGCCCTCTTGGCCGCTTTTTTATCATTAAACAAGTACCTTATTTGTAAAGACTAATAAAAGGTCTCGTTAACTAATAATACGTTTTTATTTAATAAACAACAATAAAACGTATTACAATAAAATAACAAAACAACAATAATAAATATTTAACACTTACAATTAAATTACAAATAAATTACAATTAAATTTCTTAAATAACAATAAAACAAATAAAAACAATGAACGACGTATTGTCTACGGGTGCTTTTAGACCTACACATTGAAGTAGAAATACATCCAGATTCATTAAATTAACTTAATATTCATTAGATTTGCATTACATATATTTATTTTGCGTATGTCAGCTGAAATTAATTTCTTTAACAGCATTCAAAATACAGAGACTTCTTTATTTGTAGAGAGAAATAAGAATTTCCTCCGCCTTCTAAATCTATTTTCTTTACTAAATGATCTCATTCGTACTTTTTACTAAACGTGTCTAGAAATACCTTGTTCAAATCAAATTTAACAAATTAATGATATGCTCTGATTAATAATTACTCTATAAAGAATCGATTTCAACTTAAAACCCAATCAATTAAACCAATAAAAGAAGACAAAGTAATTTTAGACAGATAGACGAAATTAAACATTAACATGTTAATAAAGGCAAAGGAAACTCGTTTAACTATGACCGACACGACTAACAATTTTCGTGACCAGGTTTTTTTCTATTAAGTGATACTTTTCCATGACAATTGTCTGGGGGCGGGGGGTGGTGAAACTATGAATAATTGAGGCTATTAACCCAAAAAAAGGGAATTATGTTTGAATCTTATTAACTATGTAATTTTTAATTCGTTCTTTAAACTGACACTTTGGCGTAGTGATTTCAAAATGAATCGTTCTTTTTTCTTATGGAACCAAAGTGGCGTTATCTTACCAAAACTACGTTTGCGATGTTTCACGGGTTTGATAAGGTTTCTTGTGTAATTTTGGTTTCTAAGCTATTTTATGAAATATAACTCGCAAGTAGAAAAAGTTAGGAGTATCACAGGTATTTTTATCACACGAGAAGATAATAATAATAATAATAATAATAATATATTTATTGTTTTAAGACAACGAGTCTCATACAATAAAGTTCGTACATCAATAACAAAAACAAAATAAAAAATATCAGTAGCAAAAGTGTAAATACAAAACACTAAAAAAGAATGATTCTGAATCTAAATTACATAAAACACTTGACTAAAAATTCAACTGATTGCAATAAGTTGATAATTTCATGATTAATAACCAGTGACACCTCTTGTTTAAAATTACTTTGCTTAGGAGGTTAATAATCAACTAAGTCAAAGTTTAAAGATACTACTAATCCACATAAAAGCAGATGACTCTAATAAAATTAATATTACACTTTTGCAACATTCAAAGTAAAGTGCATTACACAAAATTAATTAAAGATTTACACTAAAAATAAATAATACAGTTATAAAGAATCAATATAAAACTGAAAAAAAATTATTAACAGTAAGTTAAAATTAACAATCAACAACTATTTATTAACAATAAAATTAACTAAAACAATCCTCATCATGCATAAAAGAAAAATGATGAGACAATTATAAGGTTAGTTTCATATATTTATTTTGCTGGATACATACATACACACACATAAAATTATTTTTATTATATTTATACAATTATTTTTTTTTATACATTAATTTTATCACTCGAGAAGATAAAACGAATAGTTACAAATTCAAAATTATTATTCACAAAAATTCTTTTATTATGTAAACGCTTTTAGACAATAATATAAGTTGATTTTTAAGACCTTTTCGGTATAACTGTTTTCAATTATACTATATTTTTTTTTAATTTATAAAACATAAATTATAGTCTGAATAATAAAAACTTAGTCACTCCACTGATGTAATATTTATTTAAAATAAAGCATAACCGGCTTTCAACTAACTAAAGGTCATTAATAGTCATGGTGAAATGTTAAGAAGCTAGGTTTTGAGTATTTTCTTACTGTTGCATGCTACAAGACTCAGTAAGAAAACACTTAAAACCTATAGCTCCCTAGCATCTCGCCGGCACTGATGATGACCTTTAGCTGGTTAAAAGCCGGTTATGCTTTATTTTGAATAAATATTACATTAGTAGAGAGAGTTATTTTTTATTATTTTGATTCTCATGTATTCCTCATGATAATCCTTTGATGTCTTGTATGACATGCTAAGACCTTAAATGTATTTATTAATATTAGTAATTAAGATAATTTTATGAGGTTATGGTTAGATAAATATAAAAAAATGAGCTTTCGGACGTAAATTAGGCCCTCTTTAGAAGTAGTTTTATTACAAACTGAATCAGATAACACATAAAAAAGAAACATTAGTTATACTAATCTAACAATAAGCTGTGTATGCCATCGGAGAACGATACCTACTTCTAAACAAAGATCTAGTTTGAATAAAAATGGGGGCTAACATTACAAAATTTTGGAAGAAGAACATTATATAAATATAGTCGCGTTGTATAAATGAAGTCAATAATTATCGCAAAATAGACAAAATTAGTAATAATCTCCATTATATTAATTAATTTTTAATACAGACACTTGATGGTCGTTAATAAATACAATTTTATCTAATGTGAATGATAATAATTAGCTATCATACACGTAGCATATTTATGTCTATAAAGCCTAAAATAGAGTAATAACACATTATAAGAAATTAAAATTAAAAACTGTACAAAAAATATTATTAATATGAATCAAAGAAACTTAAAATGTGATCTTACTTGCAAAGAGGAAATCCTAACGTATTATATTTAAAAATCTGGGACCTTTGACACGGATTTGTGTCGTTGTGGTCCGATGTTTCTTCCTCCATGATGCCTAATCCATATTTGCGAATTTCTTCCAAAAGAAATTCGCTAAAATAGTGTATCAAAAATATATATGAAAGACAGTACTAATCACCATCATCATAATGTAGGATACTTGTTATTAATAATCAATTGTTATTAATTATTATCAATCATAGATGTTAAAGTAGTTAGTATTAAAATTAATAAGTGTTTAAACTTATACTATACAATCATGCATAACAGTAGTGCGGTGTAGTATCTACTCTGTGCAGGGGTATAATGTAATAAAAATTACAGATTTAGAAATGAATAATTCCTAAATATTCACGATTAAATCGAACAATTATACTTTTAGATCAATTATTAGTATAGATAGACGTAAAACATAATTACGTCCCTACTCAATTAATTTTTCCCTAGGACATAAAACGCTTATTTACGTTCCTAGGGACGTAAATAGAGTGCAGTGCCTATCAATGTCACAGAACAAATTCTAAATAATGTAAGGAATGAAAAAGAGAATGTGTACTCTGTGTACTCAAAAATGTAACCCCCCCCCCCCCCAAACTAAAATCGTTATTAACATCTCATTCCCATCATTATCAACAAATTTTAAAAATTAATAGAAATATATTTGACTTATTATCTAAGTCGTAGGTAAAATTTAATACACGACAGGGATTGAAGCATTTCAGCTCTCGTATTATCAACCTCGGCTAAGCCTCGGGAGCTAACTTTTTTTTTTGGCATTGGTCTACAAGGACCATACAGCCAAACAAGTTAGAGAGCTAACTTGTTTACCTCCCTCGGCCTTGTGGCCTCGGGTGATAATGAAGTTTTCACCTGCGGCTTCGCCTCATGTGAAAACTTAGCCTTGAGCTGCAATACTTTCTTCATCCCCTTGCCGCGTAAATAACTATTAATGTAGCAGGTGAGAAAAAGTATAAAAATTAAAAAGAAGAACACTAAGAAACCCCATGTTTCTTAGGATTGAATTTAGATTGGAACTCAAAGTCCCATATTTGGCAGTTTGTTTCGAATAATACAATATTATTTTTTATACAATTAAATCTTTATAAACCTAATTTAACCATATCGTATTACGTTACAAAATAATCTTACAAAAAGCAATATGCTGTGACAGAAAAATAACATCAGGTCCTAATAATAAGTTGATGTTTTGTAATATATGTATATCGATATCTCCGTTATTGGTTTTCATTGATTTAATCTTTATAATGCAGAACAAAATAATATATTTTATAAATTATTTATTTTTTCTGGATCTGTATTTATTAGTTTTTATCAGTGCGTATGATTTAATTTGCAATGTTAAACATTCTGTATACAGTGAAGTAACAAGTATATTATATTGTAGATTAAAACCATCTCATATTCACATTGGCAGCAGGCAGAAACTATTGCTTTTTTTACTAAAACATAACTTCTACCTATGTCAATTGTTAGTTAAAAGACAAGAAAGTTATAAAAATTTTCATTAACGTAAGTTTATAACGTTTTAAAAGTTACTACCTTATCGTTATCGCACTTATTTTTTTATAGCTTCGTATGTAAGCAAATACTTGGTATAAGAAGTGGTCAAATTGTTCGTACTGTAGATTAACGACGCAGGGATATAATGTAAGTATTGTTGTATGCAGCTGTCATGTAACTTAAAGAGGGAGTGTCAATCTGATTATGATGCCTTCTCCATAGATCTAGTAGGTCTATGGCCTTCCCATTAAATTGTTTTCTTATTAAATTAACGATAATAATTTTAGTTTATAATATTATTGAATCCAGTTTTGAAATGCAGCTTCAATATATCAATATATATATATAATATATAATATATATATATATATATATATATATATATATATATATATATATATATATCCAAGTGGCTCCTTTTAGCCTTTGGCATCCTAATATGATTAGGACCGGTTTTAGCTCACTTGGACCATTCTAAGTGGTGCTATAGGCAAATTGCTTATTTATGACGAAATCAGAAATGAGTAGAAAGAAGTTGCTTTTACTATATAGTTGGTTTTGATAGTTAGTTAATGGTTCATATATCTTGTATTGCTGTATAAATGCATACGTCTATAAGACCCCTCCAGGGCAACATAGGATAAATTGGCTATAATGAGCAGTTATTTTGATATGATAAAAATAGCACTCGCGAATCAACGTTGAGCCTCACAGTCCCATGCAGTAGGTCTTTAATGCGGGTGCAATGAAATTTGCATTTGACTGAAACGATATAAGTGTTTTTATATCGTGTTGTCTATTTATGTGTGTTTCTGCGTCACGCTTAACTCCCGTTGTGTTTTTGTTAAGGGTTCTACTTGTGCTGCCCAGAAAATGATAATTTTCAGACAACGATGATCTATTTTGCTTACTCATCAAAATTTATAAAATTCCTCCAAAATCAGAAAGATTAATCGATTTGGCATTTGACTCAGATGTACATCTAAAGGTATGGTCAGTCAAAACACTAAATTTCACTAATTTAGGCTATGAATAAGCATGCCATTCTGAGCATAATCAAAGCGAGGTTGAAGTAATACTAATTTAGGCTATGGATAATCATGACATTCTGAGCATGATCAAAGCGAGGTTGAAGTAATACTAATCTAGGCTATGGATAATCATGACATTCTGAGCATGATCAAAGCGAGGTTGAAGTAATACTAATCTAGGCTATGGATAATCATGACATTCTGAGCATGATCAAAGCGAGGTTGAAGTAATACTAATTTAGGCTAGGATAATCATGACATTCTGAGCATGATCAAAGCGAGGTTGAAGTAATACTTATTTACGCCATAGATAATCATGACATTCTGAGCATGATCAAAGCAAGGTTTAAGTAACACTAATTTAGGCCATGGATAATCATGACATTCTGTGCACGAGCGAAGCAAGTCCGAAGTTGTTATGAAATGTAACAAGGAACATTGAACGCGATTTTTTTACGTTTTTTTAAATTATTTTAGCCTCCTTGGTCAAGGTTGTTATAGGGTTAATATTTATATTGACCTTTGATGGTGGTCCGGGGTTCGCATCCCAGGTAACGCTCTTTGTTTATATAAAATTTTTATGTATAAATTATTATCTAATGCAATAATTTAAGTGTAAGCTTACTTTAGATTACACTTTAAAAGTAACGGTTTATACAACTACCTGAGGTCGTTCCCACAGGGTTTCTCTGATGAACGCATGATTCTAAACGTGTATATATAACACACACACACACACACACACACTATTATATATATATATATATATATATATATATATATATATATATAATATATATATATATATATATATATGTATTATATATAATATATATATATATATATATATATATATTATATATATATATATATATATATATATATTATATATATATATATATAATATATATATATATATATATGTAATATTATATATATATATTATATAATATATATATATATAATATATACATATACATATATTATTAGTTATCTAGAATGGGTCAAACGTCGTGAAGAGGGGCTAAAATTGTTCAGTTATCATTTGAACCAGTTGCGTAAGAAATCGTTCGTTATACAATGATTATAATTTTCAAATTATCAAGTGTGAATACAATATAAAAATGTTAAACTTTTTAGTTTAGACATTTTATCAGTGTCTGAACGATAAAACATTTAACAGCTGTTGATTACATAAAAGTTTCATTATTTTAATAAGAAATAATTGAATGCAATTTTATAATTAATTTCAATATAAAAAAGTATAATTTCTAACAAAGATAAATTAAACAAATACTAATGCAAGACACTTAAGAACAATGATAATTTGGCTTTGTTTAGCACAAACAGGTTGTGTGGAAAGTTTTTAGTGCAAATAACTTTTAACAAGCTTTATTTTAATTCAACAAAATAATTTATTTCTGATATAACAAAAATATTTTAATTCTTATTTTTAATTTAATTCTTTTAATTTAATAATTAATTTAATTAATTAATTTAATAATTTAATTCTTATATTTTATTCTTATTTTAATTTTTGTTACTTTGGTTTGGAGATCTTATTTTTATGAGGTAATGAGCTTATATGTTTTATATCTGTTAATGTATTATTAGATTTTGTACCTAGATTATGTTACTAGAATGTGAAATGAAATTTTATTGCTGCTAAAATTTGTTTATTGGCGTGCGAAACAAGTCAATAATTTATTTTTAAAGCATTAAACTTGTTTTTACAGGCATGTTGCATATACTATTTTCTTATGTTGACTGGCGGGATTCGTCAATAATAATTAATTAAAATTAATTTTAATTATTTTAATTGGTTTTTAAATAATTAAAAATTTTGATATTTTACTGTAGTTACTAAAATTTGATTGCCGTCGGACGTAAAGTAAATGTTTTATCACCTTAGCCTTACTGACATTTTTGAGGCTTTAAAGTAGACACTTTACTGCTGCTACCTTAAAAAAAACAATAGATATTTTTTTACGCGCAATTTTTAACGCGCAATTTTTAACGCGCAATTTTTAACAATCTTTAACTATACCATTTAGATAAAAAGAAAAAGAGTTATTTAGATTGAAAGAAGAGGCCTTTGGCCTCATAGCCGCTTCGGCACTTCGCGCCGCGGCCGCTACACAGTGTTGGCGCTTGGGGTCGCTTCGCTGCCTCGCGCTTCCCTGTGGTTGCTTTGCGGCCACATGGTTGTTGTACATTGCCTGTTCGTCATATTACTGCTTTATATTAGTGGCACTTTGCCAAGATATTAGACAATTTTCAAATGCATTATAATACGACACACGGCTAAATCAATTGACACCCCGCCAAAATCTCAATGCTTTTCAACCCTCTTTTTTTATAAAAGAATCCCTTCTTTTATGTAACAAAAAAATTCCCTACACTGGCAACACTGAAAGTCAGGTTATGTTTTGAATTTTATTATTTGTTTTTATTTGATATCGTATTTTTTACTTTTTAAAATTATTTATTTACTTTTTAAGACGGAATATTGTTGTATCTTATAAATTTACCAACTAAGTGTTGTTTTAAATTTGTTCGGGAAGTATGAATTAAGGGGAGTTAAAGTTGTTAATTACGTAATGCAATGGATCATAATAGTTCTTTGATAAAAGTTTGACGATTTAAATAAATTGTCAGCTATAATTACTTTTTCCAAAACAAACTGCTTTTTGTGTCAAGCTTGTATAATTG
>JACMZG010001908.1:57143847-57171347 GCA_018340805.1 Microvelia longipes
AGTTTTCTTTATTTAGTTATTTTTTTTACCCAAGATTTCTTTTTCGAATTGTTCATTTCTCTAGTTTTTTTTTAAATTTCCAACATGCAGTCGTTTTCTTCCTCTATTTTCTTCTATATCTAGTTGTTTTCTTGCTTTAGATTTATTTATCTAATTCTTTGTTTTCTATGATATCCTTCATCTCATTGCTTTCTTTCTCTAGTTTTTCTTCATCTACTTGCTTTCTTCCTCTAGTTTTCTTCATCTACTTGCTTTCTTCTCTAGTTTTCTTCATCTTTGTTTTCCTCCTCTATTTTCTTTATCTAATTGTTTTCTTTCTCTAGTTTTTCTTTATCTAATTGTTTTCTTCCTCTAGTTTTTCTTCATTTACTTGTTTACTTCATCTAGTTTTTCTTCTTCTACTTGTTTTCTTTCTCTAGATTTTCTTCATATACTTGTTTTCTTCCTCTATAGTTTTTCTTCATCTAATTGTTTTCTTCCTGTAGTTGTTTTTTCCATCAAGTTTTATACTTTAGATCATAGCTCAGTTAATAAAGCAACTAGACGTTAATACCTATTTACTTCACATTATGTAGACTACTATAATTACTACTATACTTTTAATTTTATGTTCTAGTAATGGAGACTAAATACGACGATATCATATTCACTAGAGTTAAATCAAGTCTGGAGCCATGGCCTCTGATGTCCAGTATATACCCAGTTATAGCTCTAACTTCGCTATATCTCCTGTTTGTCACCAAATTTGGACCTAACTTCACGAAAAACCGTAAACCAATGGAGCTAACGGGTGTCATACTCCTGTATAATGGTACATTGGTTGCGTTTTCAGTTTGGTGGTTATTGAAGGTTTGTGCTAAATAATTTTATGTATCTTTTAAATAATATATTAATCAAGAATAATAAATTGTGAATTAATTACAATACATTACAAACAAATATGTAAATTTAATAAGAAAATTTACTAAGGATGATAAAATGACGTAATTACAATTACAAACAAAAATGTCCTTTTAAAAGATTCACATGAAGATGCTATGATACAGGTGGTGAAAGTGGTTATTGCCACTTGAAAGTGGTGATGGTGAAGTTATTGCCAACTTATCTAGTCTCTTAAGTGCCTTTTTTCATATTAATCACCACAATAGGGACCTACACCAATCAAAATCATGTAAATTTAAATTTTTGCATCTGCGCAATATGGAATGGTATATACCAACACTCTACTTCTATAGTACTCTTCGTTGAACATAAGCCAAATATCTAATAGTAGTAATACCTTGGCAATAAGGAAAAATATGCAGCCTTTGGAAAAATGATATAAGAAGGTTTTAACCATCCTTAAATTTAAAAAAAATCTTTAAGGTTAAAAAGGAGGGAGAGAGTTGAGGCCTCTGAAAATATCTTTTTAGAGGTATCAACTTTCTCTAGAGGTACCTGAAAAGATTGACTGTTGTTGTACCGTAATAGTAATTTTTATTATTGAAAAGAATATTCATTGCCTTATTTTCACAAGAAATAAGAGAAACCTCATTTTTTCTGCAGTTAGTAAGTTTCTATATAGCTTACTTTGGCACGCGAAACCAATTGAAATAGATACCGTTCTCACTGAGATTTAGTCCTTGGCTGGATAAGGTTTTAGCTTAGAGAATATTCAGCGAAGTTTTTTAGATTACTACGCTCTCCAGTTTGGACCACAGACCGAATTCCTTAACAATCATCTTTATTCTTCGTTGCAAATAAAAACACTATTTTATGTTGTTGAATCATTGTTTTTACTTTCAGATGGTTACCAACTGGAAAGCAATGGTTTATATATTTAAATCAATTTTTCAACCTAATTCATTTGAAGTAGATGAAGTTATTGAAAAACAGGTATTTTAATTTACTAAATATGTTACTAAACAAGCATGTTTGCTTTTTGGTTTTTTTATTGGATATATATCACATACAGGTGATGGCTGAATCAGCCGAAAAAATTTTTAGTTTTGATAAATTTTGATTTATCTCGCCTGATTTCAACGTTCTCATGTAAACGAGTCATTTTCTTTCAGATTTTGCCTTACTTCAATTCAATCTCAGGGTACTTATCACTATTCACCTATGATTAGATTTAACTTTTGATATTTTGGAATCAGTTGATTGAATGACATCTCACTTTTATCTGTATCAAAGTATTGACTATTCTGTATAAGGAGTGAGTTAGGCTTCCCATATAAAGATAGTTCTGGTCTCTAATGATCTTTGCCTAATCACGGTCTATCTATCTGAAGCCTTTATAAATTGGCACAGGTCTCAATGCTAAGACTGGAACCTGCTGTCTTTATAATTTTTATTTGGGCATAAGCCTAATAGACCAAGAGACCTGGGGTGTTTTGTTAATAAAAGTGTAATGGCTGGAACCGGTCTAATTTTTCGTAAATATCTTCCTGAACAAGGATCTGCAATTCTGCAGACTCGTATCGGATGGGTGTCCCAGGCAGAATGCACTTTACAGGTCAAATTTACCACCGAAGTTAATAAAAAGTATAATGGCTGAAAACGGGTTTAATTTTTCGTAAATACCTTCCTGAACAAGGATCTGCAATTCTGCCGACTCGTATCGGATGGGTGTCCCAGGCAGAACCTTTGATCCCTAAAGTGCGTTCTGCCTGGGACACCCATCCGATACGAGTCGGCAGAATTGCAGATCCTTGTTCAGGAAGGTATTTACGAAAAAATTGAGACCAGTTCCAGCCATTACACTTTTTATTAACAAAACACCCCTGGGCTCTTGGTCTATAATAAAGTGACATGACCTTTTATGAAGATGTTTACTATCTTTAATTTATTAATTTGATTAATAATTTTTTTTTATTGATAATAAATGAAACATTTTATTTGCCTTCTAAATAATGCAATAAACACAACCGTTTCTCTGATTTTGTTTTAGATCGATGAATTGGTGTATTACTACCTCTTGTCGAAATACGTTGAATTTTTAGATACTGTAAGTATTTATTGACATCGATAATTGAAATAATATTACGCTTTATTATGTAAGGAGCCAAAACAATTTTAAGTTTGAAAGCAAAGAGGTCAATTAGTTTGTTGAATAACAATAGTCTTATATAATAGTCGAGTTTATTCAAGAATCAACACGTGGTGATACTTGATATAGACATTCTTAACATTCTGATAACCCTATTATCAGAAGTTATAGCAACAATCGAAGCTATGATAGGGCATAACTTCTTGTCTGAATGAACAAGATGATTTGTCAAAAATTAAACATTTTATTCATTAGATTGCATCATGAGGATATGTCCTCTTAAATAAAGCTCGTATTAATTATCATTTGACAGCATAATTATAATAATCGTTTAGTTTAATGTACTTGTTTTTTTCTATTTTAGGTGTTCTTCGTTTTGCGTCAAAAATGGAATCAAGTGACATTTTTGCATGTGTACCATCATGCTAATATGGCTGTAGTCACGTGGTTATATCTCAAATATATTTGGGGTAAGAGATATATTACTATATTTATTTATTTATCCGTATTTACTTTTTTCACCTACAACTATATGAGTGTAAAAAAACAATTGTATTGGCACAAAAAATTAAAAACCAAATTTTTATTTTTTTTTTGAGAAATCACGAAATATTTTTATAAATATATCATAACAGTTTGAATTTTATTGAGCACAGCATTATGTTATTGGAAAAGTTTTCAATAATAAGTCAACTGGTGTATACAAGCAAAATTTAAAAAGAAATCTGTACTCCATTTTAATGATAGATAATGTACTTTGTTTAACCTTTTCCTGGTAAAAATGTTTTCAGGACGACATATCGTTGTGATATCCATAGTGAACACGTTTATTCACTCAGTAATGTACTCGTATTATCTACTGGCTGCTCTTGGTCCCTCAGTTAGACCGTATTTATGGTGGAAAAGATACATCACTAGAATGCAACTGGTAAGTAAATTAAATTTTATTCAATAATTTTGTGGCGTTTGTACAAACTATACGCAGCTCGTTAAATTACGAAGGTTTGTAATCTTATTAATGTCAGAAAAGTGATATCAGAATATTATCTTATGTCATGTGGGTTAGTAACCAGATGTGTGTATCATTAAATGGTGCGACAAGGAGACAGGTATTTGATCTGGCTAGTTCTATTACTAGCAAAAGATTGTATACTCAAAGTTTTGAGGGTGTGATAACACATCTTAGTCAGTTGACTTGCTGAGAGAGTAAAATTATCTGTTTCCTGTTTCTGCCAATTATTTGATATTTTCCATGAGCCCACCATGACCATTTACAATTACTATTTTAATACAGATAAATTTAACTGAATTTGGTCTCAAAAGAATATCCAAATGCTTCACGGATATGCAATGGAAGCGAAATTGGGCGTTCTTCGTAGTCTAAGAACGACTGCAAGTAGTTCTTGTAAAATTAATTTTAATTAAAAAAAAAATACTTTATTTAAATTCTGTTTATTTTTTAATAAAGAACACATCGCCAAATGGTATAGTGACAAAATATCAAATATTTTGTATTTCCCGACAAAATAAATAATGAGACCATGAACTAATAACATATTAATGGTGTCTTTATAGATGTGCCCCCGTTTTATAACTATTTACTATAAGATTGTTTGAAAACCCTGCCTGCCACAGGTCAAATCATATAAGTGGCTTCTGGTTGATTTAGTAAATCACTAAGTAAAGCTTATGGTAATTCGCTAAAATGTTATGGGTAATTCGCCAACAGTGATGACGATATTGTGGAAAGATGTATGACACTCTGTTTAAAGTGTCAAAGTTGTTGCCTTAGGTTACAACCAACATTGACTAAACTTGTGTAAAAACATATGTTTATTGTTTTAGGGACAATTTATAATTTTGCTCACGCACGTAGCTATACTATGGTACAATAAATTCCCAGTTCAGAAAACCTTCATGTACGTCACAACTATCAACGTTTCATCTTTTTTACTGCTGTTTCTTGACTTCTATCGTAAAGCATACTCTAGTAAAAGAAACAACGATGCTGACTCAAAAAGTAGAACGAGAGAAAGCAAGGACAACTTAAGTAGGGAACATACAAAGAAAGCTTAAAGATACAATTATTTCTTAGGTGGTTAAAAAATCATACCATACGATTAAAACTTAGCTTCTAGTAGCAAAAGCTATTAGTAGTAACGCTAACGGTGTGAAAAAAAAAACAGGATAAAACACAACCTTAATCTCCTGAGTAGCCTTGTTTTAGTCGAAAGCAAATCTGGACTCGTCGCTACAGATTTGAGTTAAATAAGTTCTAAATTTGAAGATCTCGTGGCAATTGTTACTGGCAGCTGACTAAAGGTTAATTACGAACACGGTTATAATAATATGTTATAGTTTTGTTGAGCAATATGTGCCCTATACTAAGATGTTTTAAAAATGTCATTTCATGAGATGCTGAACAATTTTTTATGTATCGAGCCCATTTAATTTTATGAAATGTTAACTATGTATTGTTATTTTTGAGTATATAGACGCTTAATTATTGTTACGATAGCTAATAAATTATTTTTTGTAAGATTTTTATTTAATTTAGCCTGCGATGATGTACCCTCTTTCATCTTCGTTTCGACCTATTCATTCCATGCGTTCTTGGTAGTCGGTAGTCAACGTTAGAACTAATCTAGAGCTGAAATTAATTTCACTTGATTAAAGCTTTGAAGCTTAAAGCTTCAAAGCTGAAAGAGATATTATTTCCATCTCAGTACGCACGACCCTAGAATAAAATATTGCTCCATAACCTAGGGTTTTATGACTTGGGGCTCGCTTTGCTCGTCCAACCCAACCCAACCCAAACTTCAAGGTAGTATAACTTATACTATTTATACTACTAATGTTGGTGCACCTGAAATGTTCCGTCTGGAATTTTACTTATTTTTAATGTTTTGTTGATTTTTTTGCCGTGAAACTTCATATATTTGAGAGATGTGAGCTAAATTTATTATATAATATTTAATATTGCACCAATACATTTGTATTCTCCCCGATAACTCAACAAAGTAAGAATAAAGTTGCTTTCGAATTTTTACCACTAGTTTCCCTAGAACCCTAACCCAGGCAACAAAAGTATCCTGTCGACTTGATAACGTAATCAGATTTTTAGAAAACCCTTGTACTCAAGCATCGCATTCCTTAGATAACCCTGTACTCAAGCATCAAGCACTCATCGCATTCCTTAGATAACCTTGTACTCAAGCATCGCATCCTTAGATAACCTTGTACTCAAGCATCGCATTCCTAGATCTTGTACTTCGCAGATAACCCTTGTACTCAAGCATCGCATTCCTTAGATAACCCTTGTACTCAAGCATCGCATTCCTTAGATAACCCTTGTACTCAAGCATCGCATTCCTTAGATAACCTTGTACTCAAGCATCGCATTCCTAGATAACCCTTGTACTCAAGCATCGCATTCCTTAGATAACTCTTGTACTTCAAGCATCGCATACCCTTGAAAGCATCGCATTCCTTAGATACCCCTTGTACTCAAGCATCGCATTCCTTAGATAACCCTTGTACTCAAGCATCGCATTCCTTAGATAACCCTTGTACTCAAGCATCGCACCCTAACCCTTGTACTCAAGCATCGCATTCCTTAGATAACCCTTGTACTCAAAGCACGCATTCCTTAGATACCCTTGTACTCAAGCATCGCATTCCTTAGATAACCCTTGTACTCAAGCATCGCATTCCTTAGATAACCCTTGTACTCAAGCATCGCATTCCTAGATAACCCTTGTACTCAGCATCGCATTCCTTAGATAACCCTTGTACTCAAGCATCGCATTCCTTAGATACCCTTGTACTCAAGCATCGCATTCCTTAGATAACCCTTGTACTCAAGCATCGCATAGATATGTATCGCTCAGCATCGCATTCCTTAGATAACCCTTGTATCGCATTCCCTTGCATCGCATTCCTTAGATAACCCACTCAAGCATCGCATTCCTTAGATAACCCTTGTACTCAGCACCCTTGTATTTCAAGCATCGCATTCCTTAGATAACCCTTGTACTCAAGCATCGCATTCCTTAGATAACTTGTACTCAAGCATCGCATCCTTAGATAACCCTTGTACTCAAGCATCGCATTCCTTAGATAACCTTGTACTCAAGCATCGCATTCCTTAGATAACCCTTGTACTCAAGCATCGCATTCCTTAGATAACCCTTTATCGCATTCCTTAGATAACTTGTACTCAAGCATCGCATTCCTTCCTTGTACCCGCATTCCTTAGATAACCCTTGTACTCAAATCGCATTCCTTAGATAACCCTTGTACTCAAGCATCGCACTTAGATAACCCTTGTACTCAAGCATCGCATTCCTTAGATAACCCCTTCGCATTCCTTAGATAACCCAAGCATCGCATTCCTTAGATAACCTTGTACTCAAGCATCGCATTCCTTAGATAACCCTTGTACTATATAGATAACCCTTGTACTCAAGCACCTTTCTTACTCAAGCATCGCATTCCTTAGATCTTGTCATCGCATTCCTTAGATAATAACCAAAAAGCATCGCATCCTTAGATAACCCTTGTACTCAAGCATCGCATTCCCCCTTGTACTCAAGCATCGCATTCCTTAGATAACCCTTGTACTCAGCATCGCATTCCAAGATATCGCATTCCTTAGATAACCCTTGTACTATATTCCAAGCATCGCATTCCTAACCCTTGTACTTCATTCCCCTTGTACTCAAGCATCGCATTCCTTAGATACCCTTGTACTCAAGCATCGCATTCCCCTTGTACTACTCAGCATCGCATTCCGTGTATCAAGCATCGCATTCCTTAGATACCCTTGTACTCAAGCATCCATTCCTTAGATAACCCGGGTATTTTGGTAACTTAGGTACCTATGTACCCCAGACACATACGGGGTGACTCGAGTACTTAGATAGGTCATGTAAGAACTACAACTGTGAAATATTTTATTTAATAATATTTAGCAATTAAATTCTACCCAACATTCGTAACAATTCAGTAATGCAAACAATTCTCGGGTACTCCGGTAGCTTCTTAGAAAAATGTATTTTTCTTATTAGTGGAAAGTGGAATGTGCCTTTCAACTAAAATGTACCAGCTACTTCTTTGACAGACACACTAGACTTAGCTTTTAGTCATCTTTGTAGATCCTAACTTTGGACTGCACTGAATTGAACCTTTGATCCTTTTTCTTTAAAAGGAAGTCAAGTTAAAAACACTTGTTATGGGACCATAATCCCTACAAAAAAATGAACTCAGTTTTAAGTAGATATTGGATCTGGATTTCCAAAAGAGGCTTAGTAAAAGAAATCTGTAAGGGAAGATTTTTCTGAAGGAAATCTTTAGACATTCTATTGGATATTTTAATAAAGTCCCCTTCCTTTGTCCTTCAGTTGATGATCAACATAGGCATTGGTTTTGTGAGTCAATGCTTCTGTTGATAAGCTAGCAGAGCAGCTAAGGCTTGTCGCCTTAAATGCTGCTCTGTGTAGTTCAAAGCACGCAGGCCGGAAATCACAACAATTAGAAACAAACAATTTAGAATGATTTTCAATTTCACATTTTAATTTAAAAAAAATCGGGTACGGGATACCTCGGATATTTCCTCGTCACATCGGAATCACTACGCTTAACCTCCCTACTTTGGACTCGTTCTCAAAATAAAAAAATCACAAAAGTTTATACTGCAACATGACTTCGGACTCGTTTAACTTGTCTTGATATAGGAAGTAAATTTGTTTTATTTCCAGAGGCTACCTATCTAGGCACTGACCATGCTTGTTGCTGCTTAACTTTTATGATCCGTCAAAAATCATGGATATACTTGCCTTATTGAGACACAATTGTGTGTACTTATTTATACTCACTTGTACCCAATTAACTCGATAAGATTATTTTCCGATTTTTCACAATTTTTTAAAATCGTATACAAGCCATTTGATAAAAATTGAACTAGATGCTAATTAGTTCCGAAGATAATTATATGATATTATTATCATCTAATTATCATCAAATGATAATTAGATGATAATTAATTCCATCTAATTATCAGCTTGTTAGACGTGAAAGTTTGTGACAATGGTGAATTATGAGTAAAATTAGTTGGACGTAATCCATTGTCAGTACTATTTACAAATAACGACGTTTCGGGAGCAGGTACTTCTCCCATCATCAGGTTCGTCTTGAGAAAGACGGTGTGTGAGTCAAGTGTTGGGTGTTAGGACTTTAACCTAACTTCGTAGGCAGGTATCAACGACTTTGTTATGCACTTTGAAACCTTGTCTACGATGGGGCCTTCCCCGGTCTATATAGGGATTAGGGTTCCTTTTATACCTCCTAGCTACCTGCGAATACGTATTATTATATTTAGAACTTGAAAGATCTCGATAATACGTATTCGCAGGTAGCTAGGAGGTATATAAGGAACCCTAATCCCTATATAGACCGGGGAAGGCCCCCATCGTAGACAAGGTTTCAAAGTGCATAACAAATTCGTTGATACCTGCCAACGAAGTTAGGTTAAAGTCCTAACACCCAACACTTGACTCACACACCGTCTTTCTCAAAGACGAACCTGATGATGGAGAAGTACCTGCTCCCGAAACGTCGTTATTTGTAAATAGTACTGACAATGGATTACGTCCAACTGCAGCGCGGATCCAGACCAAATTCTTGGGAGGGGCGATTATTGAGGGTTTAGTATAACTCAATTAAGTTCGCATGAGGCTGCAGATGCTTTAATGAGGGCTTTTATAAACTTGAGGGTACTTATACTTAAATAGTAGCATTCAAAAAGTGTCAAAGATGCAAGTGAAGCCAGCTAAAAAAGAGATTTAGCAAATTCCATTTATGGAATCATGGATATTTTTGAGGGGGTATGTATGTCCCAAAAAATATGCGTATATATATATATATATATATATATATATATATATAATTATATATATATATATATATATATACGGATTATATAGGGATATAATTATACGTGTGTAAGTAAAAATATCTATCTGTGTAGAAATAAACTTGGCATATGCCGAGATGTTAAGAAGTTCCGAGGCCTATTGTTTGGAAAAACTACTTCATTAACCCAAGATATGATGTCATTAAAAATATTGTCTTTTAAACAATATTGCATATTCAAGTTAACGGCATGCTAAAATACATTGAGCCCAGTTTCAGCTGAATTTAGACCAACCCTAGTGACACAAACGTTGGATAATATATATTATATATATTGTATATATGTATACGTCCAGGTCAATAACTTTTGCGATATCTGTTTAGGTTCAGTATTGCTAGATCGTGAGAAGGTAGTATAAAAGAAACACCCTTATCTCTAGTTCCGCCTCAGGAAAAATGGCCCCCACAGAACAACGGCAAGCTAAGCAGGTTCGCAAAGCGCCTGGAATGTCTTCTTATAGTTGGAACCGGTTTCTGCTCAATCGGACCATTCTAAGTAGCGTTATTGGCAAATAACTTAATTATGACGTCATCAGCTATTAAAATTAAAGTTTGCCTTTTGTATACAGTGGGTGAAAGATAATTTTCAACACTACATACATCTCATATATGGCCTCAAAAGGCCATATCCAGCGATTGAAATTCGCTAATACGTGGCCAAAATGCCATGTTAAAATTAATACTGAAACAACGATTGTGTGGACTTAAAAAGGCCATAGCTAGGCGGCAATAATTCGCTAAATTCATGATAAAAACATTAACAAAAATAAAAACAACAAATAATACAAAACAATGTGGCCACAAGGAGGCCCTCGGCTGAAGCATCCCTCAGGAGCGAGGCCGCGTAACGGCTACGGGTCGACTTATTTCCAACATGGATAGCAAGATGTGAAACTCTTCGCAGAGTCGATCAACCCCTACTAAACACTAAAGTCATAGATAAACAATATTAACATAGATGCTCACTCAAAGATTTTTTTTAAAAAAATAGTTGATGGGATGCAGGAGGCTCAAGTAGTACAATCTGGTGGTGACAGCGTGAAACTGTCAGATATTTTTATTAACCAAACAACGAGCTGATGGGAGTAATCAAGTCTTTCCATCCGCTATTCAGCGCTAGAATGATGAGGAGTCAATGGATGAGTGATCCCAAATAAGATCTATATGAATTTCGTATAAATTGGTAAAAAGTGAAAAATTTAATTTTTTACTCTTTATTCTCTCCTCCTCTCCCCTCATACTGTTTCCCCTTGGATTCGAACCTCTAATGTCAATGTTGAATTGTTTGTGTTTCCTTAACTTATCCGTTTGCGCCAACCCGAGATGTTATATTCAGACAGCAAATTTTAATCATAAGTCTAAAACAATCAAAATGAATTATTGTTATTTTTTTAAGAAAACGATGGTGCTGCTTCGCGTGATGAGGCCCCCAAGTTTTGGAAAACAAAAATACATCGCGAATATTATTGATATATTAGAAGATTATCAAAAGACATATTATGCACATTATGAAATGAAAGATATAAAATGACGTACAAATCCTAATCAGCTTAACTTAAATAATAATAACAGCTTACTTTAAATGTAACTTTGATTAGAATAAACTTGATTTTCACATATTTGTGAAATTTTTAGCGTTTTCAATAAATTGTTGACTTAGTTTTGTAGTTTTTTTTTTTGGAAAAACGGTGGTTACGCGTGCGGTTTACTCGTACTTCGCTCGGGTACTGAAGGTAGGACTGTTTGCTATATAATTTTACCACGTATACGCAGAGTTTTTAACAGCCGATCCCCATCGTATCCGTTGCGCATTTAATACGCTCTGGTTCTTGCCCCGTTTGTATTAGCTAAGCCGATCTAGTACAATGACGTCGTAACAGATCGTGACAAAACATCGCTTTTTATAGCTAACAAAGACAAATCATTTTATAGCTAAGTTTAACTCGGGTTAGAAGAAAGTTAAACACAAAGTATATTTAATAGAATAATAGATTTACGCTTAAAAATGATTTAAATAGTTGTTTATTGAAATACTAGATTGTAAATGCGATCGCCTTTCCCCTTATCGGCGGGGTACATCTCCGGGTAGTTTTCTAGCGCTAGCGTATTCGTAGTAAAACATAACCAACATGCGGACCACCGCGTCAGAATTATTTTGTAGTTATAAAAATTATGGAGGGTACCAGTATTCAAACCCTTGCTTGGAGTACTTTGAATGGTCTTAACGGCTCCGGACCATTTTCATTCAACTCATTACGATATACATTAGGTTTTTAAAAATTAACTACTGTTAATTAATATATATATATATATATATAATATATATATATATATATATATATATAATATATATATATATATATATATATTATATATATATATATATAATATATATATATATATATATATATATATATATATATATAATATATATATATATATATATATATATATAATATATTACGATAAAAACAGATGGATAATATATGACAGGAACAAAAGTATGGCCCGTATTCAAAGAATTTTCCTAACATTCTCCTTAAGGGTTCCTTAAGGAAAATGTTAGGAAAATGTCTTTGAATACGGGCCTATATTTGTAACGTTAACGTTAGTTAACGGTTACATACGTTATAAACGGTTACATACGGTTATATACGTTAATGGTTTAACATAAAAATTATGTTAAACATAATTTTATAGTTTTTACGTTATATAAGTTTATAACTACAAAATAATTCTTGTTTCGAATCCTGAAACCCTCGATAATTTTTATCGTTTTTTTCACGTTTATAACTACAAAATAATTTCTGACGCGGTGGTCCGCATGTTTATTTATTTATTTATTTATTTATACATATACGGCAAAGCCATTTTACAAAAAATTTAGAAATAATATAAATAAAACAAAAACAATATAAAACTTTAAATATAAGAAACAATTATACAAAACTATAGATAAGAGAAATTATTATTATTATATTATTATTTTTTTTTTTTTTTTTTTTTAAGAGAATTTGTTTATTTTATATAATACTATAATCATTAAAATAACAAGAAATAATCTTTGAAGTATAACAGTTTTTCTTTTTTGACTTTAGGTAATAATTAAAAAATCCAAAAGTAATAAATAAAATAAATAAATTGCACTTCAAACAATATTTTGATAAAATTAAATTAAATAGTAAAAAAGGCAAATTAAGAATAAAATGGTAAAAGTAGAAAATAATAAACAAGTTAAAATAATAAACAAAAAATTGAGTTATGTACATACATACTTTAAATAGATATTACTATAACTAATGATATATTCTTTCATAGATATTCACTTATATACATGCATACATACACCTTCATTCATTAATGTATTCATTTAAAAAAACATACATACATACACATACATTCATTAAAATAGTTAAATAAAGAATAAAATTAACTGAAATAATTTTTACAAAGTTGTTTTTTTAAACTTCTTTTGTTTATATTAAATAAATCTATTTCTTTAATACTATTTCCTAGTGACATAATTCGGTTCGTGGTGAAAATTTATTATAGTTGGTCGAAGAATACTGGGTAGTAAATAAGTCTTTTATTTCTAGTTTGTATTTTAGGAATGTTAAAGTTGATATGCTGTAAGAGATCTGGGCAGTCAATAACATTGTTTAATAAATCATGTAGCAATTTGATATCAGTGTGTTGCCTCCTAATTTCAAGGGGGAGCAATCTCAAGGTATTTCTGATAATATTATATTCATGAGGTGGTCTAGGTAGTTTCAATTTCCAAGAGGCAAACCTTAGAAACTTATTTTGTACTCTTTCTATCATGTCTATATAGCATATATAGAATGGAGTCCATACAACTGAAGCAAATTCTAACTTAGACCTGACAAATGCACAATACAGAGATTTAATAACACTGATATTATTAAATTCTTGACAATTTCTAATTATGAAACCAAGACTTCTATAAGCTGAAGAAAATAGAATTAATGTGGGAAGAGAAAGATAGAGCAGGATCTAAAATGACTCCCAAATCTCTAATAGAGTTAACGACTTCAAGTTTGTTATATTTCCCAATAATATAGTTAAATTCTATAACTGATTTCTTTTTAGTAAATCTTAACACCTTACATTTTAATACATTAAGTTTCATACCATTATTATATGACCACTCAATAATATTGTTTAAGTCTATTTGTAATAATATGCAGTCAAAAATAGTTTTAATAGGCCTGTACAATTTGAAGTCATCTGCAAATAGTTTGTATTTAGAGTATAAAACTACATTACAAATATCATTAATAAAAATTTTAAATAAAAAAGGTGTAGATTTCCACCTTGTGGTATACCAGACACTGTGATAAAAGGAAGAGATAAGAAACATAAAAATTTAACTTGTAGTTTCCTGTCATTAAGAAAAGATTCAAACCAAGCCAACATATTACCTGAAAACCCAGCTTCTTTAAGTTTTTTAATTAATAAAGGAATATTTACTCTATCGAATGCTTTGGCGAAATCAGTAAAGATGGTATCTAACTGATAATGAAGTTCTAAAGCACTTAATATATCTTTCTGATAGGTAAGTAAATTTGTTTGAACCGATCTGCCAGAACTAAAACCATGTTGTTCAGAGTTAAAAAAATTGTTTTTGAAAAAAGGAGTTATGCATTGATAAACATGGCTTTCTAAGAGTTTAGGTAAAACTGAAATAATAGAAATAGGTCGGTAATTTGGAATATTTGCAGGGTCGCCAGATTTAAAAACTGGAGTAATGAAACTAGTTTTCCAAAGCTGTGGGAATTTGCCTGAACACAATGATAGATTAAATAGTTGATGAATTGGTGAAATAAGTTGATTTTTACATTTATAGAGAAAGATAGCTGGTATACCGTCAGGTCCAATAGGTTGTTTACAGTCAATATTGGTTAACATTTTTTCAACATCTGAAATATTTATATAGCACCTACTAATATTAATACTTGAGTCATTTACAATATTTGAGTTATCACAATCAATCTTATCATTAGTATAAACAGATGCAAAGTGCTTAGCAAACATATTAGCTATATCCTTACCATCATTTAATGTTTGATCTTTGTATGACATAGATGCAGGGTAACTATTTTTCTTTGTTTTATTTTTTATAAATTTCCAAAATATGTTAGGATCATTAAGTATTGAGTTCTCAACATCAGATAAGTATTCCTTATAACATGTTTTAGCCAGGTTTTTGCAATCATTTCTTATTTGAGAAAAAATAATATAATCAGAATATAAACCAGAACTTTTGTACTTTTTATGAGCTCTCTTCTTTAAAATAACCAAATTAATTAATTCTTTAGAGAACCATGTAGGAAATTTGTACGAAGAAATAATTTTGTTAGGAATATGCTTGTTAAAAAGTGCATTAATTATTTTATTAAATTTGGTTACTGCTTGTTCTATGTCACAGTTATAAAATTCTTTACTCCAATCTATTATTGATAAAGAGTGAGATAGAGAGTCATAATCAGCATTTTTGAAATCAACATTAATGAAAAAGTTAGCTTGTAAAGGAGGATGGTAAGGATCAGGCTCTATGATACAAAAATCAGACTTATTTACTTTTAAGCTAGTAATATTAGAAAAAATTAAATCTAATATAGAATTCTTATAATTACTTGTACTAGAATATTGATCAAGATCACAGAAGAGGTATCCTTCAGTAATTGTAGAGGCTTGTTTAGAAGGGAATTTTGTAGGATTAACCGCAGGAACTTTGGTATTTTCATTTCCATCATTAGCAGCTTGCCAAATTATATCTGGTAAGTTATAATCTCCGGTGATAAGAAATTTAGATGAGGGGTAACGAAATTTTAGGTCTTCTATTGTGAGAATATGTTCTTCATACACTTCGATAGCAGATTTTGGTGGAATGTAAACTGATCCTATAATTAAGGGAGCCTTCTTATCTTTGGTTCTAATTTCAACAAATACTTGTTCAACTTCATTATATTTAATTTTTATCTGTTTTGATGTAAATGATTTCTTTATGGCAAGAAATACCCCTCCTCCTCTAGATGCTAGAGAAGAGTTTCTGTCATATCGGTAGATATTGTAGTTGTCAAACCCAAGTTCTTCAGTTTGAATAGAGGTATTTAGCCAAGTTTCAGTGAACGAGATGAAGTCATAATCAGTTATACTTATAGTAGAGCATAGTTCGTTAATTTTTGTTCTAAGTCCTCTCACGTTTTGGTAGTAAAGAGAAACTGCTGTGGGAGGACTGTTTATACGTTTTTTTGAACTTTAGTAACAATTTTAGGTATTCCATCGATAATTCTAATTGCTAAATCTTTTTCACCATTTTCAAGTCTCTTGCCTAGAAGAGATTTCATTTGCTTATATTTCTCTCTTTGTTGTTTGGTTTGATCAGAAGAGATTTTTATGTTAGTGCAAGCCTTACCTAGTGCTGTATCATTAATTTTACTATAACACTTCAGCAATGCAATAGCTTGTGTGTTATTATCGAAGCAAATTTTTAATGGACGACGAGATCCTTCACCTAATCTAAAGACTTTAATAGGTTTGATATCGCCTAAACCTAGGTCCTCCATTAGAGAGACTACCTTATCATTATCAGTCTTGACTTCTTTTAAGTTATTTTCAGTTTCCTCATTCTTTAAAACTATATTTTCTTCACTTACATTATATACTATTACATTTTCATTCTTCTCTGTCTTTCTGATATTTCTGCAATTACTTCATCTGGTTCTGATACACTAGAAGATTGTAATAGCTTGGTTTCAATATCAGATATTTTGGTCTGATTATTAGTTATCTTATCTTCCATTATGTTAACAGAGTGTTTTAAATCATCAACAGTTCCCTTTAACCCATTGACTAGAGTCAAAATGGTACCAATACTAGTATTAACGTTACTTACGTTCTGACTCAGGTTACTGAACATAGTGGTGTTACTGTGTTTAGTTTCAATGAATAATTCCAATAATTTATCGATTTTATCTCTAAGGTCATCTTTATTTAACGAATCACTTATATTTAAATTATTTTCTGACTTAGAAAGATCGTTGGAGTTTTGTTCTATCATATTAATTTTTGTAATAGTGAGATTTACAAAAGAGAATTAGGTTAGGTGGAGACACCAAAATTTGTCTTGACAATAAAAGGAAATATAGAAAGAATTATTGGTTAGAAACTTATGAAATACGCACTTCACTATTTAATTTTTGATTTTACACAAAAAATTTATACAAATAATAAGTAAACTAATTAAATTATTTAAATTAATTTGGAACACGAGACTACCTAGTATTCTTCTTCTTCTTCTGTTAGGAAATGTTGGATGAATTTCTTTCAGAATGTTGTGTTTCCGTGCTTAACAACCCATTCTTGCCTAAGGTTCCGGTGTATGCTTTATGACCTAAGCAGTTACTCAATTATCAAGCACTGCTCCCACCTACTTTTGTCAGTATTTTTCAGAGGAAATGCGCTAAAACCTTTAAAGGGAAACACTAACTGAGCTTTAAACTAGTTTGAATAATATTGCGCACTGCCAATTTCAGAGGCATAGTTTTGTATAACCAAGTTGATAATTATGCGCATTTCCTTTGAAAAGTACAGCCAAAATGAGTACGAGGAGTGCTTGATAATTGAGTGACTGCTTAGGTTTAAAGCATAAACCGGAACCTTAAGCTAGTGGGTTGTTATGAACGGAAACACGCATCCAAAGGAATTTTGCCCAACATGCGAACCACCGCGCCAGAATTTTACTTGTTTATCATACAAACTATTGTTTGCCATTTTACATTGAGCATTCGCCTTGTAATATAATCAAAAAATATAAAATTCAATAACATATTAAACTCGTTTAATTATACATTATCACCATGTTCCAGTCTAAGTTTATTTACTTTTAAAATTTACATTAAAACATAAATGAATTGATGGAAATATTTCGTAATTACCATAGTCTTTGTTTACTTTTATTTTATTTGACTAAACGATTGGCAACTGTTTGAATTTAAAAAAAACTACAGCACAATCTGGTAGAGAATAGAGCAAACAGATTTTACTACTAGCGCTCTTCAAGATTTGTGATGAGGCCCCCAACTTATATCATAAACACAAACTTGTCAATGAGTTGTCCCACTACGGTCGGGAGTGAACCATCTATGTTAATATTGTTTATCTAATGACTAAAGTTAAATTACTTAAATGGCATCATGTCAAATAATTTAGTCAGGTGTTCCCAAAAACTCCAGCTAAGGGGGCCATCTGCTATCGAGTAATTTTTTTGCGTACATTGTACAGAGTGTATACACGTTGTGTATATATCATTTATTTTCTGAGTAGCCCCATTGCGGTAGGAGTTATTCTTCTATTTCTTTAAATATTTTCAGCCCAAAGTATATAAAATAGCATATTTTTAAAAATTAATTAATAACAAATCATGCGAGCGAAAGCGAGCTTAAGAAAATTTTGCTCTTTTTTAATTGATTTTTTTTCGAAATTTATAAAAAAAATTAACCGACGCCACCTAAGCTACTTAATTTTCCTCAAATTTTTTGGATCTTGGGGGGGGGGCGATCGCCCCCCTTGTATCCGCGCCTACGTCCAACCAATTTTACTCATATCAGCTTGTTGTCATAAAAATATATTTCCGGATTGCGTAATTACAACTAAATATAGATTTTTCGTACCAAGTTTTAACTCTCTAGCATAAATACGCTGGAAGCTATACGATGATAGACACACACACACTGACAGACAAATTTGTGAAAACCACTTAGGAGGTCTTATGAACACCTAAAGCGGATAGTTTTGGTGACATCCTGGTTTCGGATTTTTTGCTAACACAATTCTTTTCCTGCAAACCTACTAGAAATACTTTTCCTATCTCTTTTATGTTGAGAACTTATAAAAAAAAAGTTATTTATGCAACAAGGGATGAAAGTAAGTTTACAGCTCAAGTTAAAGTTTCGTCCTAAGGCAGCGCCGAAGGAGGAAACTTCATTAGCTCACGAGGCCGGTAGGCCGAGGGAGATAAACTAGTTAGCTCCCGAGGCTTGCCGAAGGAGATAATACGAGAGCTGAAACTTTCATCCCTTGTTGCATATTAATTTTATCTACGACTAGAGAACTAATACTAACAACTATTAATATATTCTTCAGCTCCTTAATTGTTATTGTGTTAGTTTAGTTTATTCTTACCATGTCAATTACTCTGATGAAGAGAGAATAAAGCCACTATCTTCACATTATTTTATTGTAAGCTGTCAATAGAATAATGTGTAATACTTTATTTGTAATTTAAACATTACATGTGTATATTGTATATTCTACCGTAGTACTAACATAAACACCGAAAAAAATCCTAAAAATTTCCTAAAATTCTGTCAAGTTGGCAACACTTTTACTTTTCCTCCCTAGGGAGTAAAAGTACATTTACAGTGTGAGATAACAAGACTGTATGTAGAACTTACAATACAAGGAGTAGATAAAATTATTTTTTTAATCAAATATCCGGTTTTAGCACATTCAGATTCCATTATGTATTTGCAATTCCTTGTTAACACGTTACAAACTACACGTTTAGCAAAATCATATGAAACTTTGTACAAAATATCCCATGAGAGTAAGGACTCATGTGATCATAGCAATAATCCAACATGGCGTAATAAAACGGCGGCCTATTTTTTGAGCCCAACAAGACCTCGACTACATCGCTCAAAACATTTAAGTTCATAAAGTGCTGCATAAAAAACCTCAGTTTTTACGATAAGTACAATTTATCGATAAGGAAACCTAGTTCCATATTTTTGTTCCACATTTTCACGTAATTTATGATAATATTATCATTTAAAATTATTTTAATTTTTGTATATTACCGTGTAAAATATGTTAAATCAGAGGACAATGGTTTGACCAATTGTCAAAACATATTTTCCTGCACATTTGTGGGAATTAGAACTAACTGTAATGTATTTTTAGTTATAGTATATTACTGAACCAGATTTAGGGGGGAAAGTTGTTTGGAAAGTAAGTGAAAATTGGAGAGTAAGTGGAAATTCGAGACGTTTTGTATAAAAGGATTATTAAAATTTTGTATAAAAGGTTGGTATAATTATTTGAATAATATTTTATTCTCATAATTTTGAACTGCACTTTCTTTTAGCCTTTTGTTCATTTTTTTATTATCATTTAATTGTATGTATTGTTTTTCGGTGTATTATTGTTTAAAATATTATAGTCCATGAGCAGGACCTAAAAAAATGTGACTCATTTTGTACTGTACTAATTCAAACCAAATAATTCTGAAAATATACCCTAAATTATGAAGGATAAGCATAGTCTGCCTATCCAGAGTGGATCCTTACATATGATTGCGCATACTCAAAATTTTATAAAATCGCGCTAATTCCAGTTTTTTTCAATAGGTGCTTCCTGCAAGTCGTGTGCAAAACATGATAAAACCATTTTTTAAAAATGATAAAATTTCCTATAACACGAGTGTTTTCTCGTCAAAATTGGACGACTACAACCAAAGTTATGACTCTTTTAAAAATACCAAAAAAATAGTGAATTTTGCAGTCAGCGAATTTCTATGAAAAAACATTAGCTTTTAGTGCAGTTGTTTGGCCATATAACGAATTACTAGTCTTAGTTGTATTTATCCGATTTTGAAGAAAAAACACTCGTTTCAGAGGAAATTTTATCAGCTTTAAAAATGGCCTCTTCATGTTCTGCACACGACTTTAAGGGAACTTAAAGACAATAAAACTGGAACGACTTATTTCAAGAAAACTGGAATTAGTGCGATTTTATAAAATTTTGAGCATGTGCAATCATACGAAAGGCTCCACTCTGGATAGGCTGACTATGCTTTTCCTTCATATTTTAAGGTATATTTTCAGAATAATTTGGTTTGAAGTGGTACAAAATGAGTCAATTTGTTTCAGGTTCAGCTCTTTGACTATTATTAGCCTTTAGTTTAAAGAAATAGTGAAATAGTTTTTGAGTTTAAAGAAAATATTTTATCCATGTTAGGTCTTGAACCTCATTAATTATGACAATATTCTGATCATTAATAAGCGAAAGTATTGCGATATATTTTTCAAATCAAAAACCCTTTATTTACCACTTGATCATAAGATAACTATGCCTTTATTACACGGCTATATGATCCAAGTAGACCAATTCCAAAAAAAAGAAGAAAAAGATAAGTAATACCAAACATATTTTACGGACAAGTTTAATATTTTAAGAAGTTAAATGGGTTTTATGTAGTAAAACTACAAAACTAAAGCACTAAGAATAATTGGGTTAGAAAATTGTCTGTGTTCTATGGTTATGCTAGTTTAAGTCTTCTGATAATAACTACGTCTGGTTTTATTGTGATACGACGTTCTTGAACATCAAAGCATTGGAAAGTTTAATTTGTGGCATTTTTAGGAATACTGGGCAAGATAGATAAGAACAATGCACAGTAATTATATTAATAATTTTTATTTTAATAATCTTATAAAACAAACATGTCATTAAATATTGGAAAAGGGAGTTGCTGTATATATGCGTCGTGTTTGACAAAGATTTTTGTTAAGGAAAGGGATAATTTTAATTTTTAAAATTATTTAATTTTTGTAAAGGAAAGGATTGGAAGGTCTTTGTATCTTGCTGAATCTATTTGGTCGCGAAAAGGCGTTCTAACCTTATGGTTATACGGAGGTACCGTTGGGTGTCACCCAACGGTAATTAGTGTATAATTAGTGTGTCACTCAGTAATTAGTGGCTGTGATCGACTATGGGAGTATAAGAGGTGTCTTTTTAATGGAGACTTTTATCATCAACTCCGTGCTCCCGTTGATGCTATTTTTGCTTCAATTTCTATAGCTTCCCAGAGGAGTCTATCTCGATATCAATAAAAACTTCTGAATACACTGATCAAAATTGACTGTGAACAAAATAGAAAGCACCTCTCTGACCTTATCGCAACTGCAAGGGATCTATCTAAAACTGGTTTTGCGGCTATTATCAAAACACCTTCATGTTTCGATTTATATATGATTTTAACTCATGACTGTCTTAACACATATTTACACGTCATTACACATATTTAGGCCCCCTAAGTAGGTGCAATGACCCTACTGACAAAATAGGAAGGATTACTTTTAGTTATGATATCTCTCTAACTACTCTCTACCTTTCTTTTAATTCACTTATAGTCTTGATTGATATTCTATGAAATCCAGTAATAACTAGCTCGAAATCAACTACACCAAATAGTTGCGGTGTCTGCAACAGAAGCAGCGATGTATATGATAAAAGCTCCTGGCTAGTTCTCTATTTAGTAAAATCCATCTCTACCTCTACCCCCTCCATGACCCCAACCTCATAAATTAATTTTCTTTGAAAATTCGCTAAAACAAATGTTGTACTCGTGGCTATAGACACTAAGCGGTAAATTTTATTAATTATAATTTCGAACATGTTACTTGCCGCTACTGGTGTCATATATCACTCGCAGGAGGCTAGTGTCCAATCTTGAACAAGCTAAAAGATTATGTTATGTGCAATATTTATGTTAAAAACATATTTATATTAAATATTTACGTATTTAACATATATTAACATGTTTATATAAATCAAAATATTCAGTTATAAAACAAATGTTTAAATTTCAGGACAAAGATGAATCAAAGCAATGATGAAATTTTAAATTTGGTTAAGTCAAACGTTGATTCATGGATTCTCGTGTCAAATGTTTACGTAATAGTAGGAATAACCCTCATGTACATAGTAATGGTTACTAAAATTGGTCCAAGTTTAGTAAAACACAGAAAACCAATGGATCTGAACAATACAATAATAGTGTACAATGGAGCTATTATATTTTTCTGCGCATATTGGTTGTTTACGGTAAGTTGTATAGATAAATGATTTTATAATTACATTAAATGATTATGATTTGTTTTACCATTTTATACCTATAACATATAGTCCAGGAGCCGGACCTGAAAAAAATGTCTCATTTTGTACTAATAAATTTTTCTAAAAATATACTCTAAATTATAAAGAAAAAACATTGTCTGCCATTTCAGAGTGGAGCCTTCATATGAAGGCTCATGCTCAAAGTTTTATAAAATGGCAAAAAGTTTAGTTTTCTTGAAATAAATGGATCCATGTGAGTCGTGTGCAAAACACAAAGAGAACATTTTTAAAACTGAAAAAATTATCTATGAAACGAGTGTTTTATCATCAAAATCGGATGACTACAATAAAAGTTAAGATTCTTTCAAAAACACCAAAAAACAGTTAGTTTTTGCAAAGTCAGCAAATGTTTTTGAAAAAATATTGTCTCTTTGCGCATTTTTGTTGCTGGCCATTTAACTAATGTCATAATTTGTCGTGGTTATCCGATTTTGATAAAAACACTCGTTTAATAGAAAATTTTATCAGCTTAAAAAATGTCATTGAAAATTTCATGCAATGTCTTTGTGAAAAAGACATTGCTCGGAAAGTTTAGTTAAATTCTGCTATCTAAGGGAAGTTTAAAAACATACCTGGTAACTTTTAGCCAACAAAAGTACCTGCCACCATAAATGGTATATCATTTGATACTACCGTGTTTTGCAAAACATAAACAGTTGACATTCATGCTCAGTTGGCGCCCTGATGAGTTAGACGTAACGAAACAGAGTGGGACATGACATTATGTGGAGCCATCAATGATGACGAATGTCAAATGATGGAACAGTTCCCAGATGTAGCATTGCATTTTGCTTTTTAAATTTCCTATGTGTCTCTCGCTCAATTGTATTGTGTCAATATAAATGGTATTATTATCAAGGTCCTTTAAACTAACCATCTACACTTAATGGGAGTAGTCGCTAGTTTACAGATTTAATTTAATTAAAGGAAGAAAAAATTCCTTCACATATTTACATGTCATTGTATGTACAATGACATGTACATGTCATTTGTCGAAAAATCTTAGCTGCAACCCTTTGGGACAGAACCCTTTGGGGTTGCAGCTAAGATGGAAAACGCTTACTAGATCAAAATCTAGCTAGCGTTTTTTAACGAGGGACTCTTGTTAAATATGGTATATCACACGAATATAATCAGTCGACAGCTTGGAAAAATAATGTGAGGAAGCCAATGATGTTAGTCCACGCCCACAATTTTCACATTAGGTCAAACTCAGAAGTTTCTCAACACTATTTTCTCTCGCTGTCAACTGATTAACAGTGTGTGCAAAACTATAGAGCTCATCAGTTTCTAGTAGACTCGCTCAAGGGTAAAAGGATTTGGAGGACATCTTTTTGCTTTTCTTGATTTGCAAAAAGGATAGGGATAGGGCATCTAAGAGGTAAAATACACTGGTCCAAAAGTCAGGTGTTTAGAAAAAAGCATCGCGTCGTTTTAAACAAGGGTAGAAACTCTCTCAGATTCGTTAAATAAAATGAGGTCCACCCAAAAAATATTTTGAATGAAAAAAAATTATCCAAACGACTTATTGGATAATTTTTTACCTTAAACAGATTTCAGGTGAATAAAAAAACATTTCGTCGGCCCTCTTTAAAACTTAACTGGCCCCAAAAAAATAGGGAAAGGGGCTCCCTAAAACAACTAATTTAATTTACCTGAAATTTAAAGTATCCAAACCCAAATAAATTATTAATGATGTAAAAAATAAATAATTAATAATAAATAAAATTAAATAATTGCAATGGTTACGAATTCTCGTTACGCGTATAAATTATGAATTCAAAGTTTGCACTTTGAAGTATGCGGTTTTATTCCTCCATCCTCGTTAATTTTTATAATAGTCATACAATTTGAATTACAATAAATTTAAATAATAATATTTAAATTAAATTAATAAATATAAAATTAATGGACTATGAAGGTTAATATAGTTTTGCATAAATGATAATGTTTTTATTTAAGATATTTTAATTTTCATCGTAGACAAAGCATATGCGCTTATTAGCAAATTTGCATCATGAACATAACGCATATGAGGTTATGAGGACAATGGAAGTAAGGTGATTAATTCCGTTTGGCTTCCTCATATATTCCTCATATATACCAATATATGTTCAAAAATTAAATATATTTATAGATTTATAAGTATATATAACTAAAGTGATATACTTTAATTATATATAACTATACTTTAGCGCATTTTCTATGAAATCTTTATAAGTTTTCTGCACTATTTTTATGTTTATAATATGTTAATACTATGATTCTTGTGTTAAAATGTGTTGTAGCTTTCTTAATTTTGATTATCGTTATTTCTTATCTTTATTTTTTTACTTTATTTTTTTATTTTTTATAGTATTAATTTCTTGACCTTTTTAAATAATGATGAAATGAATAGTTTTTAAATTTAGTTAATAGTTTATTAGTGTCAATAATAATTAAATGAAATTAATTAAATTTTATTTACGTATTTTGGACACTTTATACTATATGATGTAATTGTTGGCGCTCTGATGAGTTAGACGTATCGAACAGTGTGGGACTGACATTATGTCGAGCCATCAATGATGACGAATGTCGAATGATGGAACAGTTCCCAGATGTAGCATTGCATTTGCTTGTTATATTTCCTAGGTGTCTCTCGCACAATTATATTGTGTCAACTTTATACTGTAAGTGCTCTTGCACTTGATTTGAAATAAAGAACATGATTTATTATTATTATTATTATTAATACACACTGAAGTTTTCTGAACTAAAAGACCCCTGTTTTCTATGAGCCCCCCAAGCTTAGAATAATACTATATATTCTAATGTTCTACTATATTGAATTCTAATGTTCCGGTTCACATTGTAAAGAAAAATTGCGGCGTCGATGACTTTATACCAGAAAAATTCAACACGACGAAACTAACTACTATGACATCAAGAAATACTTCGAACACAATGATTATATCAAATAAAACGGAAAAAATACAATTTTTTGGAGTGAAAAGGAAATTAAAATCAAGTTATTCAAGATTATGAGACGAACTAAACCAAAACTGACTATTTTTAAACGGAACCTGATGCCGCATGAAATTGTTAATAGGACATATCAACATGGAAACCGAGAATCAAGACAAATATTACGCTTCCACTGCAAACAACCATTCAGGGGGAAAGCATCCTGCCAAGGAACCAAAACGAAAATCAATTCAAAAAGAAACCGAAAACACCATCAACCAAGTTTAAAAGAAAAATCTCCAACACTGCTGACCTTTTTTATCCATTTTCTGCGTGGAGTGTCGCTAAGCGATGAAATTTAATTTTTATAATTGTTATTATTGTAAATTATGTCAAATAAATTAGTCTTTAAAAAAGATTCAAACGAAACGGATAAACGAATTCAATTATTCAAAACTATCTCGAAAAAATGATACATATTTTATTATTTTATTCTTTTTTGTTTACTATAATCATAATTTGATTTTTTCCTTTAAATAATAAATGATCATTTTTGTATTTAACAATGCTAATTTTTATATTTAATTTTTTCATTTTTATATTTTATTGCTATTATATAATTATATAATATACTTCTTTTGAACTTTTGATATAGAAGGAGCACAGGACCGTAAACACAATGTAATTCCACTGATAACACGAAAGCCGGTTGACTGGTGCAACTAAGTAATGCTGCCAACCTGACAACAAAACATTATTTTAAATATTTGTCATAAATATCTATTAATGAAGAAAGATCGTAAAGAACAAGTATAATAACTTAAAACACCTGCTGAGTATTAAATAAAACTGGTCTTAGATGGCAAAAGGGTGGCGGAATACAAGAATCTACATTTAGTTGACGAGGACTACATTTTATATATAATTTTAATAAATACGTTAAACTACAATTTAAAATGCTTAAAATATTGTAATGCACCCATATTTATATTAGTATTTTATGAATAATCAATAATTAATTAATAATAGAACATAATAATTCAGCAACCGGAAGTATTGCCAACTTTTTTTTAGATAATTGTATATTGTTAGGGTGGCAGCATTACTTAGTTGCTCCAGTCAACCGGCTTTCGTGTTATCAGTAGTGCTCCTTCTATATATAGTATTATTCTAAGCCCCCAAACAATCCTCTATTAGTTTTTCTAGCATGTTTTATTAGTTTTCAGGTTCTCTTTGTTGTAGAAGGCTTCATTTAAATCTGAACTGGTAAAATTGCGATAAACGAACTGTAGATTATTTTTGTTTAAGGTGTACAGCAATGAGGAAACTCGTAACTATTTGTGGAATGATATTTTTAATCCTCAGTCCTTTGAAGTCGACAAAGATATAGAAGTGCAGGTTAGTTGGTAACATTTTTGAGTTAAATTTACATTAGCTTGCTATCGACGAAGAGGGTACAATAAAGGAATATTGAACTACACGACTCACAACATTGACTTCGGCAATACTCGGCATTACGATTATATAATTGAATTTTCCATTAAAAAGACTCAAATGATCCCATACG
>JACMZG010001908.1:57173847-57443847 GCA_018340805.1 Microvelia longipes
TATATTATATATATATATATATATATATATAATATATATATATAAATATATATTATATATATATATATATATATATATATATATATATATATATATATATTATATATATATATATATATATATATATATATATATATATATATATATATATATAGTATTTATTTATTTATGCATAATATGTGTGTGTATTCCTAGAAGTTTCTATGGGACACGATTACTTTCAAACGTTTTCTTAGATTGAAATGACACATGGTAGAAAAGTAAATAATGACTCAGCAAACATTTTGAAAATTCAATAATTACGGTATAATGATAAGATCGTTGAGAAAATCTGTATGCATGACCAAAGAATGAAAAATAGCTAATTAGGTTGTAACTTGAGTTTATAATACACATGTATAAAAGGTTTATTTTATTAATACAGTTTGCATAAGTACAGTATTTGTCAGAACAATTTTGTAATGAGCATCGAGCGTGGTCTGTTCACGGATGGATGGCGGCTAGTAATTAAACTGATCATTCATGCCTGAGGATGAATAAAGCAAGGATTATTAAAGCGTGACTGAAGACCTACTAAATTATATTAAATTATAAATTAGGCGATTTTTCATACCCTAAGGACGAGCGAAGCGAGTTCAAAACGGTGCGTAGTGATGTCCAATATGATGATGAAAAGCTCTGAGGTACCCTGAACCCAATTTTATAATGCATTCATTTAATAGCGTTTTTATTGCTCTCATTGTCTTCACACATTTTAAATAAATTAATAAAAACAATTACTAGACGAGAATTAGTTTTGGGCACAGAAGAGCCGAATATTAATAAAAACAATTAATAATAATATTTCATGCTTATTAAACATTTCAACTCTGTAATTATTTTATTTATACTGCACGACATGACTTAATTGAAATAAAATTCTTACTTAGTGTGAAATATTTTACCCATTGTTTTTATTTAATTAATTTATAATTGCCGTGGGTATAAACAATGTTATAATAAATATTTAAAAAAGAATGAGTCTGCAAAAAAATAAAATTTCATATTAGTAATTTAATTGTTGGTAATATAGGACTGCATGAGTAGGTTTTTTACGATTTGTCTGTTTGTTGTGTTCATAGAGATAGTATTTACTTTCTTGTATTTTACGTTTTTTACTAGAAAGTGGAAATTTTAATCTTTGGGCCTTGTTATGCTTTCCAATAAAATTCAATTTTATGACGTACACTGCAATACAATACAAAACTTTTTATTTAAAACAAACAGAATATTCAATTTTAGGAACATTAAGTTTACAGTAATGTAAACGTTAATGTAAACTCTGTAACATATGATGTTACTTAGTAACATAGAGATATATACTAGAGGGGGCATAACCTATTTCAATACATTGAGAGGCCTGAAACATTTTTAGTGGGGCTCTCAGGGGCTTTGTGTAACCTCATTGAAACCTCCTCCAAGAGGGAGTTAAGGTTATAATTAATCAATTGTTTTCGGCTTCCCGCAGATTGTTTGTGTTGTGATTTGTATTTTAAACATTCTACTATATAATTTACTGTTTTTTTGTTCTGTTTATTTGATGAAAATGATAATCGAATGTGGTCAGGTTACTTTTTCGATGTTTCAAAATTCAACCAATAGAGCCCCTCTAGTAATATATCTCTATGCTTAGTAACAACAAAGTTTTAATATTAAAAATAAAGAAACTTTTTTTTTAATTTTTTTGGAGGAAAAGTTTATTTGGTTCTTCTTTATATAAACGTACCCGATGTTGTAATGTTTGGAAGAATATTCAATTCAGTTAAAAAGTGTTGCAAACTAGTAATGCGTTGCATCAAGAACTCACGTCAGAAGAATACATCAAATAAAAGTATTTATTAATAGACTCCTTTCCCTTGCTACATAGTAAATAGAGAAACATTCACGCACTATACTATTTTAAAGTATAAATTAAAAAAAGAGCTCACTTCGCTTGCTTGTTTAGGTATCTTTAAAATTTTATATAGTTAAAAGACTCGCTTCGCTCGCTAGATTAGGTATAATAATAATATAGTAAAAAAGGCTCGCTTCGCTCGCTAGAGTGAGCATAATTTTAGTAATAGACTGTAAAAAGGGCTCGCTTCGCTCGCTAGATTACGTATGTTTGCATTTTTAAATGTAAAAAGGCTCGCTTCGCTCGCTAGATAACGTATATATATAATATTGCATAGAAAAAAGGCTCGCTTCTCTTACTAGATTTCGTATTTTTATAATAATACATAGTAAAAAAGGTTCGCTTCGCTCGCTAGAGTGTGCATGTTTATAATAATAGACGGTGAAGAAGGGCTCGCTTCGTTTGCTAGAGTGTGCATGTTTATAATAATAGACGGTGAAGAAGGGCTCGCTTCGCTCGCTATATTGCGTATTTTTATAATAATACATAGTAAAATAGGCTCGCTTCGTTCGCTAGAGTGTGCATTTTATAGTTAATAATAGACGGTGAAGAAGGGCTCGCTTTGCTCGCTAGACTGCGTATATTTATGATAATACGTAGTAAAAACTATTCCAAAATATTTTTCGGAATATCACCAAACTCTGAAACACATGTATCCAAAATTTGATCAAATTCGGTCCATTTTTACGGCAGTAATCGTGACACGTACAAACAAACACACAAAACAATATACGATCTTTTGAAATGTAAGAACTCGCTTACGTTGGTTTAATAAACTGCGTTCAGTTTAATAATGTTTTAACAGTTTCAACGAACAGAAAACAATGTTTCATATTGAGACGGGTTTTTAGCGTCGGTTATTAAGGAGCGACGCGAGTCTGATTGTATTCAACAATATATATTAATTTATTTAAATATCCTTTAAGGACAAAGAAGCGAATCTGATAGGGCGAAACAAGTTTCCAAATAGCATTGAATCTTCTAGATTTGTATTTTTTTTGCAGGTACAGTTCTTATTGGCTCTAGTTTATGTATTGTTTACAATATACAATAAGTGCAACGTCCAGAACATTTTCCTGTATGCAACTGCTGCAAACGCCTCATCCTTCTTTTTACTGTTTTTTCATTTCTACGTAAATACTTACAAACCATTAGGAAATTCTAAAATTAAATGAAATTGTATTTATAAAAAAGTTTGTATTTATTTGACCTGTTTTTCCACGACTAATTGTTTGAAGAATGTATTTTTTAATGTATCCGTAAAGCGCGTAATGTCTTCGTAGCGTAATTCTCTATTCTCTACCAAAAAGAGAGACGCTCTTTGGTGGGGAGATGTGTTGGTTTTTGTGTATTTTTTAATTTTTATCAGATTCAATTTAATGTTTTATAAGACACTTGAAAATTTATTCGAATATGAAGGAAAAAGAGATACCAAGACAGTCATTAATCTGAAGTATTCAGTGTGTCTTCGGGGTGACCAATTTATTAGATTCCGGCGTTTTGAGGCCGTTTTTAAGATAATTTGACTTTGAACTACAATTGACTTCAAAAATATTGACTTCAACAATTGACTTCAACAACCCCCTCCAGTTTTTCTTTTTATTTTGTACCATTTGTAACCATTCTATTTGCATTCCACAAATTTTCTACCTAAATGTTTTATAATTTTTATCTTTGTGTAATTAAAATAATTTTTGTTTTATAACACAAAAAAATAATACAATCTGACGTTAAGAAGACAACTTACCCAGCAGTTAAATATTATTTTAGACGATGGAGTCGCGTGTTATATTCCCTTAATATGCTGAGGTACAGATATTCTGACCTACCTTAATAATGTACACCTCAGCAGCCCTGAGGCTATATAAGCTAGTTAAACTTTAAAACATTGTTCATTTCATTTTTAATTTTAACATTGTTATTATGGTGAATCTATGTTAGTTGTGTTAATAAAATAATTCAGTTTTTAAAAAGTTATTTTGTGTTTGGCTGAACATAACTGGCGCAGTCGGTAGGACAGGTTGTCAATTTTGAACGCATATCAAAGTTGTTCGTTTTAACGATTAAACAGCCTGACGAACTTGGCAGCAAACAACGAAGACTTTTCAAAATGAACGGATATTTAACACAGCTACAACTGTAAGTTAATATAAAACCTATACCTTATTTTTAAAGCAAATACTTCAAGCAAAAAGAAATTTTGATGATAATGAAAACTTTGCTGATACTTTTGAAGAAATTTTATGCAATTTAATACAAGGATCATTTTCAACGAAAATATTATTTTAGTAATTAAGTAAATAATCTTTAAATAAAAATAATAATTTTATAAATAAATAAATTCTTAAATAATAATAAATAAATAAATAAAAAGGGATAAGCATTAAAATTATTTAAATAAAATAAACTTTACATATTTAAAAATTGTTTTTAATCAATTTAAGTTATCAAAATAAATAATGGCTCAAATAAATTATCAACTATTAAAATTATATTTAGATACTATTCCACCCTATGATGGTGATGCTCATTCTCTTCCAATATTTATAGGAAATTGTGAGGGGTTGCTAACACAATTTGCAGATGCTGAAGACCATGCAAATCCTATAAATGTGTTTCTAATGAGAGCAATTTATGGTAAACTAACAGGTAGAGCTCAGAAATTATTAGGCTCGCGAAATGACATTAAACTGGACCGCAATAAAAAACTTACTTAACCAGTGCTTTGGAGACCAACGTGACATTGACTGTTTAGTACAAGACTTAATCACTCTAATACCAGAGAGAAATGAAAGCCCGTATAGTTTTGGTGTTAAATGTCAAGATTATAAAAATTTAATATTAGTAAAATTAAATTCTGACGATACATTGTCTAATGATGAGAAATTAATTAGAATAAGAAATTACGATGAACTAGCACTCAAAACCTATATTAGAGGTTTACCGAGCCATATTCAAACAAATGTTAGGTTACGTAGACCTGAAAATTTAGAGGTCGCTATGGGTTTTGTAATCGAAGAAGAAAATTTTCTTCATTCGACCAGGCAATTTAATAATATACAAAATCATAATTTTCATCCCCAACGTAGGATTACTCCAAATAGAGGAGGTCATAGAAATTTTAATAATAGAAATATGAACTCAAGAGGTTATGTAAATCAGTATATAATAACAATAATAATAATTTCAATAATCAATCAAATAATAATAATTATAACCCTAGAAATTATAATAATAATAATCAAAATTTTGGTAACAATAATAATAATTACCCAAGATAATAATTATAATCAACGAAACAACCATAGTAATTATCGTGGAAATTTTAATCAAAATACTTATAATAACAATAATAGATACAACAATCAAAATTTTGCTTCAACGTCGAGGAACCAAAATCCTGTCGTTCCTATGGAAGTTGATCAATCTGGAGTATCTAGAAACTATGCTCAGAATGTAAATCTGAGTAATGATCAAAACATAAATCAGAATAATAATGATGGGAATCAAGATCAGTTTTTTCAAACAGAAGCCTCTCATGCAGAGCAAGGCTAACACCTGGTGCCTAGATATAACCATAATAGAAAAATTAGTTGTAATAATAACAATAATAAAATAATTAAGTTAAGCTCAAATAAAAATCACATAGAGTTAGAAAAATTAGTAATAAATTGTGGCGTTACTGGTCTACCTTACATAATCATATCACATTGGAATAATTGTAAATTTATGATTGATACAGGTAGTTCCAAAAGTCTTATAAATCCTAAAATTGCACATAAATATTTTCCGAATGATATATTCCAACAACAATTTACTATAGAATCTATTCATGGAATAACTAAACACAGTGGAGTTGCAATCATTTCAATTGAAAAAATATTTAATGAAAATATTAAACATAAATTTTTATATTCACGAAATCAGTTTCTGAATTCGATGGATTAATTGGTATAGATTTTATTAGAAAAGATTGACGCCCAAATAAATATTAAGTCTAGATTAATATAAACACCTAATATTAAGATACCTTTAATATATAAAACTGATACAACAAATGTTAGTAGTCACCCTGGTTATCGAAACCCTACTAACAACAATAATAAATAATAATAAAAATAATAATAATAATAGCATTAATCAAAATAAAAGTAAGGAAAGCAAACAAAATTAAATACAAAAACAAATTACCCCGAGGTCTCAAGTTGTTGTTAAAATACCTGTAAATATTAAAGAAGGTCTTGCTTTAATAAAGGATACTAATATTGATAATGGAATATATATACCTAAATGTTTAGTTAATGTAAAAAATTTTGAAGTAATAACTGTGATGGTTAACAGTACAGACATCGAAATGGATTACTTCTTTAAAACCGTTAATTGTAGAAAAAATCGATGAAAATGAAAATGATATAACTAATAATATAAAATCAAATAGGCACTTCGTCAATGAATATGATGAAGCAAACCATGATGATTATAACTCTTTATTGAATGAAAACTTAAAGAAAATAAATTTAAATCATTGTAATGAAGAAGAGAAAAGTTAATAAAAAATTTATGTTATGAATATAAAGATATTTTTCACTGTGAGGGCATTCCCTTGACGTTTACAAATAAAATAAAACATAAAATTAAACTAACAAACGATAACCCAATTTATACAAAACAATATAGGTATCCACAAATACTCAAAGAAGAAGTGAGAAAACAAGTAAATCAAATGATTAAAGATGGAATCGTACAACATAGTACGTCTCCTTATAATTCTCCTATTTGGATTGTTCCTAAAAAGAAAGACGCTAGTGGCAAGGTTAAGTGGAGGCTGGTGAATGATTTCCGAGCTATTAACGAAATTTCGGTATCGGAAAACACCCCTCCCACGTATAGATGAAATTTTAGATAAGCTAGGGCGAGCTACATATATGTCGGTAATCGATCTCGCAAGTGGTTTCCACCAAATCGAAATAGAACCTGAAGATGTACCTAAAACAGCTTTTTCCTGAGGATATGCATTTAGAATATAAGAGAATGCCATTTGGGTTAAAAAACGGCCCAGCCATTTCAACGCGTATGAACAATGTATTATCTGGTCTTGTTTATAATATATGCATGTTTACTTAGACGATATTTTAATTTTTTCTGCCTCACTAGAAGAACATATAATTAATCTCAGAAAGGTATTTGATAGATTAAGAGAAAGTAACCTAAAAGTTCAATTAGATAAGAGTGAATTTTTAAAACCAGAGGTTCAATATTTAGGTCATGTAGTAAGTGCAGACGGAGTTAGACCAAATCCAGAAAAAATTAGGGTAATAAAAGAGTGGCCATTGCCAAAAACGAGAACAGAAATAAAAAGTTTCCTAGGTATTTTAGGTTATTACAGAAGATCATTAAAGATTTTGCCAAAATTACTAAACCTATGACAGCTTGTTTGAAGAAAAACGCGAAAATTAGATTCGAAGACAAAGAATACATTGAATGTTTTGAAATATGTAAAAATATATTAATTAATGACCCTGTTTTACAATACCCGGATTTTAATAAAGAGTTTATTATAACTGCTGACGCTAGCAACTATGCTATCGGCGCGGTTTTATCTCAAGGAGTACCTCCTAATGATAAACCAATAGCATACGCTTCACGTACTTTAAATTCTTCAGAAATAAATTATAGCACAATAGAAAAAGAGTGTCTAGCTATTGTATACGCGTGCAAAACGTTTAGACATTATGTATATGGTCGAAAATTTACAATTTATAGTGATCACCGACCATTAGCTTGGTTATTTAATATAAAAGAACCAAATTCTAAATTAATGAGATGGAAAATAAAATTAGAAGATTATGACTATAAAATATTATATAAAAAGGGAAGCTTAAATACTAATGCTGACAGCTTGTCTAGAATAAAAATCAACGCAATAAGTGATGACAAAGACAACGACGATAACGAATCTTTAGCTAACAATGTAGGTGACTCAAAGTTTTCCGCAACTAAATACTTACAAGAATTATGCGAGGAAGCACCCGATCCCTTAGACTTTGATATTGAAAAAATTATAAGTAATCCAAAAACACCGGAAGAAAACTTAGACGAAATTGTTCATTCCCTATGATGAAGAAATTGAAAAAATGCATCCACACAACATACTAATAAAAATGACAAATTAAATGACGGAATACCCAATACTGGACGAAATATTAAATAACAAATATCTTCAAATTATTGTAAAGCCTAATATTCATAATAAATTAACATTTTCTAATGAAACATACGAAGATAAACAAATTTATCATATTAAAATACCGCTAGATAACAATGAAGAAATTATTGTAAATTTCCTAAAAACATACACCGTTCCACATTTAACTTATCACTTATATTTTTATAACGACGCTTTATATGAAGACTTTTGTAAAGCTTACATTAACAACTTTTCTACCAGTAAGTTAAAACTGATTAAATGTACAAAATTATTAAACACAGTAAAAAATAAAGACGACCAAATTGAATTGACTTTACATTATCACAGAGGTAAAACAAATCACAGAGGTATTACGGAAACATTATCTGCTTTACAACGTACATATTATTGGAAAGCTATGAAAAAGACTGTTACTGATTTAATTAACGTTTGTGAAACTTGCCAAAGAACCAAATATTCCAGGCATAGACCATATGTACCACTAATGTTAACCGAGACAGCTTCTAGGCCTTTTGAAATACTGCATATGGATACTTTTACATTTGACGGAAACAATTACTTGACCTTAGTTGATGCTTTCACTAAATTAGGCCAAGCTATTGAAATAGCAGGGAAAACCTCTGTACATGTTTGCAATGCTTTACTAAAATATTTTACATACTATGGTGTCCCAGTAAGAGTCATTACAGACCCTGGAACAGAACTTAAGAATGAGGTAATAAAAGATATGCTTAAACTTCATAAAGTGCATGTACATTTCACTACTGCAGGTCATCATGAATCTAACTCTATTGTCGAGAGATTTCACTCTACATTAATAGAACATCTAAGAATATTACAGGAAACATTTCCTAAAGAAAAACAAACTTTAATGAGCTACGCTTTGATAGGTTATAACAGCTCTATACACAGTGCTACTGACTTTACACCATTCGAACTGACATTTGGGCATACGAATCTTAGAAGCCCTAACGAAATTTTTATTCCAAAAGAATTTTTCGAAAACTATATCGAAAATCATAAAGAAAATTAGAAGCATTGTATAAGAAAATAGGAAATAAGATAAACAATGATAAAGAAAAAGTAGTGATAAACATAATACATTAGGTGATAAGAATACAAATTTTCGTGTAGGCCAAGTAGTTTATAAAGATAATCCTAAGAAAAGGAATAAGAAGAATAATAGATTTTTAGGGCCTTATGAAATAGTTGTATGTTAGATCATAATAAAGTTAAGATTAGAAATAAAGAAACTAAGAAAATATTAATATCCCACATTAAGGAATTAAGAAAACCACCTGTTAATGTTACAGATTCAGCATAGTTATTGTTACATGTTCTGGGAAATCTACCAAGACAAACCTAAACAAAAATCCCGGACTTCTACCAATTAAGCTGGGCACAGCGAAACTAGAAATAGAAATGGAATTTTATACAGACTTTTAACCTTGACTTTGTGATACAGGAATTTATCAACTTACAGATGTTTTATAACAAGATGAAAGATTCAGCAATAATACATACTACGTAGAGAAAGATAACGGATTTAAACTAACTGACTTACTACATAATAAAATTTCAACACAGATAAAACAATTAAATCCCACTATAAATTAAAGAATAATACTAATCGAATTAAAAGAGGACTTATTGACGGATTAGGATCTATAATAAAAACTATTACTGGAAATTTAGATCAAACAGATGCTTTAAAATATGACCAAATTATATCAGAATTATCGAATAATCAAAAAACATAAAGTCTATCCTACATTATCAAATGACTTTATTCCAAAACACTACGACTGAGTTCGAAAGAAGTATTAAAACACTAGATAAAAATCAAAAAATAATTGAAGCTATACTTCAACAAGTTATCGACGACGAATCGAACAAATCACTATTTAACCAATTTACCTTTCAGGTCATAATACAACAAATTATGAATCATTTCCAAATAATATATGATGCATTAGAAGAGATTGAGGTAGCCATCTCATTTGCGAAATCAAATACATTTCACAACTCTATAATAGATCCTAAAGATTTATTAACAGCTTTATTGCAAGCTCAAGATAAATTAACCTATAGTAAATTTCCTCTAGAGCTCACATTAGAAAATATTTTATTTCTTGAAAACTTAATTAATATTAAAGTTATAAGAAAGGAAAATAACATTGTATTTATCTTAGACATCCCTTTAGTCGAAAATAAAAACTATGATTATTTTAAATTAATTTCTATTCCTGTGTATGATAATAACACTAACAATTTTACTGCTATAATACCAACAAATAATTATGTTTTATTAAATGATGCACATTTTGCTTTTGCTAGTAAAAATTGTAAAATTATATTTAAGAAAGATTATATTTGTAAAGAATTACTAACCCTAGATATAAGCTACAGTAATAATTATTGTGAAACTAACTTAATATTAAGAACAATAAATTTGATTCATGTCATTCTACAAATATTAAAATACATGATACTTATTAACAAACTAGATGTAAACAAATGGTTATAGCTTCAAAGAAAATACAGTAACAGAAAATTGTAATAATGAAAAAGATATATATTATTTAGAAGGTACATATATGATAGAACTAAAAGATATGTGCAATTTAAAATTTGATAATCATGTATTACAAACCTATTCAAATGTACAGGTAAAATTAAAAGATATTGATATACCTGATATCAGTCTTCCTTATCATATTAAGCCTCAAGTCAAATTAACTAGAATAGTTTGGAACCAGTAAATTTAAAATTTGATAATTTTGCAAATGAGTTGTCATATCATAAAGAGATGCTTACTCATTTGTCATCTCCCTTGAATTTTAAGCGAATTGATATTTATAGCAATTTACTTATAACCATATCTTTGATAATTGCAATAATCTATGGTTTGTACCTTTGCTATTCAAAAAGGAATCCAAACCCAGTTGGTTCTAATGATAGTTCAAATTTGGGAACTTCCTCCCCAAATTTGAATCTTAAGGGGGGGTGTTATATTCCCTTAATATGCTGAGGTACAGATATTCTGACCTACCTTAATAATGTACACCTCAGCAGCCCTGAGGCTATATAAGCTAGTTAAACTTTAAACATTGTTCATTTCATTTTTTAATTTTAACATTGTTATTATGGTGAATCTATGTTAGTTGTGTTAATAAAATAAATTCAGTTTTTAAAATTATTTTGTGTTTGGCTGAACTTAACTCGCGTGTCAACAATTTATTCAATAACCAACATAGAGAAAGTTCTGTCCCAATTTTTTTTCTTTTAGTTCCAACTATATAAAAGTAGTTGAAGATTTGGTAAAAAAATGTACTATGCATGCATCAGTACTGTAATGTAATGTACAATGTAATCTTCGGAGTATAAACAGTGAAATTAAATAAAATTATTCAAGGCCTTATAGTAATAATATTAATATTAATTTAAAATAACACGTTAGTTGCAGTAAATAATTAATGCTGCATCAAGGAGTGAAGGGGGGGATTGCAATTTATAACCTCCTCACCTTACTCCCTTGGTGTCATTAACTGATATCCTATGCTATTATTCATTTACGTAATAATTTGGCAAATTTCTTGTCTAGTATGGTAAATAAAATTGAAAAACTCGTATCGTGTGAATCATAGTACATGCGTAATTGTATTTTTATTTAAGACAATCGTTTGACAAATCCATTGCTTCCTGTATATCTGTGTCAATATCTAGTTAGTTCCTTGTTTTATTTGATTAAAAAACCAATTTAATAGTGGTTGGTACAATTTTATTGTGATGGTGTTCTATTTAAAGTAAAAATTAAGGCCGCTGTGGAGTTTATTGCTGTATAACATAATTATTTAAAACTAATTCGGATTTTGCATTAAGGTTGGTATTAAACAATTTCTAAATTTTATATATTTTATATTTTCTGTGTACCTGTATGTGTATATATGCTTTATTTATGCTAGAGAATTTAAGCTTGGCACCAAAATCAGATTTTATGTCTAGTTGCTTCGCTCGGAAGATGATATTTTCAGACTATCATTACCCATTTTGCTGAGTCATCAAAATCGATAGCACATTTTAGCAGTCGATAGCTTACTAAATTAACTTGCTACTGGACTTTTTAATGGTCAGTTCTAATGTAATGTCTATATTTTTGGTCCAATTATTGTTGGCTTACTTTAGAGACGTAATTATTGTGTTCGTTTTAGCGAAATTCTTAAGAAAGAAATCGCTAATAAGATGGCTTGCATGGCAGTAGGCCGACCCTAAGGGATGTATCTAAATACATTTTAAAAGTCCTTGATCACGATTAATAGATTTTGCAAAAAATCTATTTATCGTCCCACATTATATATATGTAGACACATTTTTTCGGACTTATTTTACGTATCAGCAAGCCAAACTGAATTTATCCCCCGCTTCCCGTCCTCAACTTCCGTCATCCAAACAACTTTATAATCGTAATTTTCATGATAAATATTCGATAAAATCAATTCAATCAATCGGACTTAGGTGTTTATTATTGTCTTATGAATTTTCCGTCATTTTAAATGATTGTATCAACTTCGGACAACTTAAAACATCAAAGCCATTAAAAAGGATACTCCACTTAACTTTTCATGATTATTGAACTTATATTTAGGTTCCAGATATTTACCGCTGTTTTTCGATTTTTAGCGAATTGTCATCATGAAAATGACGCTTATGAGGATGGCCGGACGACAAAGGTTGAAGGAGGAGAGTGAGTGGATCAATGCATTTTGGCTTTCTGATAACAAAAAACTGTCCTTCTCTTAAAATATATACTCAATATGTTTTATTCATAGACATAAAAAAAATGTCTGAGATCAGAGTCAGATGAATTTTGTTAAATACCGTAGTAAAAGTGATAAGGAGGAAAAAAAGCGGAGTTATGAGGGATCTTACAGAGCTTATTGAGTAAAAGGTCAGAGCATTATTTCAAACTGCTAAGGTCTTGCTTCATGTTGGCCCAGAAGCTCTCGAGGTTAGCATGTGGAAATGACGTTAATGACCAACCCAAGGTTGATTTTTTAACAAATTTGTTATGAAAATATAAATCCGTTTGGATATTAAAGTTTTTACGCATAACCGCTGAAAATTTAAATATACTCACTCACAGACACACACATTTATGTGTGTGTCGTTATGTGTGTGTATATATATATATATAATATTTTATTAGTATACGTCTAGGTATACAACAATACTATGATATCTGTTGGGTTTAGTAGAGCAAGAGAGTTGAGAGGTAGTATAAAAGAGATACCCACCTCTTGTTCTTAGTGCCCTCAAAGTAGAAGTACGTCTAAGTGGCTTATGGTGGTTGTAAAACGATTAAATCCGGTATCAGCTCAATCAGGATATATGAACCCTAAAAGCTCGCTAGGCCTGCGGAGCTGGGATTAAGGCGAGGCGATAAAAATTTAGGAGACGCATGGCAAAATACCATGATATACTAAATAAAATAAATAAATAAATACTAAATCAAAAACAACGAGTCACACAGGCCTGCGGAACGAGCTTGTGAAGCTAGCCCAGGAAATTTTGCTAGATACATGACAAAAATTCCATGTAGCAAGAAATAATAATAAAGCAACAAATAGTACAAATTACCATTATTTAATTTTAGCTCTTATTTGCAATCATAACACCTACATTTTATTAAATGTTAACGTTTCAGCACCTAAAAAATCTTAAATTAAAATTATTGGTCTGTGTAAGTGTATGGATGTATGAATGTGCACTTCTAAGCACTCTAGCTTAATCGATGCTTTTATGCTTGAATTATATTATATTCTATATTATTAAACCTATTGTTGAGGAAGCCTCATACCATAATATGCAGCTTGTTTATTTGGTTGAATAACAAGAAAAAAAATCCTTTTTTATGGAGGTCGGCTACTAGGTTTTTTGTAAAATATTAGTCTGATAACTAAATTATTGATAAACTTATAATGTTCTATACACCTACTAACGTCATTAAAAACCCTAATTAGCAAGAAAATAATTTTCGATAATTTTATTTTATGATAATCTATTGACTTGCATTGCATATACGAACGGACAAAATTAGCGAATTTTCTATGAAAAAAATTCGTTAGCGGGACAGGTGTTGTGGTGGAAGGCAGGGGTCTGGCCCAAATCTGCTTCAGAATTCCAAACATTGGATAAATTCCTTAGGGTATACTACTTGACATACAAGCCATCTTATTAGCGATTTTTTTCTATGAATTTTGCTGCTACGGACATAATAATTATGTTTATAAAATAACATTGTTAACCAACAATAAACATAGACATTATGTTAATACTGACCATTTAAAAGTCCAGCAAGAAGTTAATTTATTAAGGAATCATCTGCTAAAATGTGCTATCGATATTTAATGACTCAGCAAAATGGGTTATGATAGTCTAAAAATATCTTCTTCCGAGCAGCACAACTAGACACTATATATATATATAATATATATATATATATATATATATATATATATATATATATATATATATATATATATATATAATGAGTAACGAATTAGGGAAAAGACGATTAACCCCCTTACACACTCATATATATATATATATATATATATATATATATATAATATATATATATATATATAATATATATATATATATATATATATATATATATATATTCTTTTTTAACTGTTTTTGTTCTATAGCATAAGCAATTATTTACATATCGTAAATTATTATTTGTTTGTTTTTTTAGAGGAAATAGATAAAGCAACTACATTGGTTTTAAAGTATTAACCAATTGCTTAAGCAAAAAATAGGTTCTTAAGCAAGAAAGAAAGGAAATTCGCCTGGCATGCGCATATTCAAGCCAGAATTTTATATTTAAGTTTATAATTGTATTGTTATGTTGTTATAGCTAAACTTTAATACATTAGTTTAACTTTACCTTTGTTTATAACGACAGTATTTTTAATATTTTGTTGTAATTTTTTAACGTGCATACTAAAAATGTTGCGTACAAGGATAATTAATTTTTACAGATCGTCAAATTTGATAATTAAAATAAATAAGTATTAGGCAATAAAATAGTGTGGCTTGTAAAAACGTTAATAGCTTTTAAAGGTATGATTGTTACAATAAAAACATTATTTTGTGGATAAAATAGTGCTATTTGTAAATAAAAGTTGTAGTGTAGGGTGGGACATTTTATACAAACCTGGGGCAGAAGAGGTAAGAGCATTTTTTTTGAACCGTAAACGTCTAGTCATCATTACCAGGTTAACTTTATAAAATTTGAAAATCTTGTACTATTTAAATAAGTAATTATTTTTAAAGTAAATAAATTTTTATAAAGAAACCCTGGGTTTCTCTCAGGTCTGGGAGGACCTGGGTTTTATGATACAGCAAAGTTTTCAAAAAATCGGTACTAGGGAATAAAATAGAAGGCAGAAAAAGGTTGTGGTATACATGGAGATATTATTACTATAGAGGCCCTATTGGTTGAATTTTGAAACATTGAAAAAGTAACCTGACCACCGTCCACAATCAATATAAAGAAATAAACAGAACCAAATTACTGTGTCTTGTATTATAGAATGTTTATAATACATATAAAAAAACAAACAATGTGCAGGAAGCCAAAACAATTGATTTGTTATAACCTTAAGTCACTTTTGGAGGATGTTTCAATAAGGTTACAAAAAGCCCCTAAGAGCCCCAAAAAAATGTTTCAGAGCTGTCAATGCATTGAGATTAGTTATATCACTCTAGTTATATATCTCTATGGTAGATTATGTATTTTTGTATGCTAAATCGATTTAAACCGTTCCGTTTTAAGTCTATAAAACCAGTCTCAATAACCAAAATCCACATTAAAAGATTCATAAGACAACAAAAGTTTAAATTTAAAACAATGTTTTCTCATGTATTTGAACTTGGTACAGTGGATTACTTTCTTTGTAATTTTTAATTGCAAATGTGTCAATTTCAGGCTAAACATGGAACAAAGCGATGATGAAATTTTCAACTTAGTGAAGTCTAACATAGCTTCATGGTTTCTGATGTCGGATTTTTCAGTAATAATAGGAATAACCATCATGTATATAGCCGTGGCTACTAAAATTGGTCCGAATTTAGTTAAAAATAGAAAACCAATGGATTTGACCAGTACGATAATTGTATACAATGGCGCTTTAGTGTTTTACTGTTCATATTGGCTGTTTAAGGTAAATATAACTAATATTGTTTGTTTCATTTGGAAATTAATGGTGTGATTTCGTTTCAGATTGAATCCCAAACCCTGAAAATTATAAATTAAACCCCCTTGATCCATCACTATTTCCATACGTTAAGGTTTATGTTCAAATTTAAGATATAAATTGACATTAATAATGTTATAAATATTTTCGTCATAACAATTTAATACTTATATGTGACAGTTTTGAAAAAAGACACACACACATAAAATATATATTATATATATATATATATATATATTATATATATATATATATATATATATATATATGTATATTTTTATATATATATAAATATATATATATATATATATATATATATATATATATATATATATATATATATATATATATATATATATATATATATACATATATTTATATATTTGTGTGTGTGTGTCTTTTGAGAATGTGTGGAAGAAAAACTTAGTTCTGTTTTGTGACTTTTTCGCAAAGCATAAACCAGATCGGGGTTAGAAACTGGGCCGAAGTATGTAACGTAGCAAGTGTTATAAAACCTTTGATTTTATGGCAAAAAGGTGTTAAATGTGTTTTGTGTTAAATAGAGTTCATATTGCTGAATTAAATGTTGTTTTAGTTTTTTAGCAATGGAAAAGCACTCAGGTATTTGTGGGACAGTGCGTTTAGTCCAGAAACATTTCAAATTGACAAAGATATAGAAATACAGGTGAGTTTAATTATTTATGTGTACTTTTGTACTTTTAAAGAAAAGGTAGCATACACGATTACAGGAACTTATACTCTTATTGTAGCAAGTGATAGATGACTGGAGAATATCATGATTTAAGTTAACCTGGGCTTGATCTATGGTCTATTAAATAAATTTCACTTTTCAGATTTACGCTACCAGAGTTAAGATACCATTGTTTATTTATCATCTTAGGCGTAAATCAATCCTTATTGATTTGACATGGCTTTTGAGAAAAAACCCTTAGTACTTTTGTGGTTTTTTAAATTTTGGGTTATCAGAATCCAAAATTACGGTCAATAAAATATAAATTTCAAGTAGGGTATTGTGTTTAATGATATGTGAGGCGTGGAATTGAAAAAAAAACAGGTGGTCAATGTCCCGAGAACCGTTTGGGTAAAATTTTATATATCGGCCAGTAAACTACATATTTCGATGTTTTAAGAGCATGTGAATTGAATGAAATTAATCCAGAGTCGATACGAGCACTCAAAGTCAAGGTTCTTAGGTTCGAATACTGGCAAGAACGATATTTTTTTATCATTTTATTTATGTTGTATGTATGTGAATATATATATATATATATATATATATATATATATATATATATATATATATATATATATATATATATATATATATATATATATATATATATATATATATATATATATATATATATATATATATATATATATATATATATATATATATATATATATATATAACACTCCTCGATTCCGTCTCGGAACCATGATGACGAGCCGAAGGAGGAAACTAAAGCCATTAGTTTCCTTTAAATCTCAAATTGAAATTATAACATTCCATTTATGCATCCCTTTCTTGATGCATAAATAATTATTAAACTTTTGCTTCTTCAGTTATCGTAGATGTTTTTGCATATGAATGCTCTTAAACATTCATGATCACATTTCTTTTTACTGAATAAGGCGACGTTATTTAATAATAATAATTTTAATGCCTATAGATATATAGATCTTTACGGGCTTACTAGAGATTATCCCTTTGGGAACAACCCCAAATGATAGTAGAAACCGTTAAGCTCAGAGTTATCCAAAGCTGGCGACAAATAAAGGATGCGAACATAAGACCCCGATATAATATATATATATATATAATATATATATATATATATATATATATATATATATATATATATATATATATATATATATATATATATATATATAATATATATATATATTATATAAGACCCCCGCGGTCAAGGTGGAATACTAAGATTCTAACAACTCGATCACGGAGGGGGTTATATATTTAATAGACTAGACAATTATTGCAATTAAAAAAAGAATATTTAGAAGAAGTTACGTCTATACTTGGCTTTAATAAATAGAATATTAAAAAAAAGTAGCAATAATTGAGCAAGTTATCAAAAAACTAATTATATATGATTTTCAGTTTTTATATAGGTAAAACAAATTTAAACAGTTTACAAAAATTATCATTTAAAATTAAATGATTAAAGCTTTATGATAATGAGAAGTGCCAAAATGAACGTTAGGTATAGAGTTATCAAAACCGTTCTTTAGATAAAAAATAAAAACCTAAAAAATTATAAATAAATAAATAGGTGATAAGGGTACTTATAAGAGACTAGTTTTCTTTAATAGGTAACTATATTTCGCTACATCCTCGTAGCATATTCATGACCTCATTGTATGGTAGGGTATGGAAGCAAACATCAAATTAATACATTTTGTTCAATTAATTTTTAAGTTTGATGAAATTTAAAAAAAATGAAATTAACTGTAGTTAACACCGATCGAGGTGCATTTATATTAACTGAGGAGGCTAACTTATAAGAAATTATTTATTGCCCAGTAAATCAGAAATAAACTATAATAAAGCATAACACGATTTTAAAACTTGCTGTTTGTCATTATACTATTTTCTCCGTATAAAATCTTGAAGTTTCCACGGAAGAAACTTTCGCCTTTGCCTCGTGAGTTAAATAAATGGTCCTTCCGGCAACCCTCGGGAATCAATTAAAAAAATCGATGGCAGTTCTCAGGATTTATATGATGCGTTTTTTCAGCTTTGGTTTCAGGAACCAAATTGACTGCCCAGGGAGCAAAATCTCGCTTCTCTCCCTTGTTATTTTTATTACTTTTGGTGCATGTTTAATATAGTTTAGGATTGTCTAAATGAAATCTTTGAAAAAAATATAAAGATTAGGGCTACTATGTTGAAACAGTACAACGAAACACCAAGAAGCCGGATGTGTGACAACAAGTATGTTACGTACAACACCAGTGTACTCGTACATCATTCAGTGAATGATCGAGACATAAAGTAGTAAAAGTAGTACCTACAACGAGAAGATTCTATTTCTACATCTCTCTTCCTCTATAGGGAAATAGACATACATGGTTTAAGGCTTTGTTGATTGAAAAGGGATAGTGAGGAGAGCAACAACAAAGGATGAGGATGAATATTAGTGAGAATCTCAAAAAATGAGGATAAATCTTAGTGAGAATCTACCGTGATTAATCTTTGAAGGATGGGAGACCTGGGTAGAAAAGGTGTCTACCTGTGACATTTGGAATTACTAAATTTAATGTTTATTATTTCAGTTAGACGAGTTGGTATACTACTATGTGATGTCTAAGTATGTGGAATTTCTCGATACAGTAAGTATTCTTCATAACTTTACTAATCGTATTTAGAGATAACGCGACTTTCTCGTCAAAATTACGGATTTAACCAAAGGATAAGTGTAACTTCATCGAGAAGAACTGGGTAAAATTTAGGATGTTATATTGTTGATGGAGCAATTGAGGAATTAGCACCTTTCGATACTCAAGGGACTCAACTTCTTAGATTCTTCAAGAGCTACATAACAATTAGTATCAATGATAGATAAAACTGAACCAAGATTTAAAACTGGAACTCAGCCAAAAACTCCCAGATTTTATTATTTTCTTAAAACAGTTTAATTTCAAAAGATTATAAGGACGGCCTATAACATTAGGAAATTACATTTCAATACCAAAATATTGTTTAAAATTATTTTAAAAAATAGGCGGAGAAAGTTTTTACTTTCCCCACCTACTTACCTACCGTAGGTATAAGAAAAATTATTGTGTTGACTTTAAAATGCTAAACCAAGATATTATTCGTTTGAGGCTTTTTCATGACGTTTTGAGTAGTTTTCATCCTGCTGCCTGTGTGTGTGTGTCTGTGTCACGCATAACTCCCGCTGTATTTTAAAATTGTTTTATTACTTAACGATAAAGTCAGCACCGTTATCTTAAACCAGGTATTATGAAAGGAGGTTGTTTTAGTATTTTATAGTCTACCTGAAAAGAAGAAATGAAAAATAATATTGATTGTTGAGGAGAGGGTTGTCATTAACATAACATAAGAAATCCCAATATTGACACAATATAATTGTTTGTAATCTTTGGACGTGATTACAGGTACATCTTGAAGAATGAAGAGTACATCTTGACGTAAAAAGTATAAGCGTACACTATTTTTATAATAGGGAGGACAAATGATTTAACAAGTTACTTAAGTTTGATTCTAATTTTTCCAATAACCTTATTAGGCTCTTTACACAGCACTTATTTCTCAATACTGAATAACAAACCACCTTATTTAAATGATTGATTCATATAACATATTAAAACATGTATAATCTTTTCTTTTTAGGTATTTTTTATTTTAAGACAGAAATGGAACCAATTATCATTCCTACATATTTATCATCACACTAACATATCTGTTCTGTCATGGGTCTTCATTAAGTATATTTGGGGTAAGTTAAAGTGTAATTTAGTTGTACTTGTAGTGTCAGACGCAAAAAAAAGGTTACGTATTTGAGCTATATCCACATACACGACGTAAGTCTAAGTTAAGTGTAAGTTACGTCCACTAAAAAAAATTATTAGAAAGGTGTGACATTCTGTTTAAATTATCAGTTTATAACCACTTTTATAAACTTAAATTGGGTATGTGGACATAGCTAATGAGTTTCATTATATTTTTTATTATGATTGACATATTTGTCGAAGTCATCAGCAAAACTCAAAATAACGATAATGCCCGAAGTAATTATTAAATTAATTTAATAAAATAATTTCCACGGATGATAACTTAATCAACCTAAGATGTTTAATAATATGGTTTTAATATTTGTTTTAGCACGACATGGAATTATCGTTGCTGCTATAAACACGTTCGTACACGTGGTTATGTATTCTTATTACTTATTAGCTGCTATGGGACCAGCCGTCAGACCTTATTTGTGGTGGAAAAAATATATTACTAAATTGCAGTTGGTAAGTTTAAATTCGATTTAAATTCGAGTTTGGTTTGTATAAATAAGAAATTAACACATGGTTCAAATCATAGAGCTAGAGGTTACTGCTCTTAAATTATAAATTTAGGTCTGAATTAGCGCAAAGAAAACTAGTTATAACAATGCTTACTCAAGTAGCGTAGTATAGCCAAACAGTTTCCAAAAATTTTGTATTAATCTTATCTCTATAAAATTTATTTCCGTGGTTTAACTTCCATATTTAGGTTTGACTCACGGAGTAACCAAGATATTTGGTATGAACCTTGCATCAGAAAACTCTTATGGAGCTTATGATATTGTTTTTATTGACTGTAATAGGATATATAAAATACATTAATCTTCTTCCTTTAGTCTGGCATCGCCTTTGGAAGTTATTATACTTAACTTATTAACCATACGCAAAATCTGTCAATGAGGTGATAGAAACTATAGGTTCTCATTCCTCCCGCTTGGCTAATTCCTAGATGAGATTGGATAACTATATATTAAAATAACTATTATATGTATTGAGATAACTATATTGAAATATTAACGTGTTTATTTATATTTCCAGGGACAGTTTGCCTTATGCTTAGTCTACGTTCTGCTGTTAGTCTACAACAAATGCAAGGTTCAGAATACCTTCCTGTACATAACTGCTGTCAATACATCAACTTTCTTTGCGCTGTTTTTTAATTTTTATTTGAATACTTATAAAAAAACACCAGGAACTGCAAAGAATAAATAAAATTTCGTAAAGCACTGTTTTTTTATTCTTAATGCGTATTTGACGGAAAAACTAATTCTTTACTTTTGATTTGTGGGTGGTGTCGACTAGATGTATAAACTATTGAATTAGCTACTACCAGTTGATTTAGTAACATTTATATTTACCATATTAAATACTTTACATTATTATTATATTTATTATATATTACACATTTATTATATATTATAGATGTATTATATATATATACATATATTATATATTATGTGTAAATATTAAATATTATACACAAAAGATTTTGTTCATATGCTAGATGAAGAAACCTATGAACTTTACTGTCTTACGATCTTATTATCATGACTAGAAACTCACTTTTACTTGTTGTTTGAGGAATAATAAAATAGAGATATATGCCGTTGAAAGCTTACTAGTTAAGCTTCACTAGCTCTGGGGACTCGCTTCGCTCGACTTAAGAATATGAAAATAACCTATATTTTATTGCAATAAAGTTAAAACTGAACTGAAACGCATTATACTTGCACTAAATTTAAACTCGATTGGATTATTTTTATATTATTAAAAATTTAAATAAACGCATGCATGACATTCGATACGTACTTGACTGCTAAAATGAAAAGAAACTATTGGCACAATTAATAATCAATACGAAAAAGCCTTTCCGCAAAGTTAATTTAATAAAATTCAAAACCGGCTTTCAACCTAAACGGTCATCATCAGTGCCTAAAAACAAAAAGTAAAAGAGACTAGAAAACACTAAAAACAATTGGCCCAATTGTTGTTCTTATATTATAAGACCATGTATAATATAAGAGATGTATTTATTATATATACATAATATATTAGATGTATACCCTTGAATTTTCGAAATATTTGTTGAATCATTAATCACGCTTAATAACGTTTAAATTAAAAATATTTTCCAAAATCAACTCCTAAACCCAAAGATTAATTTTTGTCCCTATTGTCACCTCTCTCGTATAGATACAATGACAGTTAATGACGTCATAAAAATATTTTCTGAATATCTTTTCGGACTTCGATGGTCTCATTTAGAAACGAACACACGCATGTTAGTTTCAAAAACACCTGAAACGGTTCGTTCAGGTGAAATTTTGGTTCAGTTAAAAAAAGAAAGGGTAGAAAAAAAGGAATCAACAAGCTTGATTCCTTGTAGCTTGAAAGACATCGATGCAAAATGTATAACTTTAACAATATTCGGATGTAATTTAATACTCCACCCATCTACAAAGCTGCATATAGTAAGTCTACTGATGACGTTTCTTGCTTGCTCATTTTTTTCGCTTTCACTTCTCGTAAATTTAATTTAGCTTAAGCAGCCATAAGTCACATAAAAACTTTTACGAATTGCAAAACAATATGGAAAGCAAAGCTATATAAATTAATCGAAAATAATGGATAAACTACTTTCATACGTATCTTGACAGATGAAAATGGATCGCGGGTTTATTCGAGCAATGAGAAACTTCCGTCAGACTCTATTAGTCATGAATAAAACATATCGCCATGTTTCGTGACTCGACAGGATTAGTCAGTTGGTTTTCTACCTCATTGAAGTATTGCTTTGGAAAAGAACTTATCTACAATTTCCATAATCTTGTCTAGGTTTTATTTTATTCAAAGGACGAAAAAAAGTGAAAAAAGCGGAGTTTACTGATGTCGTTTAATCTAATCAATTTTTAATACGATAGATAACCTTTCATGCATTGTTTTTGAAAATAGACAAACTCGATTAAGGAATAGATTATGACAATTGACTAGTGACTTTGGAAAATTTCGTGATTACGATTATAGACGAGTCAAGCGTTTAAATTTGTTCCGACTTTAGCATGTTGGGTAACGGAATTTGTGCGTGACACAGACACACACAGATTGATAAAATTCAATCAGAACGAAATTAAATTGACTATAACGGATGAGTATGATAAAATCTCGGTTTCGAATTTTTAGAGAACACTATTTTTTCTTCTTTCCCGGTGGAGAGTATCTTCATGAAACTTAGATCTCTTATGTGGGTCCATTGTGACCTGATAAACACAATACTTTTTCTACATAACAACGGTAGCAGTAAAACCATTACTAATGGCACATTAAACCCGTAGACGTATGGACATTATTAGTTGTAGGATAGCTGATATTAGCTGAATCTTCAATACATGTTGTAACCATGTTACAAATTACAATATGTTTTACAATATTACGGATCTTGGTCTCGATTATATAAGATTTATTTGTTTGAGTGGTCCATAAAAGTGATTTGTTCCGATAAAGCATTATCAGAACAATATTTGTAACATATTAAAACAATATTTGTAACAACCTGAAACAATATATTTTACATAAGAGATATAGGGATCAATATTCTGAAGACGTGGGCTAATACAACGGTTTAAAGTCACAATTCAATTATTTGGATACTTTAATTTTCTATAGTAGTACTAAGCAAAGAAGTTATTCAATCTTATTCAAAAGAAGTTATCGTATAAACAAGAGGCAATTTAAAAACACCCGAACAACCTCATAATGTCTAATGGCCATAAATTCTAATGTTTGTCAAGCGATCAACCCAAAAAAGTTTGGATTGATTTGACCTAACACTCATGTAAACACTTTGGTTTAGCTTAAGATAGATTTGACTAGGGCTTCAAGACATCGTCCCACACTTTGATTTAATTTGAGCTGGATTTGAAAAGCATCGTTTAATAGAGATATCAAGTAGATTTTAAAGAGTTGAAGTGAAAATACCAGTACACTCTTTTGACGTTTCAAATATACAAATTATACTTCTTTTGTGAAGACTTTTAACACGATAAATCATATAATGCAATGCAAATTTTATCAGGATCAGTATTTCGGTGAAAACTTGAAATATTTTGGCTTTCAATACTCTCTTATTTTAAGAAAAACTTATAAAAATGCGTATACCCAAGTAATAAATAGGAAGAAGAAAATAAAACCCTGAAGAAGAACTCTCAAAGATTGAGTAATAAATTTATAAGTAAATATTTAAAAGGCAGCCCCGCCTATCCTATTTTATCCATTCGAAACTGCTTTGGCAACGACCAAACCGTTGAATTAAAAGACGTTTATTATCCGAGGAACATAACGGAGAAGCGAGTATTCCCTCGTTTATCAAAGAAAATGAAGCGAACTTTTATATTGTCGCAAAAATGGTTTTACCATAGCGGAGAAATAACGTTTCATGTTATTTTTGCTCTATGCTTTATTATAATGCTAACGAAAACTTTTCTTCCTTTCAAAAAACGAAGGGGCGGAGGAGAATAAAATACTGTATATAATGTTTTGGCTTCATACGACGAAAAAAAAAATAAACAGACAATGAAATGAAAAAAGGTACATTGGTATAAGTTGCTGTTAACATGGAGAGAATTTCTTTCCACTCTAAAAAAGGTATTAAAGGCAGTTTTTGGCAACAATCTCGAGACCATATTTCAGGTGAAAAGAAAAGCCAAAAAGCTTTAGTTTTGTAAACAAGGTTGTTCATTTCGAGAGGTGCACAAGTTTCGAGTTTAGTGTTTGTTATAAAGCGAAGCGGTGAGGTCGGTTGCTAAATGCACGGGAGTAGAAACCTTTCCCCCTGCATTGCGGATATATACCCCAGGAGGATTTTAAACCTTAGCGAGGCCTGGAACAGTTCCAAATCTTCCCTCTCTATCTCTGCTTGACTCCCGGTGGATAAAAACTTAAGGGAGTGAGGCATCTCTCTGAATCACAATCTTTTGCTATATGAGTCGATGTTGTTATTGTAAAAGCGCAATGCGAATACCTTGAAAGTTTTTAATGGCTGCACAAACACCACTATCTTTACTATTTAAATTCTTTATCATTATTCATATCCATAATTTTTACTTCCATTCTTACTCTGTTGCTAAAAGAACAATCATTAATATTTGTTGCCTTCGTCGTGGTAAAAACGTATCCTTTTAAAGTCCAGATAAATCGAGAATAAGATATAGTCTTTTCAGTATGATCTGTAACATGATCACAAAAAAAGTGGTTAAACACACAGGCATCATTAAACTGTACACTCTAAGAATTACCAGCTTTTTTGAGGTAGAGAAACAAAATACCATTGTCAAAATTATTTAAATTTCCCTTTTATCCAGATATTGTAAAAACTAATGATAAAAAGTAAGCTAGTAAGATAAAATTAGGTTTTTAATAGCTCTACAAATACTTCAAACTTCATTATTTGTTTTCGCAATTTCTATTTACAAATACTACCTATCTAGCTCTACTGCTGTCAGTACTAACATTATTATTACTAACCTTGCTTTCCAGAGAAAAATAGATTTAAAAGAAGGCTGACCAATATGATGCTCATTTATAAATGTTTTCCCATTTATAACAGTAGAACAAAATAGACAAAGCTTGATGAGCTTTGTCTATCTAGCTTCAACAATTTTTTGTTTGCTAGCATACCATGTTAATGGTTTCTTGGTAAGAGGCCTGGTCTAATATTGTTAGGGCGATACTATAACGGCATTAGTAACAAAAAGAGAATGAATATGTCTTTGGTCTCGTTACTGACTGGTATTCTCACAAAATAACTTTAATTTGGGCCTTATGAGCGTCTTAAAACTCTTACAGACGTATGACTCAAAAATTTAAATGAAAAAGTATCTGATAGATTTATAATTTAGTATGGATGTAGTCATACAAAATTAGCACATGTCTAACGCTTTATCAAACATCATCGAGCGTGATCAGTAAGAGGATAGGTGGCCGCTAGGTTAAAACTAATAAAATAAATTATAAATAAAACATTCTGTTGTAAATTTACATTCTGAGGAAGTAATGGAAAGAAGCATGACAAATCTAATAATGTGGATAAAAAGTTTCGACGACTCTGTGGTCCTATTTCTTACTTGATTTTGCTCACCTAGTAATCTGGCAACGTAGCTCACATCTCTACTTTAAGAGAAATTGTTCCAGGGTACCCCGAAATTGATTTTTTTTCTTTACTCTCACCGACACAAGGAATCAAATAAATAAAACAAGTATTTTACAAACGTGCAACTATTCATTAAAATTCTACTTGATACTTTTAGAAAACGTACTATTTACTCTTTAAGATAAAATAAGCCTTTGTCATCAATTTGACAAATAACACCATTTTTCAACTCTTTCCCTTCACATACACGAACATCGTATTTCTTTAAAAACATCTTTAAAGAGACAAATAGGTTTGAACATAAGAGGGCCAATTTTAAGGGAACATCTTAAAAAAACAACGAGCTCACGAAATGCTCCTTTTTTTGCATCTTAAAGGACAAGTTTGAAGTAAGCCCTTAATATAAGAAAAGTTAGAGACTTGTAATACTAACTATGTTTAAGTGTAATAACGGTTGACACTCATGAAAAGAATGAGAGAGGGTTTTTGCCATCAGAATGACGCTGTGCTACGCGGGGCTGGCAAGTAAGACACAACACCCATAAAACTAAGGTCATTAGGGAAATACGTGCCAACACTTTTCTTATACATATTTTCTTTTTTTTTCTTCTCCTACCTTAGAATATTTTTTAAAACTTTTTTCATTTCATATATTTCCCTTTTTTCCAAAGGAAATTGGTTGAGAAGTTTAGAGGTAACAATATGAAAATAAAAGGTGACATTTTCTTTTTGCATTCTTATTTTCTTACTTTACCTAACTAAAATATAATAATACAAAAAGTAATAAATGCTCAAGAAAAAAAAAACTTCATGTATAGGTAATTTTCTTTTTATTTGTTTTCTCGAGTTTTACTTGTGCAATTTTCTTATAACATTCAACAGAGAGCTTAACATAGTTATTTAAACGCACACTTAAGTAGTTGACATGATTATACACAAAACATGTAAATAATAGTTTGGAAGGGTATAATTGGTACTTTTTTATTTTTCTTTGAAAGAAAACTATTGAATGGTTGTATGTAAATATAAATTGGTTTCCGTGTAGCTATTTTTAGCGAATTTCCTTTAAAATGTTCGCTGATGGGGTGGGCGGGATGTAGGGAGTAGATTCCAGGAGTGAATTGGATTTGGGATCGACACGACCACGTTGAAGCTGCACAAACATCAAAACTATCACTAAGCAAAACTATCATTTAGCAAAATTATCACTTAGCAAAACTATCACTTAGAAAAAGGCTCCGAATTTACAATGAAATTTTAGAACACGCGAATAGCTTAGAAGTGTGGGTCCCACCAAGTCTTCAAATTCCCAACGTCTTCTAATCCTACAGTCAAAAATCCTAAAAAAAATCACTAATGCTCCCTATTATGGTTTCAACCTCACCATCCATAATGACCTTAATGTTCTATTTGTGAGAGACCTGTCTAAATCACTCTACCAACAATTCTATGAATTCTTACTACACAATTCCAATCCTTTACTACAACTTCTTTCCTCTGAAACCCTTTCAGACATTCCTACGAGACGCCTGAGAATATAGATACTAAGATATAAAATTAGCCCCCTGCCTATATAAGCTTTTGCAGCTTTAAGAGCGATTTTCGGAGGATCTACTAAGGTGAGATTTGGAGGAACTACTATTTCCATGGAACTCACTTGTTTCTAACAGATAACTGAGCAGTGGAGTAAACACAGCTAACCTATAACAACTCCAAAATATCTCCATAAATCCTTTATAAAAACCAGAGCCGGTTTCGATCTCACGATTATTATCAGTGCTGACGATAATTTAGAGATCGAAATCCTGCTCTGGTTTTAATAAAGGTTTTGTAGGGAGATTTTGGTGTTGTTATTGGTTCACTTATTTCTGTTGGAGGCTGCAGAAATTTTGAATTAGTACATATCTTTGTTATAAATCTTATTAGCTATTATACTTTATTATCTTATTATCTATTATATCTTCAAATTACTATTATCTCGCTATAATAATATTTACAATTATTTTATATATTCCATTAACTCCCGCATTAGTAAGCGCAACTCTGTTTTTTTTTCTACTGTTACTACATGTGCATTAGTTTTAATACTGGTAATAATTATTTGTTGTTTTATTACTCAAAAAAATTTGTCGAAGAAGAAGATAAGACTACTTTATTCTAATGAGGGAAATCCAAGAATATTAAAAAATATATCTAATGTGAGAATAAAGATACAAGAAACATATTTGAACTTATAAAAGCCAAAAGAAATTAATTAAGTACTATTAAGACACTGCACAAACAAATTTCTGCAAGTAATGAATTTTTCAATAAGCTTTTAAAAATAATTTCTTTTATCACTAGTGTATAGTATTTTTACTAGCAAGCAAGGAATTATATATATATATATATATATATATATATATAATATATATATATATTATATATATATATATTAGGTTTATACAAGGTATATAAACTAGAAATATGACGAACTAACATAGGACAATTGTACAATAGACTTGCAGTCGCAGTGGAAATGGGGTCTGTCCTCGACTCTGGGGTCTATCCTATCCAACCCCAATCATCATTAACATAGGACAACAATCATGTGGCTACGAAGCGTCTCCCAGCGCCGGGATCTTATGTTTTAATCATTAGATCTAAATATGAGAAACCAAGTACCACCACCCTTTCTTCTGATCTCCTTGTAGTCATGAATTTTCCAAAATACTGCATTTTTAGAAAACCCTAGTATAACAGGTTAAGTAACTTACTCAAGTTACTTATTCCTAATAATTATAATAATTATTTTATTCCTATGTGTTTTTATTGACTTTAGGTTAATTATAAGTATTTGCTTTTTGTAAAAGCTTACAGCTAAGCTGTATCGTGCTTTGTTGCTCTTAAAAGAAAGAGGAGAGTGAGATAATTGAAACTAAGACACATTTACAACTTCAATCCTTTCAGACAAAAGAAAGAAAAAATAGCTTCTATAGAAAAGAAGAAAGTTGTCTAACATGGTCCAATAGAGGGATAAAGTTGATGAAACCCAAACTAGAGTTTCCATTCTTAGAAAACAACAGAAACTTTTCTTTAAGAGGGGTAAGGCAACAGATGAAACTGTCCTATCGAAGGAAAGGGGAAAGTTCGGAATGTCCTGACCAAGGAGTTTTTAGGGTTGGGTATGGTTTTGAGGCTGAAAAGAGGACAGTTTCCCTGTTGAAAGAAATCCAATTTAAACTGAGAGGGATGCGAAGAAAAGTCGAGTTTTCCTAAATAACTTTTCCAATGAGAGAATCTTGGATATGAGGACAACATGTAATTACAAGGAGGAAAGTTTCACTACAACTTGTGTTGTAACACTAACACATAGAACAAACTACTTCAAAACTAAGCAATAACGTCCCACGCTATCATCAACCATGATAGGGCTATAAGTTCAGCAAAATTCCAAAAGTGATTTGACGATTATTGATTTGTAATTTTATAAAATTAACAACAAGAAATTGACCAACTCAAATAAGGTCGCCTTCACAAATTAGGTTAACGTTAAGGGTAAATTTAAAATTAAATTTAAGATAAAATGAAGGCAAACAGCGACTAGGAATCGAGAATTAGAAGAGGATGTTTAAATTATCCGCTGCCGTAATTCACACCTAATTTGTAATTATTTTTTCTTTAATTTACTGTAGTATAATAGTATTTATTAATGTATATATGTTACGTATATACCTGTTTATTCTATACATTTTTGTAACAAGAATATTTAATCATTAATAAAAGTTTCAACTGTAAAGCTGTTAGACAACTTTATTTAAATTATAAATTATAATAATAATAATGAACTTATAAGTAAATGTATTTTATAATTTATTATTATTATTAAACTGTAAAATGGCAAGTAGCAAGTATTATGGAAAAGAATCAGGAATCACGAGTCAATCTGGGCTTCTTCACGAATCAATCAAGATGGGGTGCTTTGTACTATATTTGACAGCTTGTTTTATATTTTATTTATACAAAATGCATCATTTTTTTCAATTCTAAAGGCGTCAAATTAAGGAAAGTAAAAAATGCTAAATAAAAACAGGAAAAGGATGGAAAGTCTGAGGATTGTCAGAGAGAATGGAAGGAAATGGAGCCGGATTTATACACACTTCCTTAGGGACCAAGAAAACTGGATAATGAACCGTGAAAATAATAATATGCAAAACAAAAACAAAACAAAAAATACCCGATATGATGAAAAATATTGGTAAAATGAAGGAATATAAATCATTATCAACAATTAAATATTTAATCATGTAATATTATTAAATTCTATAATGAATGTTGCTTAGTGCAAGGTATGATTTTAATGATCAGCTAGAAACGATCCATTACTTTATATTAAATTATCTGGCCACTGGCTTCAGCGCACGACTGCGTAAAGTGTTCTAACATTGACATAGTGTTTGTAAAAAGTTTCATAGAAACATAGTGCCTAGATAATTGATGTGATTATCATCTTTCCCATTTTTATTTATTAAATACTATTGATATTAATTTCCATTTGGCGCATTTACAGATAATTCGCTGAGGCTGATTCAATCATGCAAGTTTGAGTCAAATTCGGTATACATGTATTAATCAAATCTAAAGTCCTAACATTTTTTTGTCCAAAAGGTAACGAGGGTTTTAGTTCATACCATAAAAATGTTTAAACTCAAGATCTCTTTGTAATAGTCTCACTGATATGAGTTAAAAGTTTAAATAGACTAAAACTATTAGTGTAGGCTATATTTGGTAAATAGGAACGATTACGAATAGAGTGGACTTCAGTTCTATAAAGTACTAAATTACTATAAAATAATTAAAACGCTGTTTAAACTTTTGCTTCTCTTATTAACTATTCAATTTCAGTTTTCAAGTTATTTCTATATTTCAACAAGAAGAATACAATAAATCATTTAACTCAATTAATAATATTAAAATTAACTGTGGCATCGACATGGACATTGTCATTCGAATGTCACGTTAATATATGGGTGCATGGATTAGCCCCAATAAAAATATTTTCCCTTCCGGGTTATGTATGTACTATTTTTTTAAGAAAAGAACTGAAATTGGTGGTATAAAAAGAAGAAATGTTAAGTAAAATGGTTTTTACCTGTTACATAGCCTTTATCCCCACCAGTTGCCTACCAAGCAGTTTTTGAAGCCTGTTCTATCAGCCCCAAGTTGGCTCCTGGCCCTGAGGACCCCCCTCCCCCTACTCAATCGATTTCCACCCTGAGAAATATCTCTCCATTTCTCTTTTTCCCCTTATTTTTTTCAGAGCCAAGAAACTTTTTTTAAACCGCCCCTTCCTATTTGAAGCGGCAGAAAACTTTTTAATTCACTCTATTTGGGAAGTTCTACAGGCTGCACTGCCAGGTCCAATACTTTTTATCCTCGTTTTTTTTTCTTTAGTGTTTCAACTTTTTTCTACTTTATCATCCTTGGCGTAAGGCTAGGATCCCCTTCTAAAAACCCAATCTAATTCATCTACTTGAAAAAAATGCTAACAATAAATTATAAATACTCGTTAGAGCACCGGGTTGAATCAGAGGCTCCATGAGGAAGGGGAGACATTTGAAAAAGCTACAACTTTCCTCGTCCACTTTTAAAGCAGTTTTTTCTATTTTCTAACTTTACACTCTGCAGTCAGCAAACAACCTAATCTGGAATTTTATAATTATGTAAAACTTTTTATTCTTTCTTTGTTTAAAGTTTCAAACAAGCATTGAGAATAAAGGGAAATGACTTTAATTTTTCTTATTCCTTCAATTATTTACAAAAATATCTTAATTACGTTTTACATTTCACACAAAAGGGATTTAATTTACTAAATTCTTTACACAAATTCATTTTAAAATTAAAAAGATTGTTTATGGGTAGATTAGAAAGTATTAAAATAAAAAAAACTGATGTCTTACAAAAAACAGGAGGAAGACAGCGGTTATAATGTCTACGGGACACTATAACCTTCAATCGCTTCTTTGTATCTGAATCAAAAATGGTCCTTATAAGTCTTTAGAACCAACCTTATTCATAATCAAATGAGTATGACGTCATTAACCCAGAATAATGTTGGCTAAAATTTTAAAAATTTACAAATCCTCAAAAGATTATCAGATCGGGCTGAAATTTAATAGCTATATACAAGTGTGCATGTTATTAGATATACGAAGTTATATTTAATTTTCATAATAGTTTTAATTTTATCGTTTGACATATATAACTTACAAAGAAATCAAGTATTTTGACTAATTCATTTGGGAATTTCCTTATATCCTGGCAGTATGCCTCTTACAAAACTACTAATACGACACACAGCTGATACAAAAGTCCAGTGCGCTTTTAAGCGGCCAAGAAGCAGAAGGTTTCTTTTTGTTTACATTGCCTGAATCCACTAATCTTACACAATATCGCTCGGTGAAAACTTTGGTATTTTTATTACCACACAAAATCTTATCCAACGTCTCATAAAATATAAAGGTAGGAGTTTGAAGTTAACAATCATTTTAATTTGTTGTTTAATATAATATACCCATCACAAAAAAATATTTGCAGATTTATTCACCAAAATTTAAGATTCAAAAAGGTTAATCCTGGATGTTTTACCCCGCCCTATATTTTAAATTAGTCCAACTTTAATAATTCGACATCACTATTTTCCCACGCTGTCAACTGATTTTACTATAGTTGAGTTATCCAATCATGCCTTACTTGTTGACAATAAAAGTTGAAACTGGTCTATGGACAAAAAGAAGATTTATTGTCCTGGAATTTATTTTATGGACAAGAAAAGGTTAGTTTTGTAACAAGTTAACAGGAGTGCTAGTATAAGATTTGGAAGTTCCAATATGCTAACTTCGAAAATGCGCTCCTGTCGTTTTTTTAACAAATTTTAACATTAATAATAACAAATTTTAAGTAGGTACTTGTGCCGGTGTAATGGTAATAAAAAACAAGATCATTTTATAATATCAATTTAGAAAATTGGAAAGGTTGTTTTTGGGTAAGGAAAATTAGTTCCAGAGCTGCCGCTAGAGACCAGCTTCGAGTTACTACTACGACTACCTTCTGTCTGAAACTCTCGTATACTTTCCGACATTCTATGCTTATTAAATTCTTTGGTCTAGTGATGTCATATCTTCATGTTTATTAGAAACGCTATTAGTTTGACAATGCACCTAAAAGCAATTGTCAGTTATAATGTTCGTTTCTATTTTCTTGATTATATTATAGATAATATTATGATGAAACTTTTTCCATTCCATGCCTTAGGGAGTTGTGAGGAAATTTTCCAGGTCCACCCTCACACATCCTCCCCTAGCCAGCTATAGAATAAAAAATTGAATTATAACTTGGAGATATTTCTATTTTCGCCGAGAGCTCGTGTTGACCCTACACGCAATTCTCGCCCTTTCTTAAGATGCCCATCTTAGCAGTTCTCTCAAGTGTCAACTATTACATTTTCATTTTCTTTTTCCCTCTAAAAAAATGAAAGGGGGAAAATGAAATGATGTGTGTGTTCAGGACACGTGCTGTAGTAGAGAGAAAATTGAAAAAAAATATGAAAAATTCGTTATCACTTTCTTAAAGGTGTAAAGAAAGGAAAATGAAATGATTATTCCAGTGTTGTCGACACTGCAATAGTTACTTCTGATTTTTTTTTAATTTTAAGTAAAAATAAAATTAGTGTTCATTGTTTTCTTTATACTTTTTCTCATTTACAACGCAGGCATATAGGAAAAGTAATGTGTTTGTAAAAATAATCCAATGTTACCATGTTGCCGTTCTGTGCTGTTTGATTGTTTGTGGTGTGTGTGTTGTTCAGTTATCACCATAGTCCAGTTTGTGCACCCCGTAATACTATAGAGAGAATTACTTGGTACGAATATTAATCTTTGGTCTAAAAAGAGCTGTCGTAAATTCTTGAAATTGGCAGCACTGACTGGTTATTTGGCCTTTAGTTACAAAATAATTACCTCATGGATAATTATTCGAGTATAATTTTTTATAAATTAGGCTCTGTGTGTAACACTCATTGAAACCTTCCTCTAAGAGGGAACTTAAGGTTATAACAAATCAATTGTTTTTCGGCTCTCCGCGCAGATTTTTTGTTGCTTATTTGTATTTGAAAACATGACTCTGACTATATAATTTACTGTTTCTTTTGTTCTGTTTATTTTTGATGAATGATAATCGAAGTGGTGTCAGGTTACTTTTTTCGATGTTTCAAAAGTTGATCGAGAACTAGATAGGGCCACTCTAGTAATATATTCTCTATAGACTTTTTGTCCCATCTCTGCTCGTATAGTTTATTGCCATGCAGAGTGAAAATGAAGGGCCTTCATAACCCTAATCATAACCGCTCCAGTCAGTGCCAAGGAATCCGTTGGAGGGGATGACGCATAGTCCGAATTGCGCATATTAATAAAACTGACCCTTATCGAAAATCAAAACATTAGAGCAGAATTCAAACAGAAACACACGTCAAAAACCAACTGCACCATGGCTTGGTACGAACTGCGCATCCACTTTATGATCCTTATGAACGCGAGCGAGGTTCTAGAAAATTTAGTTTAGGAGCAAACTCTCTCAATGGTTTCCATTGTTTTTGCTTTGCGAAGGTTATAGTGAAAGTCGCAAGCAAAGGAAATTAAAAACAGTTTCTTTTAACTATTTGATTTATAATGATTGCTTATTTGTTAATATTCTTAAATAACAACAAATTAAAAACAATTAATAAAGAACATTACAACAACTATTGAAATCTATGAAAACTGAGGCAACAACAACGCATGGTAACAAAAAACAAATATTAACACATTTAACTTACTCCTCGAAAAGTAAAGGTAAAGCTTCAATTATCTTCACTAAAGTGGCTCCTAGTGTCAAAAATGTAAAATATAAGCACAAATACTTGACAAGCACCAAAATGTAACAATAACGAAAGCACTGAAGAAAGTTTGAGAAGCAAACTCGACAACCAAAGAATTGTATAAAAAACTTAGCTACATAACCTGCGTTTGGCGCCTTTTTTAATTATAACCTAAGGGGAGGTAAGTTTGCTCCTATTTCTCTATCTCATACAACTTCCATGGGGTCAGAAATGTTCCTTAATGCGTCATCCCCTTTATTCATTATCCTTGGTCAGTGCTGCCAAATTAAAAAAAAATCTTCAGCTGACTATTAGACCCAGTTTCAAGTTTCATCTCTCTATCCATAAAGATATAGTATCTCTATGGCTAGTGTATACTAAAGGGGGCATAGCCTATCACATTACATTGGAAGGCCTGAAATTTGTTTGGCGCTCTCAGGGGCTCTATGTAACCTCATCAAAACCTCATTCAAGAGTGAGTTAAGGTTATGATAAATCAATTCATTTCAGCTTACCGTACACTGTTTGTGTTTTGATTTGTATTTCAAACGTTCTACTATATAAGTAATTATAATTTTGTACTGATTTTTTAATTTTGTTTATAAGCGAAGGTGCCAGGTTACTTTTTCTGTGTTTCAAAATTTAACCTATAGGGCCCCTCTAGTAATAATATCTCTACGTCTCTAGCATGATAACCAAGGATGTTGAATAAAGGGGATGACGCATTAAGGAACATTTCTGACCCCATGGAAGTTGTATAAGATAGAGAAATAGGAGCAAACTTACCTCCCCTTAGGTTATAAGTTTGCCTCTAAATTTTAAGACCTGTGCTGTTATAGAGATCATAAGCATGCGCAGTTCGTACCAAGCATGTGCAGTTGGTTTTTGACGTGTGTTTCGTGTTGCATTCATGTCTATGTTTTGATTTTCGAAGGGGTCACTTTGTTGAATGGCAATTCGACTTAATGCGTCATCCCCTTTATTCAACATCCTTGATGATAACAAACACAGCCTACAGGTTATCTCCAACTTTAATTGTATGAAATTTGCACCAATTGAAAGTAATAACATTAAATTAAATGATACCTTTTTATTAATATTAAATCGTTGAAAAGCCATCGATGAATCGTTTAATTAAGTTGATATTTGGCAGGAGTATATTCCTTTATAATTCTATATAGTTTAATAATTTATAGCATGTATGCAATTAATTGTGTTAATGAGATGTTATGATAGATAGCATTTAGATTCCGAGTTGTTTTTTAAGATTTCTATAAAAGTAATAGGATATACCAACTTATCCCCTCCATGTGAGGTACCACGGCTTAATGCCGAATTGCGCATAAAGGACTTACTGATATATATGTAAACAAGTGTAAAACATGTGAATATGTGTAAATAAATGGTTATTTATTTATTTATTTTATATTCCTTTATAAAATAAAGAGAAATAAAACGTTTCATTTCAATATAAGTTGTATATTCACGGTAATTGTTGAATCATTCGTTTTGTTGTACGTGATTTTATGTTTTCTCATTTAAAAAGGTTTTATAAAAAAGTTTTTATAATTTCTTTAAATGTAAAGAAAATAATTGAAGGTCTGCCAAGGATGACAAGGATAAATCATTGCTTTTATTACACATACATTTTTCTTTTTGGGTTATGGGGGTGTTTTCTAAGCGGCTTGGACCATTCAGCCATAAGATTTACTGGACCATTAAGTAGTGTTGGGAAACCTCCGATTTGCCGTTTTATTGAAGGCCTGGGTAATATAGTGGTTATTAAAAGTTATGAAAAAGCTTAAAAGATAGTAGCTCCCAGGTGAAGAAACATTATTAGTTCTACTAATAAGTTTCCCTCATTTATTCCGTTGGTATGTAGGAAAATTAATGTTAAGAATTAAATGTTAAAAATTAATGTGCTGCACTACCAGAACTACAGCTGAAAACAAAAGGCTTTGGAAGGTTTGGAAATTTACTTGTTATCTCATAATGATTCTGTGGTAAATATCAAAGAGCAAAAAGATGTATCTTCATCACCATAACTGTTTAAGCTATTATTGAAAACCACAAAAGAATATCCGACATCTTAAGTTTTGTTTTTGTTCTTAGTTTTTTCTAATTGTTATTGTCATAGAGATATATTACTAGAGGGGCCCTATTGATTGAATTTTGAAACATAGAAAAAGTAACCTGACCACATTCGATTATCATTTTCATTAAATAAACAGAACAAAAAAAACAGTAAATTATATAGTAGAATGTTTAAAATACATATCACAACACAAACAATCTGCGGGAAGCCGAAACAATTGATTAATTATAACCTTAACTCCCTTTTGGAGGAGGTTTCAAATTGTTTCAGGCTTCTCAATGTATTAAGATAGGCTATGCCCCCTCTAGTATATATCTCTATGGTTATTGTAGCTTTCTAGTAGTTTTATAGTAAGTATTATTTGTCAAGTTTAATACTTGAAATTAATGTTTTGTTGCTGTCTTATTATTTTGTATTTTGTACTTTTGTATGTTTTTAGTAATATTTTTGTACTTTTGTATGTTTTTAGTAATATATTTGTATTTTTGTTTTTTAGTCTTTCCTGAAGATGATCCAAATGGATTGAAATATATAGTTCTTGTTTAAAAAAACATTGTAGAATTAGAATCGTTCTTTTCCTAATAGTATAAATTAATGTATTTACATTAAAAATCTGAAACCGGGATTTTATTAAATTGAATCCGTTGTTCGATTTTTTTCATTGTGCTAGAGAGTTTGTACAAACTTCAATCCTTAGGACTAATTATACCACAACCAAATCACATCTGTAAAGTATAGTGAGCTCATTTCTCTTAAAATATAAATAGAAACAGCTGTTTTGAACCTGTATTTTACAAAACCATTGACTTCTAGCTACAATAGATTAGATTAGTAGATTTTTTAAACAATATTTCCTTTATTTGATATAAAAAATTATAATAGCAACAAACTTCTTTAAAACTAAAATATAAACCTTTATTCTAAATTCAAGATAAAAATAAGTAATAAATAAAAGAAAATAATTAATGGAAAATATAAAATATATAGGCTTAATAGATAAAATATAAGTAAAATAAATTTTATGGAAATATAAATATATAGATGCCGTTTTTTTAACTGTATGCGTGTTTAAATATTAGTAAGAAATTAGATATTAGTAATAAATAGTTGACTATTGAGTTTGGTTTAAAATTTAAAAAAAACTCTTTCCCAAAAACTTTTGTAACATATCTGCTGTATTTTTAACTGGTCGGAAATAATCTACATTTTGATATCGGTTCTAGCTGGTGTAGCATTGTAAATGCAAGTGTCTTTTTCAAACCAATCATACGAAATTGGTTTCCTGAATGTTTTTTATTACTGCAAAAAAAATGAAGTAATATTGTATTGAGTAAAAATTGGAATTCGGGGTTAAAATATAGCCGTATTGAGTAGAGGGAAGATTTAATCGCTACAGGTTCATCAACTATTAAACCACCAATCAACCAATCAGAGTGATTGGAAAGGGTCAAAAGGTCATCCAATCACCCTAGTATAGGGGAAAATTAGACACAGCCTTGTAGATCTAATACGGCAACCCTCTCTATTCCCTTTTATCTCTACAACCATGCAGCTAATACATTTAATTTAATTACTAGGCCGAGGAAATATTCAACAGTTTAGTACAACTTTCGAAAAATGTTCAAAACACCAAGTAATTTAGACGATAGAACCTTTATTAAATAGTTCATGTATAGATTTTAAATTACAAATTAATTTAAATAAATTACAAAAATTTCAATAATGTTTTATTTTTATAATATATTCTTCTCATAAATAATATTATTATATTAATATAATATATTCTTATATAAGTTAGTATGTTCTTATAATATAATTATTTTTTTCAGATTTTTTTTTAATTTAATTTATTTTATATTTCCTTATTTTTAATTGGTATGTAATATTTATTATTATTCTTTGTGTATCATTTTAATAAAATAGTTCCAATGAAGTATTAAAAACTAAAAATTAAGTTTAATCAAGTTTTATTCGTCATTATATTTTGTTTTATAGAAGATTTTTTTTATTTATTTGATACGTTTTTTATTATCAGTGAATAACTTTTATTCGTTGAGTGTGCTTTATTTCCAATTTTTATGTATATGTTTAATATTTTTTTCTCTCTTTCTTTCTATTATAAAATTATATATTAGATGCTTTTAACTCAAAAAATCAGGTTAATGTAATTTATGTAGATTTTTCTAAAGCTTTGATTAGGTAATAGTCAGATTAATAATAGCTAAATTTGAGATTATTTAAGTAAATGCTTTGGTATATAACGACATTTTACTGAAAGGAAAATGTCTGTAAAATTTAATCACCCTTTCTGTGACTTAATTTGTGCTACTTCATGAGTCCACTAATCAAGGTTCGCACATTGGCCCCATTTTTTTAAATTTTTATACAATTGAGTTATTTACGTATTTATCTCAACCACATTTATGGCTAAAGGTATTGACGTATTTATCTAAACCACATCTATGGCTAGAGTTATTAACGTATTTATCTAAACCACATCTATGTCTAGAGTTATTAACGTATTTATCTCAACCAAATCTATGGCTAAAGTTATTGACGTATTTATCCTAACCACATCTATGGCTAGAGTTATTAACGTATTTATCTCAACTACTCTATGGCTAGAGTTATTAAGGCATTTATCTCAACCACATCTATGGCTAGAGTTATTGACGTATTTATCTCAACCACATCTATGGCTAGAGTTATTAACGTATTTATCTCAACCACATCTATAGGTAAAGTTGTGTTTCTAATACTTCCCACGTAAGAGGGCGTAAACTGATCTATCATTATGATATAGAAAGGAGAGTGGATTTTTTTCAAATTTGGCAGTCTAATTTTTATATCTGAAAATTCCCTTTATCTGGTATTTACATTAAATAAACTTTTTCCCCTTTATCAACTGTCAAGACATATAATCCTTTATATATTTTATATACAGAAAAAAAAAAATAAAATAATACTTTTCTCTTCTCAATTATGACCCTTTTTTATTTATTCCCTTCATTTTTTTATATATTTTTCAAGTGCACACAAAAAATATTAAAAAGTTAAAAGTCCAAAAGAAAAAAAAAAACAATTCTGTTTTTATAACAACATGATTTAACAAATTTATTTGTTTTTACAGCCACTTGACAACCCCTGAATCGAATAGATATATTTTTGTTTAAAACCATTTTACACAGAAAAAATCAGGTATGGGGATACCTCGGAACTTTTCCTTCTAACATCGGATTATCTTCGCTCATCCACACCGCTTCGGACTCGCTTTTTCGTCCTTAGACACTAAATTAATTCGTTTTATTCTTAGCGGTCACCCGTCGATGCTGCTTAACTTTTATGATCCAACAAAAACCGTAGATATACTTGCCCACATAGAGATATATACTAGAGGGAGCATAGCATATCTTAATACATTGAGATACATCTTTCCGGGGTTCTTAGGGGCTCTCTATAACCTCATAGAAACCTCCTTCAAAAGTGAGTTAAGGTTATATTAAATTATTTTTTTAAGCACGGAAACACGCATTCCAAAGGGAATTCGTATTGTATTTTTTACCTAAGCAATTTATTAAATAAAAGATTTAAGTCAATTTTTAAATACAAGACTATTAATAGTTATTTATGCCATAAGGCTGAGAAGTGTGTCTTTATGTCACGGCAATTAGATTTACCGACGAGCGAAGCGAGTCGGGAAAAATTGCCAAAACATAAAAACATTCTCAGCCGGATGGCATACACTATTTTTTTGAGGTACCACTCATTAAATAAACTGCGATGTATACTTAATTGAAAAAAAAACAAACGTCCAATTAACTCCATATTATCGTCGTCATTAAATTCATCCATAGCTTCACACTTTTACTCAAAAATGTAGAAGCTTTACAAATAAACACACAAAAATTGTCAATTAGAACACCTTTAAAAGCGAAAAAAATAGCCTACGAACAAAAACAGAAACAAAATGAACGTTTTTAAACAAACCTCATGAAGGATTTATACAGATTGTTTTTTGAACATGCTACATTACAGTAATGGCGGCAACATATGAATTACTTTTACGTCCTAGGAGTTTTTTTTTACATTCATTATTGCCCTCGGAGGTGAAAAGTACTAAATAACCTCCTATAACAATAATGATTGACTTCTCATCCTAAAAACGGTCCAATAAAGTGCTCAATTACGTACTACCTGAAAAAAACATAATTATTTTAGACCAAAACAATATGAAGTTAATTTATTGGTTTACTTTTAAATTAATAAAAGTTTAATAAAGTTAAAATGTGTAGTTTCTCAAGTTATTATTGTAAAAACAAAACTTTATTTCATGGTACAACATTTTTCTCTAAATTCTGAACTATCAGATCCTTTAGGTTAGAGAAAAAATACAAATTTATAATACAGGTAGAAAAAGGTTTTCCCAAGCAAGTTTTTTGGTTATTTTAGGGGAATACTTTGGTAAAAAGAGAGAAAGGTATTAGAACGATAACACCTGTCAAGGAAGAGTAGAGGGGGAAGAAACGGAAATTGGTTTCAGCATTGTTACCAAGCAAGACGGGTATTTAGAAGCAACAGTCTGCTCCAAGCAGTTTAAGAAGGGAACTAAGGTATTAGACTGTAATGCGATCTATCGGTGTGGCTCAGTAAACTACACTACAGCAGACTTTGCACTCTTCTCTACAAATCCTCTTATACCACAGACTTGGCTTCAATCTTTTTGTTAAATAATACAATTATTAAGATAAAATCAAGGGAAATAAGTGTCATATTTTATCTCTAGTAAAAATGACACTCTTACTATTGTCTCTTGTAACTTAAGATTGTCTCTAAACTTACCGAGACCAAGAAAATATTAAAAAATTAGCAATTTTAAAGTTTATTGCAATGTTTGTTTATATTTTAAGTGTCGCAGAGTATATTGTTGAACCTTGTAGACCAAGAGCCCAGAGGTGTTTTGTTAATAAAAAGTGTAATGGCTGGGACCGGTCTCAATATTTCGTAAATATCTTCCTGAACAAGGATCTGCAATTCTGCCGTCTCGTAACGGATGGGTGTCCAGGCAGAACGCACTTTAGGGGTCAAATTTACCACCTAAGTTAATAAAAAGTGTAATGGCTGGAAACGGGTTTAATTTTTCGTAAAATACCTTCCTGAACAAGCATCTGCATTCTGCCGACTCGTATCGGATGGGTGTCCCAGGCAGACGCACTTTAGGGTCAAAAATTGACCGGTCAATTGAGACCGGTTCCAGCCATTACACTTTTTATTAACAAAACACCCTTGGGCTCTTGGTCTAAATAGGCAAGATTTTAGAAATGTTTAAGGTGATTTAATTCGATGTAAACAAACCAAACGTATGAGGAGGTTATAACCTGACTTTTTATGAATGACGTGTGACGTCATTGCAGGAATCGGCATAGGCGCTTAACATTGAAAATTGACTATTTATTCCTGCAAAAACGGCAATTCCAGACCATAACATAACACGTCAAAAAATCGTTTTATGAGTTTCATTCAAAAAATCCTCCAATTGAATCAGCTTGGTAAATAGGATATTAGTGTTCGTTTAAATTCAGGTTTAACAAATACTAAAAAGCTTGAAACAATTCCTCATCAGTTTGCTAGGGTTGTTTTCACCTATTCGGATTCGCTACGCTCATCTTCAGAGTATAAAAATCACCTTATTTATTTTGCAGTACGTCTTCGCACTCCCTTGGCTCGTTCTAGACAGTAAACACACCCATAAACTCAAATTTTTGTTCCGACAACTAGTTGTATGTTAAAAATTTATACATAATAAAAATTGAACTAATGCTAATGTATTTTAAAGAATTATACCTGTCATGGATAAAAATAGAACTAATGCTAAAAATGAAATAAAACCTTAATATCGAGCATATTTTATGACCTGATATAAGACTACATGCATAACAAATTTTAAAACGATACAAAAAAAAATCTAAATTTTTTTACATTTTTGCTGAGTCAATAATAAGGGTAAATTATTTTTCGGAAAACCGAAATATTGATTTTTGTGTCAAGTTTTAATTCTAAGCATAAAGACGCTGGGAGCAACGACTATAAAACACAAACACACATACAACGGTATTATTTTCTTCCCTTTATACCTAAGGTAATGAGAAAAGTAAAAACTACGTCTACGGTTCTTTTTATTTTTACTGCCAGACTTAAATAAATCTCATACCTCATTTTTCCTTTTCCTTACCTACTAACGTAGGTATAACTATTATTAGTGTGGAGGGCAGAAGTAATCCTTCTATACACTGCGACTTGAAGTCTTTTGTACATTTACCTACCTTATCGTAGGTATAAGGAAAAGTATTGTAATAGAACGAAAGAATGAAAAGTCTCTCCACAGTTATAGATTTTATTAAAACTAAAGCAGAGCGCTTTCGACTTAACAAGAGGTCATCATCAGTGCCTAGTAAACAAATAAGAAAAAAGAAAAGAGAAATAAGAGAAAAGTATTGTGTTCGCTCTATAAATCCAGAACAGAGCTTTGATCATAAATAATCCGTTTCAGGTATTTTCATGACGTTCTGAGTGGATTTCATCATGCTGTCTGAATGCGTCTGTCTGTGTCTGTCTGTCTTGTCACGAATAACTCCCGTTGTGCTATGCTAGTAAGTTAAAACTTGTTTACTACCCGAATAAAAGACAATCAAAAACCTCAAGACTGTAAAAACCTATTTAACTAAGTTATTAAAAATTTTAAAAAATCGAAAATTTGACCGATCGAGTTGAAATTTAGCACAAATAATTTTACTACATATTATTATTATTAAAGAACTTTGTTAAAAATACTATTTAACTTTAACTGTCACAGATGATAGAGCAGTTACAGACGCTAGTATAACCTGCTGGCTAAACTAACTGTCACAGATGATAGAGCAGTTACAGACGCTAGTATAACCTGCTGGCTAAAATAACTGTCACAGATGATAGAGCAGATACTGACGCTAGTATAACCTGTTAGCTAAACTAACTGTCACAGATGATAGAGCAGTTACAGACTAGTATAAACCTGTTAGCTAAACTAACTGTCACATATAATAGAGCAGTTACAGAACGCTAGTATAAACCTGTTAGCTAAACTAACTGTCACAGATGATAGAGCAGTTACAGACGCTAGTATAACCTGTTAGCTAAACTAACTGTCACATATAATAGAGCAGTTACAGACGCTAGTATAACCTGTTAGCTAAACTAACTGTCACAGATGATAGAGCAGTTACAGACGCTAGTATAACCTGTTAGCTAAACTAACTGTCACATATAATAGAGCAGTTACAGACGCTAGTTTAACCTGTTTAGCTAAACTAACTGTCAAGATGATAGAGCAGTTACTGACGCTAGTATAACCTGTTAGCTAAACTAACTGTCACAGGTGATAGAGCAGATACATACGCTAGTTTAACGGGTTAACTAAACTATCTACGAAATGGATGTTTTGGTAACAAATTCACTTCTGTATGATTTTTTCGGTGTGTTTGATATTTCTATATAAATAGAAGGTTTGACTATTATTATTTCGATGAACATATTTTTAAAGATATTAAATGCGTCTAATGTTTATAGAGATGAGGAATCAAGTATCGTGTCGGTGATAAAAACTTGCTAACTTATATAAGGTTGTTAGAAGCCGCAAAGAAATCGACTTTAACTTACTTCAACCTTTATATAAAATGCCTTAGAGGCAACAAAGTAAACTCAGCAATTGCTTCATGTAAATGAGTTAGGTTAGTGATAAAGAAAAGTAACTTAGGTCCTTCTTCACTCAAACTTTCTTCCTATTCTTCTTCACCGAGGTTATTAAGTAGCAACTTATTCCGCTTTAAAGCCCTCCTTTTTTCAAACCAGGTTCATTTTCAAGTCCTAACCCTCTAAGAGCCTTAAGGGCAAAAAATGTTAAAACCATAAAATTTTGAAAGCTCTTACTCGAGTTATATGTTTCCCCCCTCCGAGCTGACTCCATTTTCTTGTCGTCTTCATGTAATTTACCACTCTGTTGTTTTGCATATTTTCTTCCTACATTTAAAAGAAAGAATAAAGAACAGTTTCATCGAATAAAGAATATACCTTTTTAATATTCGCTCCCAAGCACATAGCAAAGCACGCAAATTAGAGTATATTTTGTGATTCTTTTCAGAATTCGACTTGTCAGATTAATTTCAAGATTTGTGAGATCGCTTTAAGCATAAATACTCTGCTAACGTCTATGTAGTGTGTTGATAGCACACACACACACACATACTGACAGATAACATTGTCAAAACCACACAGGAGCATCAATTTTTCATGCATTCTGATTTTTTGAAATTTTTGCTGAATCATTGCGGGTCAATGCTATGACTTGGCACGCATGAAGCCATGTATAAGACTAACATATGGGTAGTTTCATCTCATTATCAGCGTTAGTTCAATTTTTATCTCATGACTTCTGTACGATCTTTAAAATATAGTAAAAATTCGGAAAATTATCCAATTGAGTTGAGAATTAGTACAATTGTATACCTTGACGTAATAAATAAGTGCACAAAGTTTAGTTTATACGACAAGAATATTTATGGTTTCATTAGATTAATAAATTTAAGAAGCATGGAGCGTGGTCAGTTCTTTATGGGTGACTGCTGACAATGAAACACCATTCACTATCTGAGGACAAGCGAAGCGAGTCCAAGGATATGCTGTAGTATAAATTTCGCGAATTGCACATTCTGAGGACGAACGTAGCGAGTCCGAAGCTGGAAGTATAAACGTAGCGAGTCCGATGTGATGAGTAAAAGTTCCGAGGTACCACGTAACCGATTTTTTTGAACTTATTTTAAACATTAAATGTTGCTATTAAGTGATGTAGAAATTCATACAGTAGGGGTGGGGCGCGGGACACAGTGGTTCCAACCCCTCGGAATAAGCTGTTTTAGATGGGCCTGCTTTCCACCGTTGCTCCATTAGAGGCAGGTCGGTTCACCTTGTACGGCATAAAAAAATAATTAGTTCTTTATTTTCAGGATTTAAATTATTAAAAAAGATCTTTAACAATGTTAAAAATCTTAATTAAATTTTAAATGTAAAATTTTTCTAAAATGTTATAAAAATATAAACGCTGCGTTATTTTTAACTAAACCTCTTATTATGATAACCATGACGTGTAAAAATTGGAATTAATATGCGTGTTTATTGCATTTTATTTGTTCTTTAATGGAAAAAATGCTAAATTATCTTATTTTCTAAACAAATAATCTTATAAACAACTAAAAAATGTTCAGCAAATTTGTCTTGTTTTACATTCTAGTTTATAGACGTCTCGATTTAAAACTGATAACAATAATGATAAAAATTGTAAAAGGTGAAAACTAGCGCTCGGTGCGGTAGTTGATGCAACTAGCCCCTGTTTTTTAGGACCACCTCAAACCAGGTAGTTGGACCACTGTGTCCCGCGCCCCCACCCCTACTGTATGAATTTCTACATCACTTTAGTTGCAATATGCCTTTAAGTTTTATATATCTTAGAAACTTACTTGATGAAAATCGAAAAGATTAAAAATTTCCAAAGTAATCTCTCTTTGACGGAAAGGTTTAAAGTTCTCGTAATTAGTTTCATTAAGGGTTATCTTGCAAAGAATGTCAGAAATTCTGCTCATCTTATGCAACTATGTTAATAAGAGAACTTAACTGTCCAAGTGTCTTCTACATAACTGAACCTGTAGGATTTCCCCTACGTTAGGAATCCGACATGCTGTAAGTTTTAGCTACATAGAACGCTGAATTGACTTTTTCTTTTGTCATCACAATTCTCCCCTACGTTGATTCATTCTCTTAGATTAAGGGAATGTTAAAAGACAGTCAGTCTTCAGACCACAGCACTTCCTAACTTTAACATTGTGTTTTTATGATGCAGACATTGAGATAAACCCTCTTGCACACAATGAAATGTTTTTAGATATATTTTAGACGTAGAAAATATTATTTCGAATATTTTACTGATCATGATGAATTGATGCATGCACTTTTTAATTATAATATATATATATATATATATTATATAATATATATAATATATATATATAATATATATATATATATAATATATATAATATATAATATATATGATTCAGCATGCTATCATATTAACATTTCCTAAGTCTGGTATGTGCCTAGTGGTACCCGAGCTTTCTTGTGGCCGCGAAGTTTCATGTTGTTTAAATATTAGTAAATCATCAAATATATTATTTAGAAACTATAGTTGTTTACAGTAAAATTCTATGACTCCAGCGATGAAATTAAAGTTACTGCTTATATTATCAATAAAATTTTGCTATATACATGACTACGTCTACATGTTTGTCTATCATAAGTATATTTGTTCTAAACTGCAGCTTGATCCAACATTTTAAGATATTCATGATTACTCGTATTCATATTTTGGCTAAATTTGAAAAATTCATTGAATTCAATAGTCTCAAAGTAAAATTTAACCTAACAGCACTCAATAGACAAAGAATACAGCGAGAACTCAAATAATTTGTCTTCATTAACAGTCGTTTGTTTACTTAAACTACATGCTCAACAGATCTTCTGGGTTGACGAACTTATTGACGACTTATTTAATCACTTGTTACGTAATTCTCACAAGCTTAATAAGCTTTATTATTTCCAGGCAAGTAACGCTATACTAAGACTGGAACATAACTTCTAAGGTTTTATTTTCAAGTCTCTTCTTACACCCGAATACGTTTTCTGGCACGAAACATTAAATCTCATTAGACACAATATCTATTCTATATGAATGCAAAGTATATCACGGAAACATGGGATGAAAACAATTCAGTTTAATCTCGGTTTCAGCTTATTAGAGTCAACACAGTTTTTCCAGGATAGTTTCATTATTAGACGAGCATACGTAAAAACCACCAAAAGAAACTTCACCATGTTTGAAAACATTTATAATTATTTACACGTATGGTTGACGTGTAAATAACGACGTGTAAATTACACGTGGTTGATGTGACTGATCAACGAGCTTGATCAGCCGACATCATTCGACGATACAAGTCAGGCGAGTTGGCAAGTCAGTTTTTCATACACGCTTCTAGAGTGGTCACACCTTTAGGTCTATAGGTTTTAAACTTTCGCCTCTGCCAGGCAAACTTATAAAATATGCAGGACTACTGTTCATATTGGCATGCCAAACCAATAAATTGATGTCCTCTTCCAAATACTAGAAAAACTCCACGTCAAACGTTTCAAAATTAACGAAGGAGGTTATTTTGGTCATTCCTATGAATTGAAGTAATACTTAAATTATTTTATAATCTATAAATAGATCAATGTCAGCAACCCCCCAAAAAAACCAATAAACCAAATAAACCATTTCATAATACGTAATAATATTTGGAAGATTTGATATTATTGTAAATAATAAAAAGTTTTTATTGCTTATTGGTAGAGTTAATTTATTTAACTTGATTAAATAAATTATGACCAATTACAGAAACAATAAAAAACAAAAGAGAAGAAATGTCAATAATTGATGGAATAAGAAGATCAACTTAATTTTCTTTAATAACTTCTGCTGAAGAAATTGCATTAAAAAAAATGAGAGGAGAGTTTGAAAAGAAAAGGATATTATAAGATCTAGGGGTTGAAGGATCAACAAGGATAAAGGAAAAATACTTTTTATCAAGCTACTTTATTATGAAGAATACAAATTCAACAGGCTAATTTTTAATGTTATGCAAAAGTTTAACTAAAGAATGGCTAAAAAGATATGATTAAAGTAAAAGCTTTCAAAAAATCGGGTACGGGGCATCTCTGAAGTTTTCCTCATCACATCGGATTCGCTACGCTCATCCTCACTACTTCGGACTTGCCTCGCTTGTCTTCAGAATGTACAAATCAACAAATGTAACACGTCTTCAAACTTGCTTCCTCCGGCCTAATATATTATACAATGTAAATATTTATACAATATAAAAACATAATCGGCTTTCGACCAACTTAAGGTCTAGTGCTGTTAAGATGTTAGGAAGCTAGGTTTGGAGTCTTCTAACAGACAACAATAAGAACATTTTAAAAAACCTACATCTTACTGGCACTGATGATGACCTCTAGTTGGTTAATAGACGATAATATTACATATTAAATAAATATTTTAAATAAGTGGAGAGACTTATTTTAATAATATTCTAATCGTGTTAAACTCCTCCATAGCGTTCATACTTGAATCTTAATAAAAATAGGAGCTTTTAGTCCGTTGCCGCTACACCGCGACCGCTACGAGGTATAAAAAATAATTTTTAAGTATGATTTGTTGCTAAAAATATGTTTTCAAATTTCGTGTTCATTTGACTTAATTTATTTCCTTGATTTATTTTTCGTTTCTCATATCGGTAAACATATAATATACTTGCCCTGATGAGTTAGACGTAACGAAACAGAGTGAGTCATAACAATATGTCTAACCATCAAAGATGACAAATGTCGAATGATGGAACAGCTCCCTGATGTAGCTTGTCATATTCCTTAGGTTTCTCTCGCACAATGCATTCGTTATGTTATAAAATATGTCGTTAGGTTATAGTATATGAGTTACATATACTTCGTCCACTTAACATATACTAACATTTAAAGATTGTGAATGTGCTTAAAGCTTGACTTTGGTAATACTCGATAATACAAATTAAAATTGCTTCATTACAAAGAGAGAGCATTTTAAAAATTTTCTCTGACTTTTTTAACTTCTTGACCGATCCATGTTAATTATAATAAAAATAATTCATTGCAAAATACCATAACGTAATCGATATTACTTTTACAACGTTACACTCGACTGAAGTTCTTTATTTTTTACGCTAGGTTAAAGAAGTTAGAAAAATATAAAGCTTTTCCTCAGACCATTTTCTTTTTCCTTACATCCTATAAGTTGTATAGAAATTCTTTCTGCTAGTTGATTCTTTGGCTAGTTATCCCATTAGTTGCTTCTCTCCTTCAATAGGGGGATCCAAAACAACTTTTTACCCTCTTTCTCGGCAACTTTTGTTGTCAAAATCTTTTTTACCAAAGTTAGTTCGACATGAAACTTTTCAATCTCGATCCAACACGGTCAAGATATTGGGGATGGGTTTAATGTCCATCGCAACACCCTTCAATAGCACATCAATCCTATTTACTTTATAGAAAGGCAGGAGCTAGAATTAGTAAAGGACTTGGATAAGAACTAAAACTAAAAGATAACTTTTACAAGAAATGATAATTTCTTGAAGAAGAGATAAAAATTTCCAATAGTCCTAAAACTATTGTTTGAGGATTTGGTATTTTAGAATGTTATTAATCTCAAAACATTTGCATTTATAGGCGGGTCTAAACACAGCGTTTAACTCGGGTTTAAACACAGTGATTAACTCCTCATTATACGTCTTATAATACCTGTATAGCATCAGAGCTGATTAAAGTCGGTTAAAAACTTAATATAGATTGCGGAAAATTTCGGAACGATTTTGAGAAAACTAGGAAGATTCTGTCTTTTTATGCATAGTTTTATTCAGACGAGTTTTTCAACTTTCTTCTTTATATGATTTTGAATGAGCCTATATTTATTTCATATAAAATAATTTAATTTATTTATTTTCTAACTTCTTTAATAATTTAATTAGCCTATATATGAGTTATATTTTATACGTCTTATTTTACTTTTCTCATTTATACCGTAGGAATAGAGGAAAGTACTGTGCTTCGTTATCAACATTAGTTTATTTTTTTATCGAATGAAATGTATACGTTTTTTACAATAATTGTAAAAAATAAAAAAAAAATATCCACTTGAGTTAAAATTTAGTACTAGAATATTCCATTACATAATAGATAAGTATATGTACGATTTTTGTTGGATCATAAAAGTAAGATGATTGCTGGAAATAAAACGAATGTATTTATAAATAAATATTGAAAATAAATATTATTTAATAAAAATATATAAGAAATAGAATTAATTATATAAAGGAATAGATTTAGTAACTTGACGCTTCATTTTAGGTAATCTTTGTTAACTGTATTTATATAAAAAATATTGTATGTATATAAGTATATCTTAATGTTAACAGATTTCTATTGTTTTACTTTGTAAAATTTAATGAAATAAAAAATAAAGAATTAACAAAAATTCTTTTATGAAAAAATTGAATGTATGTTTTTACAAAGATTAGTGTCAAGGAGTTTTACTTTTTCAATATGAATAGTAGAGTTGTTTATCTTTTAAGGAAGGGAAAGGTGTATAAAAATAAATTGAAAACTCATTAATAAATGGGGAAAATCGGTAAAGTAAATTAAAAAGATAAAGATGCTAAAAAGAAATCACCTCGGAAAATTTCTACCTATCAAAAGAAAACACCACCCTCACACCCCATTTTTTTCTTCTTTTCACGTTTCATTTAAAAAGTATCTCAGTTTGAGAGACTTAATCGTTTTTAGCGAAGAAAGAATTTTTTCTTACCTTTGCCCCTCTCCATTTACCCCCTCCCTTCTGACCTAAATGGGGTCTGAGGGAGCTTCATTTAATCGGATAATTATATATTGATCTTTTTTTTAATTGAAATATTTTTTTCTTTGCATTTCTACGGTTTTCTAATCGAGGTTTTCTTACGATATACTTTCTTCAACCATTATTTTTAAAGGAATAGAATGAAAACGATAAATTAGGATTTTTTTAAAGTAACATTGAATTTTTAAAAATTCAATAAAAAATCGAATATTTTTTTTTCATAATTTTTTAGTGTGAATTACATAGATTTTATTTGAAATGTACGTTAATACTCTGCTCTCAACTACTCACACTTATAGTCTAAGACCAAAGATCTTCCCAAGCAGGGAACTTAAAGAACAAACCCAAGCATGCCTTATCCTGGTTGTTGTAGCCGCGAAATCGTCTGCCATAGCTATGTGATTTAATATTGAATGGCAATTACAGAAAGTGGCATCTGATTCCTTTTGCTCAAGTTAATATTTTACTTAAAAATATTCTTTAATTTATCAAGAATTCATGTCTGTTCTTATTTTACACTTGTTAACAAACAACAATCGAATTCGTCATTTAAACTAATTAATTTATTCATTAAGCAAATAAATAATATTTTGAAGCAAAACTTTTATTGATTGCACTGAAATTAAGCAATTAAAAGAAGAGAGAGGCAAACGAATCTGTGAGGCTAAATTACTGCTCTGCATTGACATGGAGGGGGAGCTTGCTGGGAATTTGCTATTACCTAATGATTGAGGGAGGAGAGGTATCACAACCAATTCAGGAGAAGGGCGCTAATTGATTACACATCGTGTTCATACAGGCTCCGACTTGATTGGCCCCCAAATCCCTTCTGCCTCCGTATTTGCAATCTACTCTCTTTGCACATACGTGAGATTTCAAATTGAATTTTAAAATAATTTAAATATCAACTCATTCATTTAATTTTATTTTACCTTTATTTGTTTGAATAAATTATTTTTTTTAAATAAAAAATGAAATTTTAAAGGCAGTATATCTCAGTTAACAGTATATGTACAGAATTTAATTACCTAAAAATACTGTGTCTGAAATACTAATTATTAAAAATAAATTACTCAGCTTTTAGAGGAGTAAATGAGTGGGAGCAAGGGAGCTCTCGAACCAATTTAATATGTCCTCATTTTAAACTAGAGAAAAAAAATTGGATACGGGGCCCCTCGGAACATTTCTCACCACATTGGATTCACTACACTCATTCTCCCTACTTCGTCCTCAGACGTATTTACTGTCTGAGATGTGCCTGGTGTATTTACTATCCAGGCACTGACTTAGCTCAATGCTGCTTAACTTATTTGACTTGATAAAAATCGTAGATATACTTGCCGTCAGAACAAATACCCAGTATACTTATTTACTACGTAATTGATTATACTTGTACCAAATTCAACTCAATTATTGTTGAATATTTAATGATTAAATAATCCAATTATTTCTTAATGTTTTAGATTTTTTTTTAAAAAAATGTATAAAAGTCATGGATAAAACTTGATCAAATGCAGAAATCAGATGAAACGTGAACAATAAGTTGGTCTTATATATGACTACATGCTGCTGAATGTAATTGATCGGCAAAAGTTTCGCGATTAATGGATTTTGGAAGAACTTAAAGCGGTTTTAATGACGTTGTAAAAATATTTTCGGGATAGCATAACGAGACCGATAGATTGATTTTTTCAACTCTCTAGCATAATTATACGAGGAGACACAATGATAACAGATCACACATGAAGACAAAAATTTGTTAAAAAACCACTTAGGAGGTCTTAAAAACTCCTAAAACGGATAATTAAGGTGAAATCCCGGCTTCGGATTTTTTTTCTTTGGAAACAATAATTTTCCTATGTACCTACAGTCTAATTGAAAATCTTGGTTGTTAGAGCTTAAGCTGAATGTCATGTTTACCGAAAGCTTAAGGGGTATGACTTCGATCTCTATGGCTAACCCCAGCATAGTAATGTAACTCAAAGTCAAGGATGCTATAACTATAACATAAGATTGATTGCAAGCTGTTTATATTGATTCCTGCAATGACGTCACCGTCGGAGAGATTTTAACAACGAGGCTAAAACGGACACATTTGATTAAAAAAAGGGAATGCTAATGTGAACCACAAACGCAGGGAAGGCATTGTTATAGTCTCAATGATGCATGTTAAATTTCAAGTAAATTAATTTGTAGCTCTATTGCTGAAGAGTGACTATTAAGATGTGCATTGTTACAGGAGAAAATCTGCCTTCACTCTTAACAATGTTTTCATTATACCTGACCTTAAGTAATAAAGTAAATGTACCAAAATGAACACCTAATCATTAGACATAACTTGAAACGTATACCATGCCCTTCATAAATAAATTAACGACTCTACAATATCAAATATGGTCTAATGAAGGAGTGAACAATTTTTTTAATGCAAAGAAACATTTATTTGATTTGATAAATTTAGAAAAATAGCTTCAGAGGCTTGCACAGATAACTGATGACAACGTTTTGGAATCCAAAGTTAAACCCAGGAAGTCAAAAATTTTAAAAATGCAATTGTGCTCCAAAATATTAATTTTCTTATCCCTCCTTAAGTTTGACTTTGAAACCATTTTAACTTTAATACCATTATAACTTTTATTGTTACGTTTTGAAGAGTTATAAAAATAATAAAAAGTAATGCTCTTCTCACCCCTAACATGGGTTTGTTGTGAATATCAACTTGATACCGTTAATCCAATCCATCCCTAATCAACAGAGTTAAAAACATTTACATATAAATTGTTATGGGAGATGGGATGAGAGCAATGGTGTTATGATGATGCAAATATTATGCTAATTGAATTGAAGTTAACAGGGTTTAGCAATGATGCTCGTACTGCTATGAAATTAGACTACTGTTACATTTCACAGTTATATGATAACAATCCACTTAGATGTTTTTGTTATTATATCATTTTATTGATCAATTAATTTAATCTGTAATTTAATTAAGTTTATTGTTTTGGTTGATAAGGAGTGCACAATATTTTAGATTTTACGTCGCTTTTTAAAGTTTTATTGAGTAATAATCATAGATACAGCAATGGTAAACAGGGGTTTCAGTGAGAATTTAGATTACAAACTCAAGATGAGACAGAATTACAATAATTAAACGCACATTATTTAATTAAACATCTAATTAATTTAACTTTCCCAAGAGTTTTTATAGCTACTTTTTTAAGTCTTCGTTAATCGTAGAGTGCCATCTACTATGAGTAAATTATGTAGATAGGCATCTGTAAAATTGCCAGAGCTTTTGCCATGACGTACAAGTAACGCAGTATTATCGAAGAACTCTTGTTCGCATGTGCTGCACATTGATCTTGCCCTATGGATGTCGACATAGCTCAATAAGTATATTGACAGGTAACTTATCTATTGAATTAACATTTTAAAAATGTTGGTATAGAGTCACACTCACTTCTCAGTTACTTCAAACTTTCTTAGGAGTAAACATATTGAGAGGTATTGAGAGGGCGCTCTTTCCTGACGCTTCAAAGAGCAAAACCTATACATTTTATACATTATTGGTATAGCGTGGTCTATTGTTCGAAAAATATCTTTCTTCCTTTGTTGGAGAGACATTTTTCGGATAATTAATCATTGTTAGATAATAGTTTTAGTAGGCTATTAGGTCTAAGAGGAATCAGGTCTGAGAAGATGAGCCCAACTACATAAGCGATTTGAGTAAGTAAAGAAACAGAAATAAAGTGCCATAAATCTAAATGTTGTATACTTTCTCAGCATTATTTTAAGTAGAATAAAGTAATATTTTGAAGCCAGTATAAGTATTATTTTGAAGCCAGAAATGAAGATAGATATCATTTGAGAACTGCGTTTATAACATTCCTTGGATAGTAAGTTTTAGTCACACGGGAATTAAAAACGTAAGCTTTAAGTAAGTAAGCTACTTTTTACTTTTATAGGTGGCAATACTAAGATAGTTTAGCCATGTTAGGGAAGATGAGCAAAGATTTTCAATTAAAATGTTGGAAGCCAATAACAGAAAATCTAGGGTATACATGAAATTAACTCACAAATAAGAAATAGATATGGCTCAAGCACCACTTTCTTACAACTATTGAAATCTTATAACAGATTGAAACTTGGTTCAAATTGAATGGCAACAATATCTGTTGGAATCTCAATTCCAACATAAATTTAACCTAGAATTATCATTGTATCACTCTTACCGTTATAATGGAGCAAATGCCTCCAATAAAGTGGATCCTACTTCATCAATTGAAAGACTTGCAATTAGATGTCAGTTATTTATAATAACGATCAGATCTTTCTCAATGCCTTACCATCCTTCTTACTTATTAGATTGGATACTTCAACACGACCTACAATAAAATAATATTGTAATAAAAGATAATTTTTACGAACAAATACAAAATATGAAATTTCTAAGAGGCTTATCATTTTATGTTTTAGTTTTGTCTTTTTAATTCCTGTGTGACTAAAACTAACTGTACAAGAACTGAAATAAACGTAGTTCTCGAATGACATCTATCTACATTTCAAAATAATACTTGAAATAATGTTAAGAAAGTATGTAACATTTAGATTTATGATAATTTTGAACTTCTCTGTTTTAAGCAAAACCCCCTTAGGTTTTCATCTTATATTATTATTATAAGTCGTTTATCAATTAGTGTGAGCTATTAAAACATAGTTTTCATTTTAAGTTCTTAATGTAAATTTTTCATTTTGCTGCATATTTTTCTTTTTATGCGCAAGGATACGAAGAAAAATATTCAAATGTTTCCTTGTTATATGTTTAGAAACATATTATACAGGTCCTAGGAAGGCATGCAGATTTCCTTTCTCGCATTTCCCTCGCCAGAAAAAAAACCAGAGGGTAAAAGCAGAGGGTTTGTTGACGAAAAACAAGAGAAATGCATTAGGAAAAAACTTTTGTCTTTAGCGACAGATGGACAGATCCCTTGCATTTTCATACGCTTCTACAACTTCGCCTTTTTTTTATACAAATGGTATTTTTACTTTTTTGAATTGAAGATAGAGAAGATTCAGGATAATTCACTTCGCTTTTCCAGGAGGAGGATTTTTAAAAGGCTCGTTAAAGTTGAGCGAGAAGTTTGAAATGTTTTAAAATCTCGTCTGGAGCACTGTTTTAATGTCGATTTAACTTTACTAAGCCTCTGCTCAAGACAACAGAGGGTCGGAGTATTAATTAAACTTAGTTCTAAATGATAAATGCTTTTCACTCTATTTTACTTTCAAAATTATTTTTTTTACATTAAATACTTTTTAGAAAAGGAGATTAATTTTAATTGATGTTTTTTTGTTTAATAAGTAGAAAATTAATATTGTTAAGTTTATGGCGTAAGCTTTGCATTTTATTCTCGTTTTATTCTTCACAAAAAGGTGAGAATTTTATGAATAAAATTAAATTGATTAAATTTTAAGAAAGTCCATTAGGCGTCTTTATATTTTTATCATTCTTTAAATACGAATAAGAATATTAACCAATGAAACATATAAGCTTATGTTTATCATAGGAAAATTAGTTGTTTTTATTCCAAATGCTATTTAATTTAAAATATTTTAAATAATCATGAAGTTTAGGGCAAAGAAGAGACTAGATTACACTAGATAAAATAAACTACATTTCACAACATCTTGAGAATGAGCGTGAATGGAGTACATTTAAAATAATTAAATGAAAAATCTCTCTACAAAATAAAAATTATTGGCTAAGCGCTTTCAACCAAGCGAGAGGCCATCATCAGTGTAAACCCGTTGAAGAAATAAAAGGAAGATGAGTGAGTCTATAAATTAGCTTTAGATATTAGATTCAGACTCTGAATCTGAACCTAATATATAAAGCTTAATAATAGATTCTCTCTCCTTCCATATATTTTTTTAACGGTTTTGCGCTGATGATGGTTGAAAACAAACATCTAGCTAGGTTGAAATCGCTTTGTCTATAAACTTTTTATTTTGCGGAGAGACTTTTTATTTAATTATATATATTTCACTACTTACACGTAGCATATTCATGTTAAATGCTAAAACATAAGAAAAATCAATTAATAATCATGCTACTGAAATATATATATTTATGTTAAAAAAGTTAGAAAATTACTATAAGAAGAGAACAAGCTTTCAATTGCAAGGTAATTCATACAAAAAAAATCTATACGTAAGTGGAACTATTTTGACGGCAATCAAAATTCTACATATGCTACGTGTAAGTAGTGAAATATAGTTTATTTATTCTTACAAAAATACGCCAAGGAATATTATTAAATTATTAATTAGTTACAGCATGTTACACCACTTATTTATTACTAAACAGTTCCATTTTCTTTAATTAAACAATAGATAAATTGCGTAAAAATATTTTATGTTCTGTCGAAATAAAACTTTCGATATTCTTAGTTTTGGTGTTCTCTACTAGGTAACGCTAGTTGTCAAAATGTTTCTTTATACGTAAAATTGAGGTTAGGATTACCTTTGAACTTAGGTAGAACATAGTAGGTAGAAGGAACTGCAAATGTTAGATTTTGAAAATTTTTGATTGATTGTCACCTCAACATTTTGCAGTAGATAGCCATTTAATCGTGTAACACAAGAACTATACGTTCATATGTTTACCAAAGCCTTAAAATACTAGTAGTAAATCAACATTATACCGAATTTCAAGTATCTTTGATTGCTGGAAGTGCCTTGAATTTTGATGAGTGAATGATGTCAGAACTGCCTAACTTTGAGCCATTATATCTCTCAACACCTGTGAATGGTAAAGATTTGAAAATTCGGTAGAATGGGTCAACTCACAAAATCTTTTAGTTAATAAAAATTATATTTATAATGTCCTTATACGAGGGGATGAAAATAGCCTCAAATGCTTCCTGTAAGGGATGGTGCACCAGTGACCGCTTGACTTGGGCAAGGGCACTGCCGTGCTCTCTGATATTTTATGTATACATAATATGAACGTATCAAATAAGGATTTGAGCCATTGCAATCAACCTTATAGAAATGGAATGCATTAAGATTGTATAATTTATTAAAAGTTATGAATGTCTTGAAATATGAAACCTGTGACACTTTAAAATTCGATTAACTTAAACAATTTGTCTTCTTTGAGAGTGAGAAAACTTTGCGGTCGCCTTAGTGATCCGAAAGGGTGAAGTCGAGTCTCAAGAGGAAAACTAAAGACATTACAACAAAAGGTCTTATCGCATCCTATCTGGAGTGATAAATTATCCCTGGGAGTGAAATCTAGGGGATGTTACTTTTTGGCTTAGGTCACGAGGATATCAAGGAATTAGGTGTAAAAGGGTCCAAGGCCAGTTGAGTTAGTGTTAGCTCCGGGCTAGTTTGGCATTATAGTTGGTTACAGCATGCCTAGTTGCCAAATTTCTAACATTAAAATGTTACTGTTAGATTCCATTATAAGAATATGGCTGGAGATAGAGCTAGATGATAAAAATGAAGAAAACAAATATGCCAGTTCTAACTTATTTCAATGAAAGAAAATACAAACTTGAACATAAGAATTAATTTATTGCTGAGGCAAGACGTAATTTACTTTTACAGCAGTCAGAAGAAAAATTTTGCTTTTGGTCCTGCGGACTTACATAAATTAACTAACAATCAGAGGCCCTAGAGGGAAACTGTCCTTCCGATATACATTTGGTTTGTCCGAACAGTTTTACTCAATTTGAATCAAAACAAATTATAAGGTTGTACGACAGTGAAATAAAAATAACTTATTTGGGAAATGTATAATTATGTATAATTAGCTCGCTTCGGACGTTAAGACGCAAATTTATGGGTACTTATTTACTTGGTTCCCATAATAATATGATAATATGATGAAATCTTGGTTATGGGGCTTTTAGGGTGAATACAATACTTTTTTTATTTACTGAATAATTTAAAATATAATACAAAAATGCTCCAAAATATTTTATAGATCTATTTGCAGTATTAATTGTTTATAAGTAAAGTCTTGCTAGCCACAGAAGCTAAAGACTTAGCTCTTATTATGTACCTATGCCAGTAGGTAAGAAACTAACAGAGCAGAGACATTTCCGACAGAAACAGTCATTTTCTGTATTAGTTTCTGTAGTGGTAGACTCCATATGATTCATGAAGTATTCTTAACGTCTGACCGGACCTGAAAAAGGTTAATCTAAACTTTGCCCATAAAACTGAATATGGACAGGGATAGACGTCCTATCCACCCGCCCCAGATCTCATTCTCTGGAGATTAAGCAATAGCATTAATACGTTAGAAAGACAGCTAGAACTTGAAAAAAACTCTCTAAGCCCTTGAGAGATCTTTTGGACCTCTGACCCCCATGAGACTGGATAATTGACTTGAATTGACACAGCTTTTATTTCAATTGACTCTTTGATAGAATCACTTAGAATATTTATTTTCTTTTTCTCTAACCTGATATCAATGATATTGGAAAAACTGTTTGATCATCTAACAAGCGTTGCAACTTTTAGAAACTTAAATTACTTAATTTTTAAGAGAGCACAACTTTTTTACTTTTCTCGTTTATACCCAAGGTATATAGGAAAAGTATTGTGTTTGCGAAAAAACCAGTGTAACTCTGGAATTCACCGTTGCAAGTGAAGTTAAGACCTCCTGAGTAGTTTTCACAAAGTTGTCTGTCTGTATGTGTGTGCGTCTGTTATCATCGAAGCTCCCAGTGTAATTATGCTAGATAGAGAGCGAAAACTTTATACAAAAATCAGTCTATAAGTGCAGTTTTACTATGCAGAAACAACAATTATGTTGTCATTAACCTGCAATAATAACTAAACAAAATTTTGTAAATTATAAAACGATCAAAAAAGTTGTGACTATTTTGAGATTTGGTTCACATGTAGCCATGTATAAGACTAACATATGTGACAAGTTCTATCTCATTATCAGCATTAGTTCAACTTTTATCAAATTAATTGTCTCAGTTTTTAAAAAAATGTAAAAAAATCCAGAAAATAATCTAATTGAGTTCAAATTCAGTACAAGTAAAATCTCTTAAGTAATAAATAAGAACACTATGTTTCGTTTCATTAGGACAAGTATATCCATGATTTATGTTTGATCATAAAAGTTAAGCAACATTGAGCTTGATCATTGCCTGGATGGGTGACTGCTGAGAATTAAATGGATATATTTACTATTTGAGGACGAGCGAAGCGAGCTCAGAGGCGCTTAGTGTTGCAGTATAAATTTAACGGCTTGTATATTCTGAGGACGAGCGAAGCAACTCCAAAGTAGGAGAATGAGCGTAGCGAATCCGATGTGGTGAGAAAAAGTTCCGAGGTACCCTGTACCCGAATTTTATTTAATGCGTTATATGCAAACTATGAATGCTAAAAATAGTCTTGAGTTATTCAAGACTATTACTCGGCATTCAATATTCTATTGAAAAAACTTAAGTTTCTATAATGGAGCAGTGAGTGCTGCATGCCTTTTTATAGTTTAAAACACAGGTATATAAACAGGTTTATAATACAGGTCAGTATATTTTAATAACATTTGCGAAAGAATCAAGCCATATGTGGTCAGAGGCGTGTTAAAAAGAAAAGCTAACTGTTACATCCTTTGCAAGATGTTCTTAAAAGGAATTTAACGATTCAAATTTATATAATTTAGAAATGAAATTTGAACTTACATAAAAGAAACGGAAGGAAAAAACGAGTGCGTCCGGCCATTTTACTACGAGTGTTTTCTGCAGATCTTCTTTTAGACCTCATCTGGCGCGAAATTTGAATTAAACTATTTAAATATGTAATACCTCTCTCTTCCTAGAGGTTCTTTAAATTTAGAAAATTGAAATTAAATGCACTAACTTCTGCTAATTTGAAATTAAATTTACTCTAAATTTGTTAAGAAATGTTAACTTAAAATTTATTCACCTTTAATTAGTTCCAAATAATAAAGGAAAAACTTTACTTCTAAAATTTGTTAAATTTAACTTATAATGAATCTTCTAGAATTTTAACAATTATAGCATTTTACTAATCCAACCCGTCCACGACACTCGCGCCAGTAGACTTTCGTTATAGCGGTTGCTACTCTCTTCTTTTAGCACACATTTTCTCTTTGGACGTCTACGCCGAGTTAGAGCAGGTTTCTCAAAGTTCCCTGTTTGCGTATCTGAGGCTCTTCGTCCTTCTGGATCGAGTAACAGTCGATGTTTTTTAATTCTCTCTAATGATCCAGAAGGTAAAACAGGTGATCCTAGCAGTTGATCAATATGTCTTTTGTGAATTATACCTGTATCCCTTTCCCTAACTTCATACGATAGAGGTCCAGTTCTCTTGACTACATATCCCAAAACCCATTTGGGTCCATGAGATCTAAAATTCTTCAATAAATACCATCCTCGTCGCCAAAATGTTACATCCTTTGCAAGATGTTCTTAAAAGGAATTTAACGATTTAAATTTATATAATTTAGAAATGAAATTTGAACTTACATAAAAGAAACGGAAGGAAAAAACGAGTGCGTCCGGCCATTTTACTACGAGTGTTTTCTGCAAAGCATTGTGGGAAGACGTGCACAGATCTTCTTTTAGACCTCATCTGGCGCGAAATTTGAATTAAACTATTTAAATATGTAACACTAACACATTTCCATTCATACATGCAAACATTTTCTTTGATATGTAGAATTCTTTTCAGGTGCTGAAACGTGGACATGATGAAAAAGTTATTATGACATTTTTTCGCGATTACGCTTCCCCTCCATGGATAAGGAAGTAAAACACAAAGGGTGTTTCTGTCTTGATTACCCTCAAGGAAACAATTCATCCCAAGTCCTATATTAGGATATTCCCTTCCATACGCGTCAAACTTTTCATCTTTGACTTAAAAAGGATCAGGATAAGGAGTTAAAAAGTTTTTCCTTTCTATCTTCAATACAAAAAGTCTTCTTGTTGAGCGAGTAGATTATTAACACTCTCTCTTACCTTTCACTCTATGTTCTTTGTATCTCCGTGAAGAACAATCAACTTGTATGAAGATCATGGAAGTTTTATCTAAACAATAGATGAGCTCAAGCGTAAATATCTTCGACTTAACATTCATATTCTTCGTCTTCTTCGCCCTAATCAACATAAAATTCCGCATTCACACCAGCTACTTTTCTTGTGTCGAAACAATTGTTAAATTCACCCCTGTAATTTTTTTAATCCAATAGTTATCAGCATCACTTGTCGGGTGTAAATTAGTTGGATGTCGTGCTTTATCCTTTAGATTTTCTTATCTTTTATGACTTTTCCTCAACCCTCCTGCTAAAACTTTAAAAATAAGATTACACCTGAATTATCTGTTTCAGGTGTTTTTGGAATCTCTTTAATGGTTTTATCATAAAACCTCCGGATAGGAGGTACACATATGTCTGTATGCGTGTGCATTTATGTGAATGTATGTGTTATCATCTTAGCTCCCAGTGTGTTGAAAATTGGTACAAAAATCAATTTTTAAATCTAGTTATGCTTTAAGCGTTATTAACGACTTAAAAATAAAGGGCCTTCGCCTCAAAGCTGTTCAGTGGCCAACGCGGCTTCGGAACGAACCGCGTTTTTGTGGCAAGTTGGTTGTTGTCCAGTGGCAGTTTGTCGTATTAGTAGTTTTGAAAGTGACATAATGCCACAATAGTAGTGGCATTATGCCACAATAATCCCAATTGAAAAACGTAATTTGTTTACAAAATGTTATAATTGACAATAATAACTGCTGAACTAATGTTGATAATAAACTTTAATATTTAAAATGTATTTTATATATATATATATATATATATATATATATATATATATATATATATATATATATATATATATATATATATATATCTGTGTGTGTGTGTGTGCGTGTGTGTTTGTATGTATATATGTATTTCTAAATTTAAAATCTTTGGCCGTTAAACCCCTAACTTTAAGTTTGAGGCACCCTAAGGGTCGAGTAAATCCTGCAACGGTCTAGCACATGAGCAATTCTTTCACAAACAATTTATTGCTTCTTAGTCTGGCCAGCCAAATATTGTTTTATTCTTATAATATAAATAACAAGGGAGCAGTCACAATTTTCCGTGAACTTAGAGGTTTTTCATTAAAAGAAAACTTGTATCATTTTTCACGACGGCTCAGTGAGAAATGCTTACTGAGGAGATATTCTAGGAAAAGTTTTATTAATTATATTTCTGGTAGGTTTTCGAAAGAGCTGTCCTCACCATCTCATCAGAACCATTCGTCATTATGTCAGCATGCCTTGTCTCTTTTTCTTATTTAATATAGAATCTGACGTCAAATTCCTCTCTCATAGCAAAATAACTATTCTTTACTCCTACAATTTTTTATAAAAAACAATACAACATTTTTTTGTTACCATTTTTTGAGAATTTTTGTCTGTATATTTATGTAGGGTTGTATGTAAGAGTTTTTACCCTTGCGCTAGGCTAAATTTGACAAATGCATGACAAAATGCCGTGTAATAAAAAATATCAATAAACAACAAACAATACATAAACAACAAACAATACACAAAGGACTTTTGTTCTGGACCGAGTTATGACCGCGGAGCAGCAATGGGCCTCTATAAAGAGAAAACAAAGAGATTAATACTTAGAGGATACAACAGCTCTTAACATTCCCTGAGTATAGCGTGGTACGATAACAGTACATTGGTAACGTTATTAAGTACTCCCTCTAACTATTAGTATCTTTGAGGGGCAATGTTACGGTCCTCTACAGTCATTATGACTATAGAGTATAGAGTCATGATAAAATGAAGAAACGTGATTCCTTTTTTACCTCCAATCAGGAAAAACTAGGATTACAGCCTGGTTTTCAGAGTGGATGGTGTGATTTAAAAGCATTGTCCGGTCAAAGGGAGTTAAAATTTAACTATAGAATATATTTAACTATAACTATAAATTTAACTATAAAATTATCTATAGAAATATATGCTCGGTAGTATCAAATGAAATACGACTTTTATACCTACAGTTTTATTTGGATCACTAATGTCAAGCAACCAAGGTCAGTACCTGTATGGGTGACCGCTGGAAATATAACAGATGTCTTAATGTTTATGGACAAGCAAAGCGAGTCCGAAGACGAAACGCAAAATAAATTAAGCGATTTTATTATTTTTAGTATTAGTCTTTGTCAGTTTAAACTTTATTTTCCTTTTTTTACTGCTTTCTTTTAATGATTTAGCATAATCATTCTAAGTATAATTTTTACTCTTTTTAGGAAATTTTAAATGTGTGTATAGTTAGGCTGTGGTCGTGTAGCACTGGACTTCAGCACCGGTGGTCCGGGGTTCACAGACCGGGCTATGCTCTCAGTTTTTATGAAAATAATTTTATGTAAAAAGATTTCGCTAACTTTAGCTTTACTTTGGGCTTAGTAGATGTGACTCACTCGAGGTGGTTCCCGCAGGGCGAACTCCCTGAAGGGCCGAAAGGCCCTAAAACGGACATTATATTATTATTATTAAGACTATAGTTCTGACATTATAGTATTTCAACTATGTATATATGTAAGCAGTACATGTCTTGTTTTATCTTTTTCAATTCAATTCAATTCAAAAAACACTTTATGCCAATAATAATTACAATTTAATCTATGTTTAATAATAATTTTTAATCTTGAGCATGCCTTAGATCTGTTAAATTTAATACCATTTATAATTACATTTAGGTATTAATTAGCTCTTTTGTAAATTTTAGGGTTTCTTTGAAACATGAATATACCTTGTGATTCCTAATAAAGGCGAAATATCGTTTTTGATTAAGTAATTTGTTTGAATTTATTCCGTCCTATCTAGTGTCCGAATAATAATATAAGTGATTTCAAATTCTAAGGTCGAGCGAAGCAAATCTGAAGTCGCGAGGTACCCTGTAATCGATTTTTCCAATACATTTTAGCCAACTTCAGAATATGCTTTGAGTGTAACGGTTGCCAATACCATCTGAGGTTGTTCACGCAAGGTTACCCTTGGTGCTCATAAGGGTCATTGTTATACGTATATTATACCTAACGATGATAACTTTATCCGTCATTAACGTTATCTATTTCTTCATGTCATTAAAAAATTGTACGTTTATATTAAAATAGAATAATCTAAACTAAGCAATAACAGTTTAAGTAGTAGTAATATGGGGGAGTGGTAGTAACTACCAGGCAAGTAGGCCACGTTTTTGGGCCCTTTTTGCCAGCTCCCTAAGATAGTAATTTCAATAATTTTAATAATAATAATTTTAATTCAATAAACAATTTCAATAATAGTAAATTCAATAGTAATTTCAAGTGTAGATATATTTCATCTAATCTAGACAGAAGAGAGCCATGAATTTCTATGGTTCCTCTCATGCTTTTTCAAGCAATCATACATATTTTCACTGACTCTTATAGTCTAGTGAAAACTAGGAACAACACGTGCCCTCACTGTCAAACTAAACCTCCATACACTTTAAACTACAAGGCAGACAAACTATAGTATTATAATGAATCTACTATGAGGGTCCTAAATTTTGCCTATACCCTGTTTCATTTGGAGTAAGGAATCTTTAACGAGTACCTGACAACGCACAGGCTCGAGACCACCGGCTTTACGTCCCTTCTGAAGGACGTGGTACGCAGAATTTTTATCCCTCTCATAAAAATCCTAGAGGCCCGTGCTAGGATTGAACCCATGACTAAATAAACTCGGAAGTTTTAAGTCCATTTATTCTGTGTATTGGCCGTGTACCTTAGCCACTACACCACTGGTGACTCTTAATAACATTTTAAAGTATATCTAATAATATTTAATTGATTTTCTTATTATTACAATTTAGGAGTAAAAGATTTAATTATTTTCATTTTTCAATTTTGGGTCACCGCCTTTACCTCAATTAAAAATTCTTAAGTATCCAAAACCTCTTTTCTTCACCATCTTTTTTTAGTATTTTCTGAAGTGTTTTTAAACCAAGTATCAGTTCAAAAAAAGAAGCGAAAAAGAACCCTGTTGCATTAATTTAAAGTTGGCTCTAACTCTCTACATTACCCGGGGGAATTAGGAAGGGGGGGGGCTCATTCTGCTCAGAAGAGTTTTTTAAAGTTTAAGAAGATTCAGTTTTTTTGGAGTTCTTTTTTTAATTTTTATTCATGAGATTGAAGCACTTAACTTTTGCAGTAAACCCTTTTTCCTCTTGCTAGTGTTTTGTGATTCAACGTAAGACCATTTTTGTAAAAATTTTAACACACAAATATGTTTTTAGTGTAGTTTTAACCTGTATTTATAGAAGTTAAACCCATTATTCAACCAAGAATAATAGATGTTAACATTAGAAAAGAAGTTACCTAACAATAGAAGTTAACCATAGAAGAAGTTACCTAGCTAATAGGTTAACCATTAGAGAAGAAGTTACCTAGCTTAATAGAAGTTAACCATTAGAAAAGAAGTTACCTAGCCTAATAGAAGTTAACCATTAGAAAAGAAGTTACTAACCTAATAGAAGTAACCATTAGGTTACCTAGCCTAATAGAAGTTAACCATTATTTATCAAAACATTGTACAATGTGAGACCCTGGGAGAAGTGAGGTTTAGAGGCGCAACGAGATTTGGATGCCCGATTGGATTTGGAATATTTAGAGCATGGATCCTCCTTTAGTGGAGGACTTGAGTGCTTGGTGTCAGTTGGAACATTGTTTCTAACCCCGACTTCTCATTTTACATCACTTTATCCTAAATTTGTGTCTAACCACAATCAAGAATATATCTTCTTGAGGCTAATTAAACAAATAAAAAATGTAAACACTTGGTTCGATGATAATCGTTTTTGTAATAAAAAATTATAATTTTAAGTATTACCGAAGTCAGTATAGCTTGTTTTCAAAATTTACATATCTTAACAAGGATTTATAATTTGTATTTTTCATAAAATATACTAGTGATCCATGAGTCAAATTTAAAGTCAGTATGAAGTTTGTCATATCTAAAATACAGCTGGATGAAAGATGAGAAAAATTGTTCTTTTACATGTTAATTATGCCAAAAATAACAAAAAGCATTCAAATCAGAACCATTAAGGTTAAAAATATAGTGATCAGGCATGAAATGGCCTACCTTCCAGTAATAATTTAAATTCCAGTAATTTACTTCCTAACTTTATCTTTCAGCTTCTATATGTCAAAATAACAACATAAAAATGCATTCTGTAGTTAATAATTAATTAGAGCAAAAAGACACCGGACATTTTAGTTTCATTTTTTAACATTTAAACTTTTAAATGTTGAATCAAAACAAATTCTAGCACCACAGTCTCAATTTCTGTTTCATCACACTGCCTTCCCAGGAAATCATTTCGTAAAATATTGTCAAAAAAAAAGAATAGCACGAAGCAGGGAAAAACGGGCTTCTATTCAACCGAAGAGAGGGAGGAAAAACAAAAGACAACAATGAATGAAAAATGGAAACAAGGGAAATTCTAACAATGGAATAATGAAATTTTAAACTTTCAACACAATCTGAACCAAAAAAGAAAAAAGTAAAGATGTCAGAATTTTTAATGTGAGCATTCCTAATTATTTAAAAAAATATTTTTATAATGGAACAAAAAGTATTTAAATGTGTAATTAAATTAACGTTTAAGAATTATACGAATTCTGTTCCCTGACTGCACAGATTATGCCTTTAGTGAAGGGGTTTGAAGACAAACCTCTAAATTAATAAATTTGTAGATTTAAGAGAATTTTTATTTTTATTAAATAAATAGAAATAATGTTTAACTTGTGTTTTACTGGTATCTGGAACCCGCACCTAAACAAGACGGTCGTTCAATGATTTAATATCCATTAGCCTCAAAATAAAATATTTTTAAAACTTTTTTGTAAAAGGAAAATGTAGGGTATATTGTAAACAAATATTATTAATGAATAAAAGCAGAACGGTTTTGTCTCTCCTCACATTATTATATTTATATAACAGAGCCGGTTTTCAACCGTTAACGTTCATCATCAGTGCCAACAGCAATATGTTATTATTGTTACTATCTATTCAAACATGATACTGTGCAGAAAAATATTGAATTTCTTTCTAGTTTTGTAGATTTACTAACTGAATGATTTACCTTTGCACGGGAGCCACTCGTGGTGTAGTGATTAAGGTACGCGGCCAATACACAGAATTAATGGACTTAAACTCCCGAGTTTATTTAGTTATGGGTTCAATCCCAGCACCCAGCACGGGCCAATTTTTATGAGAGGGATAAAAATTCTGTGTACCACGTCCTTCAGAAGGGACGTAAAGCCGGTGGTCTCGAGCCTGTGCGTTGACTCTCGTCATACTCGTTAAAGATCCCTTTACCCTAAATGAAACTGGGTATAGGCAAAATTTAGGAACCTCATAGTAGATTCATTAAATACTATAGTGTGTCTGCCTTGTAATTTTAATGTGTATGGAGGTTTGGTTTAACAGCGAGGGCACGTGTTCTTCCTAGTTTTCTTTAGAGTATATGAGTCAGTGAAAAATATGTATGATTGCTTGAAAAAAGCATGAGAGGAACCATAGAAATTCACGGCTCTTCTGTCTAGATTAGATGAAATATACCTACACTTGAAATTAAAAGGAGTAGTACACTATCTTAGGGAGCTGGCAAAAAGGATCTAACAACGTGGCCTTCTTGCCTGGTAGTTACCACCACTCCTCCCCCCACATTACTACTACTACTACCTTTGCACGAGCCTGCTTGTAGCATCATTATATTGGACAACCAGAAATACATTTAAGAATACAAAATAGCCAAAAATCTTATCATTTAAATGCTTTTAAAAGAAAGATCTGAAATTTTGAATTAGAAAAAACTCGAGATAAAAATAAATGAGATAAAAGTGGTATTCAACTCACGCCTGTTGCTTTTTGTACTGAGGAGATAAAGAAATATAAAATAGGGAGGGACACAGCAGCAAGAACTTACCCAAACAAACCGCACTGACTTTATACTAAGAGAAAATCCATTTCTCTTCTCATATTATCCCAAGTTTTACTTATAGCCTCTTCCTTCAACTTGTTTGTTTTCTTTCTTGACTTAAATTTACATGTTTACCATATTTTTAGTGTAAATGAACAGTGGTATAGTACAATAGTAATACAGTTCATCGATACTTATAAGTCTTAAAAACGACTTCTATATTCACTTATTGAATATAGTCATATTGAAACATACTTTATATTCTTAAATTCGTTAAGTAAATTATGCTCTAAACGACTTATTTAATACCTTTAAGTTACAGATATCGTTAGAATCGAACTGCCATCAATAACAGTTTTTTACAAAAATATTTTTTTCTTTTATACTTTTTTACGTTTTCATATTAGATGTCAAGTCAAATCTGTAAATATATATTATATATAACACAAAGTTATTCATTTCGCTCTACAGTTTTTCTATTTCAATTGCATTTACAAAGTCTTCAAATATTGGTAAGTATTCTTTCGTCATCAACTACACCTATAGACTGATATTTGTTCTCAGTTTTAACTCTCTAACATAAATAAACTAGGAGCTACAAAGGTAACAGAGTTACAAACACACACACACACACACACACACACACACATATATATTATATATATATATATATATATATATATATATATATATGTGTGTGTGTGTGTGTTTGTAACTCTGTTACCTTTGTAGCTCCTAGTTTATTTATATTAGAGAGTTGAAACTGAGAACAAATATCAGTCTATAGGTGTAGTTGATGACGAAAGAATACTTACCAATATTTGAAGACTTTGTAAATGCAATTGAAATAGAAAAACTGTAGAGCTAAATGAATAACTTTGTGTGTATGTATATGTACATGTATATAGTTTAACATTAATAACTTATTTATTTATTTATATTTTTCTCTTCTTTTATTGTTTTTAATTTTATAAATATATGTTAATATTTATTTATACATATATACGTTTTTATTTATTCATTTTTATTTACTTAGTTTTATTTTTAATTTTATATGTTTTTTTATTTTTTTTCGTATTCTTATTTGTTTACTTACTTATATTTTTTTTAATTTCCTTCTTTGTTTTTTTTTTAAATATATATTGTTGATATTAATTATTACTTCTTATACCTTGTTTTCTTTCAAAGATTTTTTTTAATTCAATTTAATAAGCATTCTTTCTTTTTCTTTTAATTTATTATATAAGGTTGTACATATTGTTGTATGTTATATTTATTTATTTTATTATTTGTTTTCCATCTTTTGATTTAATTAATTGATTTTTTTTATTTTTTTTTTCTCTGAATTATTTATTGACCGGTGTGTGTGCTGCTCTGCTCGGTGTGACTAATGTTTATAAGGTGCCAGTGGGAATAACTTGTCTACAACAATTAAGTGGTGCACATTACTCCCTACTTTTTCACATAGCGCTTTTGGTGTTTTCCGACGTTTTTTTTCCGGCGAGCGATTTCGCAGCGTATTTTTGTCGTAGCGGGTCGGGACCGGGTGCGTTCTCTTCCAGAGACTCTGAATTTTCCGAAAATTACTATTTCATGGCTTTCCGGCCGAGTTTCGGCTTTCCGGTGAGCACCGGAAGTGGAGGTAACTTTACGGAAATTTAAGGAAATCGAGTTTAAATTGCAAAAGTCGTTCGATCCGGAAAATTCAAATTGGGTCGTGTATATGACGGAAAATGAAGGGACGTCCCCGCTGACACTAGGGGTCTATCTCTGATAGTGACCCGTCAACGTAAAAAAACCGGTCCAGACTCCGGATTTTCGATTACGTGCCGAGCCGCGGGAAACGTCGTATTTAAACCGGAAAAGTGACGTTCGATTCAGCTACTCCGGGTGAATAAAAAAGTCCCGACCAGGGTATGAAAATGTTTTCCGGTATACCAGAAAATCCGGTTTGAAGTTTTTCTAGATTTTGACAAACTTTGACAACGTTTTTCCGGGTCAAGGGTTGGAGCTAGCGCTTCCGTTACTATGGGCGACCCCCCCTATTTCGGGGATGGGCTACAACTTTTATCCGAAGAATTTTCGCTACGGCCCCGGGGGCGGCGCTATAAAGAAATTTCGATTTTCGACGTTTGGACTTTTTTAGTTTTTCTGCCGGAAAGTAGCTTAAAATTGAGATTTCGAAATCGGGCTTTTTGGGGTATTTAGTGCACAAAAGGGCCTATCGATCCACCCCGGTTCCGTTTCTTAGCTATGTTTCGTTTCCGAGATATAAGTTTCCAAAGTCGAAAATTTTCGGATAATTTAAGTTCAAAATTTTTAGGACCGACACGCAAATGTGATATAGCCGTTGGATGTAGGCGTTTTAACCGATCTTTTTGAAACCGGTGCGGTTGTTTAGTCGATAGGTTCGCATTTTCGGAACGGACAATCATAACGCTGGCATTTCCGGTTTTGATACTTCCGGGTTCAAGTCTTTTGAAAATTACATAAGTGTGAAAAAAAATTCCGAAATCGGTGCGTTTTTTAATGCGGTTTTGTTGGTACATCGGTTGGTTACAATATCCTAAATTTTCTTTGTCTTAAAATTTTCCGGTTAGGCGCCATAATAAAATTTCCGGTAGAAAACGTTCGAAATTTCAAAAAATCATATCTCGGTTTCTATTTGAGATAATTGAACCGGACAACTTGCATTAGTTTTTGTATTTAGTGTAGTTTATGGAAAAAATACTTGCCATATGCCACGGTCCGCCATCCTGGCATTTATATGGCAAAATAGAGATGGCGGCGATTTTTCGGATTTTCGAGACTCTGTGGAAGGCAAAATATTAGAAATAGAGAAAAAAATTAAATTACACGGAGTTAGTTCTTTTAATTATCTACCTATTGCAGTGGGTAACAATTTTGTGCCATGTACTAACGATATCGTTTATGGGGTCACTAACTTTCAAACCGCTATAACTCCGTTCCGGTTGGTGGTAGAGAGTTGGGACAAAATAACGTAATTTGAGGCGTCACGTGATCTAAAAGGACCGATAAATAAAAGTTTTTCAAAATTTTTCGTTTTCCCGCCAGAATTTTTTAACATGACTTTTGAGCCATTTTTAAAGAGGTGTTTACGCCGGTCAGCAAAGGCGTTTTTGTGACACTACTTAGAATTTAACTATTAGCCGTTTTAAATAGTCAACAATATTCTGGGTGTAGTAGCAATATTTTAAACTTGATCAAATGGCGGGAATTTTTTTTATTTTTGGCGGGAAACCGGCTATACTTAAGGAACCAAAATGTTTGAAAATTGGATTTCTGAGATAGCCATTCTTTGGGCATTGACCAGGACTAAAAATCTGTCGAGGGAAATATTTTTGCCATTTCCGGCTTGGCCGCCATCTTGGATTTTATATCAAAACTTTAATGGGGTCTATCTCAGCTATTTATAAAGATATTAGAGTAAAAATAGTCTCTAACTGTTTGTATCGGCTATCTGAACAACTTTTATTTCAAAGTCTTTTTCCTACAAGTTTAGTTACACTATAAGGCGAGCGAAGCGAGCCCAAGGGTTTATTTTTATTTATTTATATTCTATGTTAGGTGTTTGATATATAAACACACAAAGGCGAGCGAAGCGAGCCCAAGATATTATTTTATATTTATTTTATTAAATGCTTTAATTTAGGTACTGATAAATAAACACATTAGGCGAGCGAAGCGAGCCCAAGGGTTTTATTTTATATTTATTATTTATATTCTATGTTAGGTGTTGATATATAAACACACAAAGGCGAGCGAAGCGAGCCCAAGGATATTATTTTATATTTTTTTTTAATGCTTAATTTAGGTACTGATAAATAAACACATAGCGAGCCAAGGATTTAATATTTATCATTAAGTATTCTATGTTAGATGTTGATATATAAACACACAAAGGCGAGCGAAGCGAGCCCAAGGATATTATTTTATATTTTTTTTATTCAATGCTTTAATTTAGGGGCTGATAAATAAACACATAAAGGCGAGCGAAGCGAGCCCAAGGTTTATTTTATATTTATTTATATTCTATGTTAGTTTGATATATAAACACACAAAGGCGAGCGAAGCGAGCCCAAGGTATTATTTTATATTTATTTTATTAAATGCTTTAATTTAGGTACTGATACATAAACACATTAAGGCGAGCGAAGCGAGCCCAAGGGTTTTTATTTTATATTTATTATTAATATTCTATGTTAGGTGTTGATATATAAACACACAAAGGCGAGCGAAGCGAGCCCAAGGATATTATTTTATTATTTTTTTTAATGCTTTAATTTAGGTACTGATAAATAAACACATAAAGGCGAGCGAAGCGAGCCCAAGGATATTATTTTTATATTTATATTAAGTATTTTATGATAGGTGTTGATAATAAAACATACAAAGGCGAGTGAAGCGAGCCCAAGGATATTATTTATATTTATTTATTAATGCTTTAATTTAGGTACTGATAAATAAACACATTAAGGCGAGCGAAGCGAGCCCAAGGGTTTTTATTTTATATTTATTATTAATATATTCTATGTTAGGTGTTGATATATAAACACACAAAGGCGAGCGAAGCGAGCCCAAGGATATTATTTTATATTTTTTTTTTTAATGCTTTAATTTAGGTACTGATAAATAAACACAATAAAGGCGAGCGAAGCGAGCCCAAGGATATTATTTTATATTTTTATCATTATATTCTATGTTAGATGTTGATATATAAACACACAAAGGCGAGCGAAGCGAGCCCAAGATATTATTTTTATTTTTTATTCAATGCTTTAATTTAGGGGCTGATAAATAAACACATAAAGGCGAGCGAAGCGAGCCCAAGGGTTTATTTTATATTTATTTATATTCTATGTTAGGTGTTGATATATAAACACACAAAGGCGAGCGAAGCGAGCCCAAGGATATTATTTTATATTTATTTTATTAAATGCTTTAATTTAGGTACTGATAAATAAACACATTAAGGCGAGCGAAGCGAGCCCAAGGGTTTTTTATTTTATATTTTTATTATATATTCTATGTTAGGTGTTGATATATAAACACACAAAGGCGAGCGAAGCGAGGCCAAGGATATTTTTTATATTTTTTTTAATGCTTTAATTTAGGTACTGATAAATAAACACATAAAGGCGAGCGAAGCGAGCCAAGGATATTATTTTTTTTATTTATCATTAAAGTATTTTATGATAGGTGTTGATAATAAACATACAAAGGCGAGCGAAGCGAGCCCAAGGATGTTATTCCATATTTTTTTTATTCAATGCTTTAATTTATGACTTTTATATATTAAAGTAAATGAATGATGTTGAATCTACTTTTGGTAACGTATGATTTTACAATTCTGAATAATTATCTTTGAATTGAATATTGTACAATTGAATATTTATCCTATGCATTTGTGTGCACTCATGACTGCAGTTAAGCTGCAGCTGCCAAGGCTGCGCAAAGGCGCAGTCTTTTTATATATTATTGTTTACATGTGGCTGCAGCGAAGCTGCAGCCGTCATATACTGCGCCGAAGGCGCATGCACAACTTTAATATTTATAGAGAGGGACTGGCGCCGAAGGCGCCGAGAATGGGCGGGCCCACTCGTTTATTGTATATAATTGTAAATGTAAATTTAAGTATTTTGTGTAAAAATCTTGATGTAAAAATAACTTTCCTTCTTTTATCACTGTATTACTGTAATTAGTTTGTAAGATTGTACATTTTTATTGTAGATAAATGCGGTAAAGTATCTTCTATTGGGTTTATACCCACCTTTTAACGAAGGGGCTTGAGTGCATGTAATAACAAAACTTGGAGCATGCGCTCATAAAATAAAATTATAAATAAAAAATAAAAAAAGGTGTAGTTGTGATACCCAGAAATAGTTATTTATGCACCAAGGGAGTAAAGAATGTCATTATTCCCCTAACCATTAGTTGGTCCTGAGGCAAAAGCCGAGGGAACCAAAGGATTTAAATCCTGAGGCGAAGCCAGGGATTTATTTGGTTTAACTTCTGAGGCGAAGCGAGAGAGGTTACAGCTATTTACTCCCGAGGCGAAGCCGAGGGGGAATTATTGCGAGGGAATAATGGCATTTTACTCCCAAGATTTTATCTCCAGACTCCAGACGTCGACATTTAAAATAAAGTAAGAATGTCTTTTTTCATTTCTTTTTTCAAGATTTTTCAACTGAAATTATCTTATCTTTATCATTAGAAACTCGTGGTTTGGTGAATTATGCAAAAAAGTCTTCAACTTGGTTCTGAGTAAAAACATTCGCTTTCTTTGCAACATAACCTTCGTTTTTTTTCTTTTAATAGTGCTATTAGTGATGCATAGCTTTTGATATTTAAATTTCTCTCACAAGCAAAAGATGATTTGATCATTGAATACAGCGACCACAAACTTGACACTTGTTTTGTTTTCATTCATTATTAAAATAAACAAGCAATGCATTTTTCACTTACTTGTTGTTATTATGAAATCATGACACCAACTATTAAAATTGTTAAATGCTTGTCCATGTAACTTTTTGATTTCGTTTGGTAAGAAGTTTGCTTCAAAGCAAAGTTAGGAGGTGTATTGTTAAAAAGTTCGTCAATATCGCACCATATTATCTGACATAATTGAAATATTTGAGTAGAATATTAGAGCAGTTATAAGTTAATATTTTAATCTAATTATAAAAGTTTAAGACAGGTTAAACAGTTAAAGCTAAGGTTTTAAACTAAAAACTTTGAATTTAATGATATTTTGTCGAAAAAAAAAACAATGAGTATGCAAATCTTAATGTGATTTTTTAAAAAATCAGGATAGCCAACTTATTTTTTTTAACTTTTAAATAAAGAACTAGTTTTTATTTTTAAATTATTTATTTTATAGTATTATTAGCATTACACTAGTTCTACTTAAAATGATTGTTAATGTTATATTCTTTTTTTATACATCTTATTCTTGCATATCTTCTTATTTATAGGTATCTTAGTTTTTAAATAAAAATAATTATATACTACTACTCAGTTTGTCGATTATTAAGTTAAGTTGGCAACTGTACTTTTTACTCCCTTGGGAGTGAAAAGTGATTCTTTACTCCCTTAAATCTAGTCATTAAATTTCATATTATATACCATCTGGAGATAAATATTTTTTATGGCCTCATTAACCGGCAATAATGACTTAGCAAACATTTTGAATATTCATAAAACGTGCAAAATTATTTTTATCAATTTAAGATTTAGCAGACATGTAGTCATAAATAAGTCCAACATATGTGCCAAATTCCATCTCATTACCAGAATTTTTGTTCAATTTTTATCAAATTAATTGTGTAAGTTGTAAAAAATCGAAAAAATAATCCATCATATATTGTCATCATATAATTCATAGACTCAAGAAAATGAAGGTATTATTAGTCATATAAAAAATTATTCCAATCTTTCAAATTCAATTAAATTAAATCGTTTCATAAATAATAATCCTATTTTCCTGTTTAAATTCAAGATAGAGATGGATATCGTATTAATTTTTTAAAGGTTAAGTTTTTAAAAGGATAGAGGGTTATGTTAGGGTTGAGTTATAATTTGATTTCAGGGATAGCAAGGGGTTGCAGCAAGGAGGTCTAATCGGAGCTACGGTCTACATTATTTATTGAATCAATTAGTTTTCCCCCGGTCTATACGTTCTTGAAGGTTACAAGTAAAACCACTGGAAGATAAGGGTGAAGAGAAAATTAGTGCGAAGAAAATGAGCAACATTACTTTGAAAAGAACAAATTAACAAATATCTTTAACATGAAATAAAATAGTATTTTAGTATTTAGCTCTGAAAAGAGATTTATATAGTAAATATATTTACTGTTGAGCGAAGCGAGACAGTAATACTTCAGACAAGACAAGCAATTTATATTCTGTTGAGCGAAAGCGAGACAGTAATATTTCAGACAAGACAAGCAATTTATATTCTGTTGAGCGAAGCGAGACAGTAATATTTCACACAAGACAAGCAATTCACAGCCTGTCACTCATCCAGCCTCTGACTTCGCTCGTTTTTCATTCCGATATTTTAATTCCCATCGGTCACTCATCCAGCCTCTGACTCGATCGTTCTCATTACGATATTTTAATTCCCATCGGTCACTCATCCAGCGTCTGATTTCGCTCGTTCTCTTACGATATTTTAAATTCCCATCGGTCACATCATCCAGCGTCTGATTTCGCTCGTTCTCATTACGATATTTTAATTCCATCGGGTCCAGCGTCTGGACTTCGTCGTTCTCATTACGATATTTTAATTCCCATCGTCACTCATACAGCCACTGACTTTCGCTCGTTCTCATTGCGATATTTAATTCGCCATCGGTCACTCATCCAGCGTCTGACTTCGCTCGTTCTCATTACGATATTTTAATTCCCATCGGTCACTCATCCAGCGTCTGACTTCGCTCGTTCTCATTACGATTTTTTAATTCCCATCGGTCACTCATCCAGCGTCTGACTTCGCTCCGTTCTCATTACGATATTTTAATTCCCATCGGTACTCATCCAGCGTCTGACTTCGCTCGTTCTCATTATATTTTAAATTCCCATCGGTCACTCATCCAGCCTCTGACTTCGCTCGTTCTCATTACGATATTTTAATTCCCATCGGTCACCTCATCCGAGCCTCTTGACTTCGCTCGTTCTCATTGCGATATTTTAATTCCCATCGGTCACTCATCCAGCCTCTGACTTCGCTCGTTCTCATTACGATATTTTAATTTCCCATCGGTCACTCATCCAGCTCTGACTTCGCTCGATTCCACTTAACTTTTATGATGAAACAAAACCCTTAGATATACTACTCATCTAAAAACAAAAACTTAGTATACTTTATTTATTCTGTAAAGGGAAACACAAGTTTGAAATCGATTAGATTATTTTCAATTTGTGACAATTTTTAAAAAAACGTAAAAAAGAAGGCATTCAATAAAAATTAAACTAACGTTGATAATGAAATTAAACTAGCACATATTTTTGGACACACACACACATAATACAGACAACTTTGAAAAACCACTCAAGAGGTCTTAAAGGCACCTGAAAACAGATAATTCAGGTGATAACAGGTTATCCCAGTTTCGGATTTTTTTCCAAACACAATACTATTCTTTACCAAAGATATAAATGATGAAAAGAAATAACTTCAATTTTACAATTTTAACTCAAAAAGTCGTTTTTTGCATTTTTGGAATTTCATAGTAGACTCAAGTTTGGATATTAATTCTGCTCTAGTGTTTTTAACTTATTAAAGTATAATCTAAAATTGCAGCAGGGATTTTTTTTTATTATTAGGTAAAAAGAGGTTATATAACTTGTTGAGAATAAAATAGGTCCAACATTAAAGGGATTGTCTTCCTTTATAAATTTCAGTTAAGAAAGGTAAGGGTGGGGGTTAATGATAACGTTAGGTACTGTCCCTTTTCCTTGAATGGCTTCACATTAAATTCAGGACCCAGCTATAGAATCAATTTTATGGAAAGTGGTTTTGGTTGGTTAAACTTCCTCTCTTACGGGACTGGTTACTGAGAGATTAAAGGACTCATAGTCTCTCATCCAGAAACCTCCTGTAGCTTCAGATAATTCGAGGTCCTCATCATTAAGGATCTTAGCTAAAAGTAAAAAAGCAAAGGATTCAGGACTAAAGTAACCCAACCCTTCCTGTTAAATTGGCCTCGGGTTATATCCACATGCTACTTGATAGAAGGGAATAATATAACCACAAGGAATAGAATATGCTAAACTTTAGGTCCCTTCGTCCCTCGGTGACACTACGTTGTCCTAAAACCCTTGTCTCTCAATACATTTACATAACAATCCCCCTGTAGACCAGTCCGAACCCTTAAAAGTCCCCAATTCACCCGAAATCTACGGCCAGCAATATCCATTGAAAGCTATTTTTTCATTTTAAACCTATCCCCTTTTCCTTAATATAAACAACCATTAAGAATCATCAATAAAACCAATTTTAATTTCTCTCATCATTCATCTCATCTTATCTTTTATTTTCTATTAATTTTGGGCAAGATTTAAATCAGTTATTCTTTTTTAACGATTCAGTGCCAAAATTTTATACCATTCGGTTGAACATCTGGTCTATACCTTTAAAACATTAGATGTTCACGAGGAAAGAGCACTTACAATCCACACACTCATACATTCAAACACTATTTCCTTGTATCAAGAAGCCACAAGGAATCGTTCCTCCTCCACAACCCCACGACTTTCGTCATCCGATCAACCTACCTAATAAGCTCTATTTGTATAATGAAAATTCGCTAGAAACGAGATTTAGCTACATATGGTTATATAAGTCCATCGATGAAAATGGAACTAAAACTAATAATAAAATTTAAGTTCGCATTATTTGTTTACTATACATATTACTATACGTGAATTACCGTTTAACTTGATCACTTTATAAATTAAGTTATATTAAACTTCATAAATGAAGTTTTCTGATTTCTTAAAATTTTTGCTGAGTTATTATTGTGGGTTAACTCAGATTCGAAGAAGCGTTTATAAAAGTAGAAAAATCATCTCTTACATACACCACACACACACAACACACACACACAACACACACACACACATATATATATATATATATATATATATATATATATATATATATATATATATTATATATATATATATATATATATATCAAAGATAATAAGAACTTCAACAATAAAATTTATATTTTTGATTAGAGATTCTCCCCCTCCTTTATAAAACCACGTCCCTCTCCATGAACCACATAAGCTCATTTTTTGTAAATCCACAAAAAGTGGATAACTAATTCTAGTTATATAGAACTAGAATTAGTTATATATTAGTTATATATAGGTATTGTTAATAGAACGAAACCCTTATTGATAACATTTAAACGTAAAAGCATCACTAATAGGTAACAATTGAATTACAAATTTGGTTTTTTCATTATTCGATGACGATGAAAAAGAAATAATTAAGTTGTATTTTCTATTTTTGTTTTTAGAAAATGAAGAAAATCGTTTGGGGGAAATGTTCATCAAGTCCTCGACTCATTCTTGCTCTTAATACAACTCAGTTATTACGAAAATAAAATCATCTAAGCACTTAACGAGCTTAGCTAAGTCCCCTGGATGTTAAGCATCCCTGCTTAAAGTGTTTTTCTTATCTCTGTAGCAGACATTGCGGCGTCGCTGAGAGATTTATAACTGTTCGCTTTATATCCCGTGGATGCATTCGCTGTTAAAATATCCTTGTTTTTTTTTCAGCCGACAGAAAGCACGGTTCCCGCAACATCATTATGAGAGGTCTGATATTTCTACATTATAAACACATTAGCTACATTAGCCGTTTATTTTCCTTCTTGAGAAGCAAGATATTAAGCAGATTAAGAGCTGAAGAAGGGAGTCGAACCCCCTCCTCACTTACACAGGGTTGAAGCATTCTTCCTTCAAAAAAGCTAAAACATCTGTAACGTCACTATAAACCAGATAATCTGTTTTTTCCTTCAACTTTTCTCATCAACAGATTAGAAGATTATATTCAGGAGAATTCTGGAAAACAACAACTCAAAAGAAAAAAAGATGAATGTGAAATAAATTGTTTTGAACGACGAAATAGAATCTTGAAGGATTAAGTGGGTAAGACAGAAAATTATACATTTTCAAAGTTTTCAAATTCCAATATTATTTCCCAATTATGTATCCCAACTAATATCAGTATTTCACTGAGTTTTAATTTCTTAATGGCAAGGCAGATGGAATTAAAGACAGTTGCCAACATCAACTATTAATGCAACTATTATGTAACTATTAACGATAAAGTTATCCATGTTGATTTTGCTTGCTTGGCATTCTTATTATCTAGCTGAGTTTATAGCTTACTTTATTGATAATGATGCCCTTTTAGAGCCTTGCAGCACATCAGGTATAACCTATGCGATAACCACCTCAAGTGGTTGAGGCAGCTGTCACGCTTAATGTGTAATCTAAAGTTGGCGATAATATATGTGACAAAATATTATACAGGGCCCTTTTAAATTTTGAGCCGTTAGATATAAAGGCTCCTACGTTAGACATAAAGCTTCCCACGTTAGACATAAAGGCTCTTACGTTAGATATAAATACCTACTTACTTTGGTATATCTTATACTAAATATACAATTATAAAAAATAATTGTACCCATTTAGAAATTGGCAGATTATTTAAGATAACCCCAATTGGAACATCCTCAGGTAGTACTAGTGTTATACTCTAAGCGTTTACTTTAGTTGGAGATAATTTATTTTAATAATAATCCATATGAGCTAAGAGCTTTACCTGGGATGCGAACCTCAGACCTCCATCTCCGTGTAGTCATAGTTTAGAATATTACCAATAGTAACTCTTTAAGATCCCGACGTGGCTGTTACTTAGTTAGGAGGCTTACTGTTAGTTAGGGTAAAAATATTATATATGGAGTGATTAGAAGGCTCACTGTCCAGGTCCTAAAGCAACAGACATTTTTGTAAAAATGAAATTTTGGAGTTAATTTTACCAACAAATTATTAAGAAGCGAACATAAAAAACTCATCAAATCCAAAAACGGACGAGTTAAGATCTAAGATAAAATTAAGAGAAGAATAAATTATTTAGAATTCTTTTTTAAGTTAGGACTTAGAGCCATTTTCTAACTCTTCCACCTGTAGAATTTCCCTTCCTGCTTTTCTAAATTAGAATAATTTATTGTTGCAGCCCTTCAGGTAGGTCTTCGTGAGGATTCCCCGCTGCGCGCTCCCTCCGCTGAAAGGGATTGTATTTAGAACACAACTGAGAAAGGAAGCTGCATAAATCAACTTAATCTCACCCAAAACGAAGAGGGTAGGAGCTTAAGAGAAAAGTCTCGACTATAGAAAACTCAGTTAAGAACTCTTTAAAACACCATACAAAAAAATACCGACGTTAAATTTAAATTATAATGTTTCTATCTAGTAAAAAAAATATATTTATACAATAATAATTGTTTTTAAACACTAAGAAAATACTTACATAAAATTAGTAACGTTTCGAACTATGTTCTTCGTCTGACAGAGAGGATCTGCCAGACCATATATAATAATATATATATATATATATATATATATATATATATATATATATAATATATAATATATATAATATATATATATAATATATATAATATATATATATTTGTGCCGAGTTTCAGCTCTCTACGGGAGTTGAATTGAGATACTAACACACAGCATGATGAAGCCCCGGTTTCGGGTTTTTAGGGAGAACACATACTCTTTCTATATAGGCGAGGAACCGTTTTTTGTTTTTTCCTTTATTGGGTACGGATTTACCCATACTTAAGGTTTAGGCTCTCGCGAAGGAGTGTACCAAGGAGAATATATAGCAAATATATATTCCATTAGCTCCTTGGTATAACATTGGAGTCATAGTTTTCTCAATGTTTGAGAATAAAGTAACAAGAATGAAAAGTAAAAAAAAACTGAGGAAAGATAAGGGGATGTTTTATTGTTGAATGGATATGAGGAAGCAACAGTGTTTTAAAAAAGTCTAGTGAAATAATAAGCCAATGTTTGTTTGTCTTGTCGGCCCATTGTTGATCTGGAAGGGTGATGAGAGGAAGTTGCGAGTGCGAATAAAGAATGCGGTTTTAGCTTTAAACCCTTCCTCTGTCACCGTGTGTGTGTGTGTGTGTGGGTACAATGCTTTGCAAGTGGACATGGCAAGCACACAATGGAGCTGCTTATCTGTGTTGACTCAGCCCCCCACCTCACCAACCCTCACCCTTGGGGCCAAAAAAACCAATATTGTGCCTCCTCTGAAAGTGCCTCAGGGAATCCCTCTATCTACTCGGAGAAAAACATTTCTACAACAGAAATAACATACCCTTATTTTTTTCGTGCGTGTAAGTATGCGGCTGAGCTAATTTATCTGTCGTAACATACGTCTTTTGTTTTGTATTATATAAAATATATGGACAAAAATTATTTTTAATACTTACTCTACAAAAAATACGGGGTTTCCTCCGAAGCCGCTTACAGCCATATTGTGCTTCGTGTTATTTGTTTTACACGACATTTTTTATCGTATTCAGCAATTTTTGATCGCCTTAAATTCCCGGACTGTTCTTGTCATTATAATTATTTATTGTTTACATGACATTTTGGGCCAAGTTTTAACGAATCTGCCTCGCCTCACTTCACATTCGCTACAGCATAATAAAACAATATTAACATAGATGGCTCACTCAAAGATTTTTTTTAAAAAATAGTTGATGGGATGCAGGAGGTCAAGTAGTACAGTCTAGTGGTGAAGCGTGAAAACTGTAGAAATTTTTATTTCTGACATTTTTATTTATTTATTTTTTATTCAACCAAACAACGAGCTGTTGAGGGTAATCAAGTCTTTCCATCGCTTTCAGCGCTAGAATGATGAGGAGTCGATGGATGAGTGATCCAAGAAAGCTCTATAAGAAATTCGTATAAATTGGTAAAAAGTGAAAAATTTAATTTCTCACTCTTACTTCACCCATACTGTCGTCCCCCCTTGGATTTGAACCTCTAATGTCAGAGTTTCATTTTTTTTTTGTTTCCTTTACTTATCCGTTTGCGCCAACCCGAGATGTTATATTCAGATAGCAAATTTAAATCTTAAGTCTAAAACACTGAAAATGAATTATTGTTATTTTTAAGAAAACTATGGTGCTGCTTCGCTTGATGAGGCCCCAAGTTTTGAAAAACAAAAATACATCGCGAATACTACAGCATACCATAGATCTTGTTTACTTTTATTTTTTTTACTAAACGGATTGGCAACTGTTTGTATTTAAAAATACTACAGCACAATCTAGTAGAGAATAGAGCAAATGTATTTTACTACTAGCGCTCTTCAAGACTCTAGTGATTGAGCCCCCAACTTAAATCATTAAAACACAACCTTGTCAATTGAGTGTCCTACTACACTCGGGAGTGAACCATCTATGTTAATATTGTTTATCTATGGCTACAGCCTTCTGGGCCATATATAAATATACATGTATAAAGCAATGTAGCGTTAAACAATTATGTTACACCAATGTAAAAAAATTCTTTTTTACTCTAAAAGATGTCATATGAATTTATTTGCTAATTACTCCACTTAGGATGGGCCGATCGAGCTGAAACTGGTCTCCATTGTTTCAGAAATGGAGACCAGTCGCGTATACAATCGTTTTATTCTTTTATGAAATAAGAAAGTGTGTCTGTCGCTCTGCTGTCTGCCAGTCTCCCTCTTTCGTACAAATTTTGATACAGCGTTTTCCGAAGACTGTTGGTCAGGATTTAATTAGGTTTTCAAGAAATGTTTTGATATTTAGGGCAAGGTCACATACATTCTTAATATAATGCATTAAACCTCTTTAGGGCGGAATAAAATGGCGGACGTGTAAGCAAAGCTATCGGCGAGTCTCCTTAATATTTTTATATGTATTTTCTGAATGGGCTTACCAAGTACGTGAAGAATGCGACATAGATATATTTCTTTTTACAAAACTTTAAACCAGTTATGTCGAAAAAAACATTGGTGGTTAGATATTTTGAATAATTAGTGAACACATTTAAAATTATTAATCGTTTATTAATAATGCAAATATCTAGAGCCGTCTTTAATCTTTAATGGATAAAAATGTTATTGTTAAATGTTAAAAATGTTTAATACAGTCGTATGAGAAAAATTCAGTCGTATATGGTGACAAAGTTTTCAACTTTTTCATCAAACACCTAGAGGCCGAACCTATTTGACAACTTACGGATTGTGGCACGTATTTGTTGACACAATATCGCTTGTTTACATATAAACTAATGCAATTTCACTAATTTCATAAATATGAAATTATCTTTTAAATGAAATACAATTAATTACAACCTAATTTTTATATTTTTAAAGAAAAATGTTCATAGGTCTTATAATCCATAAAGGAAATAATGGAAGCTTTATTCTATTAGTAAAAAAATGCATTGAATAAAGTGTTGATATTTAGGATTTTATGGAAAGAAATCCTGTATAGTAAGTTACCCCTAGTGAGATCCAAATCGATCTATTTCACAAATTGACGCCTTCTGGACGATTCTTCACGAGGGTATTGCTAAAATCCCCTTCAATACAGGAAGCATGATATCCCTCAAACAAATGACCTGCTGGGGCATTGAACAGGGCACTCCTATCATTCATTATACTGTCCGACGCAGCCTAAGAAATCTGGGATGGACCCTTTTTTTCAGTTAATAACTCTAACATTCAATTCCCAACATCTGACATGCCTTAGCCTTATGAATTTCTTTTTGTTCAATAAAACCAAAATGAAAAGGAAACTTTCTTTTGGTCAAACCTATTTTACATGATTTCTCTTATAAAAATTCTTTCTATTTATTTTAAGAAATGCGTTGACATTATAGGATCGATTTGAAAGCAAGAGACCTTTGGGCTATTGGCCGCTACGCAATGTCGGTGCTAGAGGCCATATTGCGGCCCCGCGACACTCTGTCACTACTTCGCGGGCACATTGTTCTTCTATGGTAGTTTGATTAATGGAAGCACGAACAGGTAAAGTATAAGGGGCGAGTTTGATTAATGGAAGCACGAACAGGTAAAGTATAAGGGGCGAGTTTGATTAATGGAAGCACATTTTAAATATAAGGGACGGTTTTATTAATTGAAGCACGAACAGGTATAGTATAAGGGGCGAGTTTGATTATGAAAGACGAACATTTAAATATAAGGGACGAGTTTTATTAATGGAAGCACGAACAGGTTACTATCAGGGCGAGTTTGATTAATGGAAGCACGAAACAGGTAAAGTATAAGGGGCGAGTTTGATTAATGGAAGCACGAACAGGTAAAGTATAAGGGGCGAGTTTGATTAATGGAAGCACGAACAGGTAAAGTATAAGGGACAGTTTTATTAATGGAAGCACGAACAGGTAAATAGGGGCGAGTTTGATTAATGGAAGCACGAACAGATGTCATATTTTTGATGTGACATCAAGAACTCTGATGTTGTCTGTGAATGCTTTCAAAAGATAAAATTAATCGGAATGCTCATTGGACTTCAAACTTAATTTCACAGCTAAGAATTGTACTTCGATACAGTTTAAAACGCGCATCTACAAGAAATTGTTATTGAAATATGTCATTAAAAACATCGTCCTTGAGATGTTTAATGAAGGTTTGACTATAACTTAACTTAAATTAGTTTTTCTTATCTAATTTCTCACTCATTGATTACTTGCCTCCTAATTTGTAAAGTTCTTATTAATTTTCATTAACATCCATACTTCAACCTATCTACTATTTACGTTTGCATGTTTGTTTTAACTTTGTAACTTTAGTTGTTATAATTTCTAAAATATTCTATAATTATAGATTCTAAAATATTTAAACTAATAAAGAAAACAGTTTTCAAACTCAAGAAAAATCAAAAGTGCGAAACATTTCTCGCTATGCGTGAAATTCCTTCTCATAGCACCTAATGAAAAATATCGATGACGTTTTTTACAAAATCAGATCCCACTTGTTGATCCGTCATTATCATCAAGTTACATTATGATGGCCTTAGAATAATACTATATATAGAAGGAGCACTACTGATACACGAAAGCCGGTTAACTGGTGGTCTTAAGTAATGCTGCCGCCCTAACAATATACAATTCTCTTATGAAAAAGTTGGCAATACTTCCGGTTGCTGAATTATTATGTTCTATTACTAATTCAATATTGATTATTCATAAAATACATACATACTATATATATATATATATTATATGTATTATATATATATATATATATATATATATATATATATATATATATATATATATATATATATATATATATATATATATATATAATATATATATATATTATATATATATAATATATATATGTTGTGTGTGTGTGTGTGTGTGTGTGGTGTGTATCGGTGCATTACAATATTTTAGCATTTTAAATTGTAGTTTAAACGTTTTAAATTAAAATAAAAAGTATTCCACGTCAACTAAATGTAGATTTATACTCTTGAGATTGTAAGAGTAAATGTAGATTATAGAGTATTAATACTCAGCAGGAGTTTTAAGTTATTATATATGTTCTTTACGATCTTTCTTCATTAATGGATATTTATGACACATATTTAAAATAATGTTTGTTGTTAGGGTGGTACCCCTACTTAAGACCACCAGTCCACCGGCTTTCATGTTATCAGTAGAATTACAATGTGTTTTACAGTCATATGCTCCTTCTATATAAGTATTATTCTAAATAATGGCTGTGGGACTTTATCTTTCAGATCTTAGGAGGTAAGGAGTTACCTCCTGAAAGATCTCGAGGAGGCGATAGAAAGTAAATCTACCAAAAAAATCATGTTAAATAATTGTCATTTCAGGTTATTCGCGTTTTAAGGAATTATCTGTAAATCGTTGTTATGTTTGCTAACAAGACATAATGTCGTGTTTATTTAATTGCTTCTTCGTGTTTTTTCCTTCAGTTTTTCCTACTTTTTAAAAAAAAACTTTAAAACGTGTTGACTTGTTTAAAACAAATGTCACGTAATTAAGAGGAATCACGAATGATATTTTTTTAATTACACGATGAAAAGATTACGAACATTAACTTTTTAGTCAAATTAGTTCAAATATAACTAAATGTTTGTTAACTACTTAAAAAAAAATGACGCAGGATTTAGATGAAAACATAGTTTTTACTTAATTCGAGATTAAGTTGTAATAAAAAGTTGACAAAATTAGTTGGAGCAACGTGTTGTTTCCTACGTCGCGTGATGTCTTGCCACTTAGTGTCTTTTTTGTATTCCCTTCTCATAAATAGCGCTGTCGTCGCAAATGCTACCTTTTATTTATAAGCTAACAAGCCCCTCACTACTTCTATTAAGTTAATTTGAAGAAAACAATCTCTACTTCTTTCTTACCCTTGTAAAAGTTAAAAGTAATGATGTGGTATGAGAATCTTAAAATTAATTGGTCACGGACATTATGACATTGTACGCAGTTACAAAACTAATTGACCTGCTGTATTGTCAGTATGAGCATGAGTAGTAAATAACTTGGTTTCGACAACGTTGTCGAAACAACGCTAGTTTAGTCACAGAGCGAGCATAAAGGTAAAAAAATCGCCACCGTTTTCAAGGAAAATAGATGGGCATGGAATATCTTGTCTCATATAGAGTATGAAAGTATTGGAGAAGGGCATGGAGTTTTTATTTTTCACTTTTAAGATCATCTTTTTATAGTTTTCTCCATTTTAAATTATTATATACAGTTTCAATTCATCTATTCATACAGGCAATGATAAGAACTCTTGTATCCTTTCTCTAGTATAGGTCTATTTTTCTATCTCAAACAACGTTCATGGAGACAGTTAAGTTCCTTTACCGCGTCATCCCCTTTATTCAAGATCCTTGATATACATAGGGTTTGAGGTGACTTCTTAAAGGGTTTTTTTGTATACCCTGTGCTAGGTTTTGCTAGCTTACAGCATATGACCTTGGCGCCACAATGACAGGCCCTTTCTAGTATCTAAGAGCGAAGTTAGCTCGACAACTGTATCCCACCTTTCACCCTAACATAGTTATCAGAATCATTCAAATCTATTAGGGAAGAAAATATGTAGAATATGTTTAAGCATTAAAATTATAATATTATACTTTTTAAAATTTGAAAATATATATGTACTTAAAATCAATGTAAATTAAATAAATTTTAAAAATTAGTGTTGCTTGTGACCTTAACAAATTTTTTAAGTATCGTAAAAACGTTTAGCATTTTTCGATTGGATAACAATTGTACCCGCTTAGAGACGTCTCCCCCTTTATTATTATTAGTAATATTACAATTTAGATACGAATGGGAATCAAATACCTCCAACAATATCCCTTAGTAATAAATGCAATTGTATCTCCAGAGTTGATAGGTTGGTTTCAGCTAGAGATTAGATTTGGAATGGTGCAGAAATAACTTTTACACCGGACAGTCGGCATGGAATCAATTTCCTCAACCGAGAGATATGGAGTGAGGAAATATTAATAGCTTCATAACGCTGAAAAATTGGGAGAGGAAAAACAGGTCGTGTATGAAATTGGAAAGTATATATCTATGGAAAAAAACATAAGGGAGCAAGCACTCGTCATGTTATTATCAGCATATGGGCTTACTTTCATAAACGCTAAACTATCAATACATCATATTAAAGTCAAATTATATTATGATTATTAAAATTAGTCTTTTGAAGTGTTAAAGTTCCATATATATTATATATATAATATATTATATATATTATATATATATATATATATATATTATATAATATATAAATATATATATATATGGAACTTAAACACTTCAAAAGACTAATTTTAATAATCATAATAAAATTTGAACTTTATTATGATATATTGATAGTTTTAAGATCACAGCTTAAGCAAGGTTGCCTTGTAATACAATTATGAATTTTACATCTCATTCAAATATATAAAATATTTTTTACCTTTTCTATATTTATTTATATTTTTATCTATAGAGGCGTTTCATTTGTTTGTATCGATGAAGAATTTAATAATTGGTTGTTTTCATTAGTGATGATTAACTGCTTCCATATTTTGCTTCTTATGACAGCTCGTTTGACATTCTTCTTATTAATCAGTAATGTGAAGCTAATAACACCTTGCAGATTCTCAAAAGTTACAACGCTGGCAATAATACTAGACTCTAAAATTTGTTTATTTTCTCTGCTGAACGCGTATCTCAAAATGAGAGGAGTTACCCAGCAAAAACCTCCCATGCTGAACAACTTCAGATATACTTTTAATCTGAAAATTAAAGAAAATAACTAGATATGGTTCAATAGGTTAAAGACAAGAGAAAAGATTAAATAATAAAATAGAGTTTCAAAAAAAAAATCGAGAATTTGTATAGGAAAAGTATCTTATAAAGTTTTGCATAATCTTTAGCAATTGCAAAATATTGTCAGGAAGCCTAATTTTTCAGCTCTTATTGTCATCATATTATATAATATTATATATATATATATATATATATAATATATATATATATATATAATATATATAATATATATAATATATATATATATTTAACTGCTTGCAAAAGTTTACTCTTACCTATTTAAATCGATCTTTTGTGATGGTTGAGTGATAGACGCTCTAATCTTAGATTTTGAATGTAGGAACAAGACCAAACTTATCATGCAGAATAGAAAGAGATTAAAAACCATTGACCAGTAAACTATTTTAATCCAAGTTATGAATAACCAGAAGTCTGTAACAAAATATTACGTAACCTATTTAAACAGAAATTACGTCAATAAATAATAGTCAAACAGCCGCACCAGACAAAATGTGACTCATTTTGTACTGCTTAAACCAATTTTTCTGAAAATATCCTCTAATTATGAAAGAAAAGCATAATCTGCCTATCCAGAGTGGAGCCTTTCATAGGATTGCATATGCTCAAAATTCTTATATATAATTTATTTCTTTCTTTCTATATTTTTCAAACAAATAAATTTATGCAAAAAAAGATAAAAATGTAGAAAAAAATACATATAGAAAAGTAAACCTTATTTTCAAAAAAATGTTTAAAAAAAGAATAAAAATAAAAGAAATCAACAAAAAAATAAAGAATAATAATAATAAACCTTTTTTATTTTCAAGTAATAAATTAAATTAAATAAAATAGAAATAAATAATTTTCACTTTCATTTTATAATCATTATTAATTACTAATTTCACTAATTAAAACAAATAACAAAAAACATGCATGCAAATTAATGTATATAACTTTATTATTAAATTCTATTGTATCGAACTCCATTATTTATAAACTAAATGAACTCAAGCCCAACAGGCAACCACAGCTATAAGCTGATTTGAGTATTCAAAATTATAATATAAAAAAACTATAAGTTATATATGTAAAAAGCTCAATAAATGGTTATTTATTTTATTTATTTATACTTAACATTTAGAAATTCGCACAAATTTCAGTTTTCTTGAAATAAGTGGTTCCCTGTGTGTCGTGAGTAAAACATGAAGAGAAAATTTGTTAAAGGTGATAAAAATGTTTTATAAACGTATTTAATCATCAAATCGGATGACTGCAGCCAAAGTTGGCTCTTTAAAAAACACTGAAAAAATGATAAACTGCGTAGGCTTCTGCGGTTGTTGTAAAGAATTTAGGTCTTCCGGTGTTGACCGCGTCAATGTAGATGAAGAATCCGACGTTTAGCTTCCACTGTGGGAGGCATCTTCAGGGATGTAGGACATCATGGAAAGAAACACAATGCTCTACAAAACTGAACTGAAGATTGAGACGCTGCAGGCCCTATTTATACCTGTCCTCTGACCTTGTCTTCGAGGACGAAGATTATAGCCATGAGAAGGGATAATAGAGTTCGACGGTCCAGTATGACGTAATCCACTTAAAGGTTGCGTAGGGGACCTACGCGGCGATGTTCATCTACATTGACGCGGTCACCACTGGAAGACCTAAAATCTTCACTGAAAAAATGGTTAAATTTATGCGAAGTCAGCGAATTTCTTTGGAATAAAATTGACTTTTTGTCCTTTTTTTACCATTTAGCAAATGTCATAACTTTAGTTGTATTAATCCGATTTTGACAAAACAAATTCCTCTTTTTATAGGAAATTTATCAGTTTTAAAAAAAAGTTCTCATCATGTTTTGCACGCGACCCCACAGGGAACCACTTATTATTTCAAGAAAACTGAAATTTGTGCGATTTTCTAAAATTTTGAGCATGCGCAATCATATGAAAGGCTCCACTCTAGATAGGCAGACTATGCTTTTCTTTCATAATTAAAAGGTAAATTTTCAGAATAATTTGGTTCGAAGTAGTACAAAATGAGTCACATTTTTTAGGCCAGGCTCTTGGACTTTAAGGTTATAGAGGTCCTGGTGGTGTATGCATGTCCACCTGCCAAACAGACAGTTCCGGTTCGATCCCAGGTGGGGCCTAAAAGATTTTCATGCGAGGGATGAAAATCCTTTAACGTGCCGTCCTTCAAAAGAGACATTAGGCCGGTGGTTCCGAGCCTGTGCAATGTTAATACGAGTGCCAAATACCTAACACTAAATGAACCTGGGATTAGGCAAAATTTAGGACACTCAAAGTAGTATATATATATAATATATATATATATAATATATAATATATATATTATATATATATATATATATGTGTGTGTGTGTGTGTGTGTGTGTATATATATATATATATATATATTCCTTCTAATTTTGAGAGCAAGAAACCTTGGTCTGGCAGTAGGGTACGTATTGTTTCTAGTGAAAGCTATAGAACTTTAGTAAAGCCATTGCTCTACTGTTGATTAGACGTAAAATGCCTGTACTATGACTCATAAGGAGAATATTTTCTACTATCTATGAGAGTTAGCAAAAAGGGGCCCAACAACTTGACCTACCTGCTAGGTCATCCATCACCCGTCCCTAATTACATAGTAATTAGGGGGGTACATTATCACTATAGTTACTAAAATTGTTGGCTACTTGATGGTGTATTTAAATTTACTCAACATTACCTGATAATTTCACTCACAATTATTTTTTGAGGTTTTATTCATGATGGCATTGACAACAGAGTAGTCGAAGCGGCAACGATTATGTGCTTCAGCTCTCAAAATACGGTATAGAGGAGATGATGTCCAACCAGCTAAATCTTTCAAACTAAATCCCAAGACTATAGGTAAGGGAACCAACCAACAAATAATATAATACAATTTTAATCTTCTATGCTCTGGTAGGTTGTAATTCCATGGATCCCTAAAACAGTTATTGTTGTAGTTGAAGGTGGCAGTAAGGAACCACTTTGTTCAAAAACTAAATAATTCTGGGGCGGTGATCCGAACGTTGGGCGAATTTCTTTGGAATGCGTATTCCCGTGCTTAACAATCCATTTCTTGCATAAGGTTCCGGTTTATGCTCTATACTTTGAGCAGTTACTCAATTATCAAGCACTACTCATGATTCGTGTTTTCTGTATGTTTCAAAGGAAATGCACAATAATTAACCTGTTATTATGCAAAACTATTCTTTTAAAGTTAGCAGTGTACACCATTATTTGCACTAGCTTAATGCTCAGTTGATTCTTGGTTGGTGTTTAGAGCTTTTAGCGCATTTCCTTTAATAAATACAGAAAAAAACAAGCATCAACTGAGTATTGAACTGTTCAGAGTGTTAGGTACATGAGACAAAACATAAGCAAAATTCACTCACCATAGATTGCGTTGTAACCGGCCGATTGGTACCGATTTGGGGCCCCATAAAAATCTTTACGGCGATCACATAAGAAACGGCATAATTTTACGTAGTAATAACTAAATTAATAGATCGGAAAGGGCTAGTACACAGCACGAAGACTCGATACTAACTTACTCTTGGAAGAGGGGTATCCAAGATATACCGAGCATAGATAATATAACAGAGAGCATAGATAATATAGACAATATAACATAAAAAATAATAAATTCACACATCTAAAGGGGCAAAGGTGCGTACCAAACACAGAGTGCATATAATGGAGTGCACTGCCAATTTTAGAGGCACAGCTTTGGATAACATTTCTTTAAAAAAAATGCAGAAAAAACGAGTTACGAGTAGTGTTTGAACTGGAATCTTACGCAAAAAATGGATTGCTAAGCCCGGAAACACGCATGCTAAAGAAAATTCGCCCGACACGCGGAACACCGCGTCAGAATTTTTTCTATACTTGTTACCTCATAAGTTGTAATACCAATTTTAACACCATGTTTGCATTTTTTTGGCCTTAATTGGATCATGTCTGTGGAAAATATCTTTTTATTATGAAATCTTTCACAATGTACAAAAACTAAAAAGAGTAGAACACAAAGATTAAGATTGAGTATGACTCGTTTACATGTAAGGAATTACAACTAAGGAATAAGAAATTACTAATAATTAGGAACAATGGAATTAACAACCCTAATTATTTATTTATTTAAAAATAAATGCGCATCGTAATAACCAAAGTTCTAATCAGTTGGCACCCTGACATTACCCCGGAGGGAAAAAATTCTATTGGTTTATTTTGATTTGATCATTGGGTGGGGTCGTAATGCATCACTTTATTCCCTTCCCTTGCATTTTCCGCGGAGTTTAAACTATTCATAATCAGTAACTTTTATTAATGCCTACTACACATATTATTTATATGTAATTTACCATAATACAATAAACATATCCACAAATATTGCGTTTAGCCATAAAAACATAGACATTCCAAAATAAAGTCTCAAGCACCCTGTAAAACAAAACAAAAAATGTTATTAGTATATCAGCGAAAATTTTTGATGGACTTTATATGTTGTAGAAAAACTTATAATTTACTGCTGTTTTAGCGAATTATTAGATTGACCAATGTCAATTTTCGCTTCGATTTAAGTCCAAGTGAATTATTTATAAAGAACATGTTTATAGTTAATTGTAAAGTTACGAAGTTAAAACTTTATTTTTCCAGAATAACGATCTATAGGATCATATTGTGTCTTTAAGCAAAACGTCACGGAATCATAACGTTTTAGAATCGATTGATATGACGTTAAAAGGACACTATTGACATAACGTTTTAGAATCGATTGATATGACGTTAAAAGGACACTATTGACATAACGTTTTAGAATCGATTGATATGACGTTAAAAGGACACTATTGACATAACGTTTTAGGATCATAATGTTTCTAGAATCAAAACGTCGTAGGATCATATTGTGTCTTATGGCAAAATGTCATGGAATCATAACGTTTTAGAATCGATTGATAAAACATCAATAGGATGCTATTCACATAACGTTTGAGGATCATAATGGATCAAGGATCATAACGTTCAAGGAAATAATGTGTATATATCTATGTTTATAACGATCTAGGATCATATTGAGTCTACCAATAAGATTGCACAAACCTGGTATTATACAGAATGAAAATAAATGCGCTGAGATGTAATCTTCATCTTTCCTGTTTATCCTTTCGCCGTCTATACGCAGAGACATCAGTAAGAAAGCAAGAAAAAAACAGTTCATAGCTATAATGTGATTCATAGTACCTTTTCCGTTTACGGACTTCCTTAGTTCAGGTACTGTCAAAAACAACAGGCTTGCGAATGATAAAAGCAATGCAGAAATAAATCCAGTTACATTTTGACTTAATTCGGCAAAGAAACGAGCTTGATAAGCAACGCCATTTTCACTTATTTCTCTTTGTTCACAAATGGTTTCACAAATACGGCAGAGATGTTTCAATTGACGTTTTTGGTAGAATTCTTTTGAACTTATCAGTTCTAGATAAGGTATCCATGCTGTTCCTATCGCCTCTCCTATCCCCCCACCAAGTGCTTCTAGAATGGAAAGTCTTTTATTACGAATAAGTAAGGAGGGATTGAAATAATGTCTTTGTTGATAAAAAAGTAAACAATAACTTTCATTGGCTATCAGATGCATATCAAGATTAGTCCAAAAATTGTTTCCGTATAAAGCGTCTTGTGGTAACCACGGCCTTATAAGGTCATCGTGAAATAATTTTTCAGTAATATTGTCATTTAAAGAATCAATGTTGTCAGATGAACAAGCAGATACAAATTTCATTCTCTTGTCTTTAATGTATGAACATATTTTATAAAGTTTCCTTACTGCTAATGACAGTGATTTCATTAATTTTAGGCCTGTTATATTTTCAAACTTGTAGGATGAAGAGTTGAATGATTCCGCCCTTCCGAAAAAATTGACTATCATTCCATAACCATTTGTCAAATGATCGTGGTACTTATCGGGTGCGAATATGTTATTAGGATCAGAATAATTATAAGTTTCTAAAACAGCATCGTCTATTAGACCTACTCTCCCGATATCCGATTCGGTCACATTTTGTAAATATTCTAACCAAAATACACGAGTTATGTTACTCATTAGCACGTTTATCACTGGATTTCGGAATATATACAAATTTGTATAAATTTACACACAAAATATTACAAGAAAACTAAAATACGTCTTCTACTGTAAAAATATACTTCTCACAATATTCATACCGACTGATTTTTCATTTTTAGCTAACGAGTTTTCAACTGAATGCCGATATTAGAATCTTGCTAAAGAGTAGAGACGAAGTTATTCTAAAAGTTCTTTTCGATTACCAATAGTCATTTGAAATCACGACTTTTCACAAATGAAACAAAGATATCCAACACTCCAGTCTTCCTGATGCAAACTAAACAAAGAATTTAAATTTAAAACATCTTTGGAATTAAATGACCTTTGTAACCCCAAACACACCTGCGTCGCGGATGTATTAATAATTTAAAATTCAACATATCGTTGGATATAATCTCGTGACTATATATATATTTAAATTGAATTTATTAATGCTTTAACACCAAGGACAACCGTATACAAAATATTGGAAAAACTTGTCCATTGATATATGTGGCGAGTATATTGAAGTTTTTAAAACTTCAATAAATTCGTTTTTGTAGATTTTTTTGCGACGATCAAAATATACAAGATTGCTTTTCTGGAGATAATTGTCCAAATGTCGAACTTTATTTTATTCTTTATTAATTTTGTTTTATTTTATTACTTTAAAGTTTACACTTATTGATTGTCATTTACTTTATTTTTATTCATTTACTCCACACTTAGGCTTTACCTTGTGGCTTTACCATGATTTCTTTAACTATAAAAATTAAAGTTTATTGGCTGTTAAAATTTTAAAATGTAATTCTTAATATTTTCAAAATGGCTAAAAATATCAAAATGAAATGTTGTGGATCGATTGGCCATCTATAGATGAACATTTCTGTATTATGGCAACTCAAACGGTATTTTTTTTTATGTTTAATGACTTAACAAATAGGTTATCGTAGTTTGAATAATATAATTTTCTGGGCAGCACAGCTAGAACCTAAGTCTGATTTTTGGTTTAAGTTTCAACTCTCTAGCATAATGGCAGTGCGAGTTATGCGTGACACAGACAGGTAGACAGCATGATGAGAACAAATTAGAATGTCGTGATAATGAAGCCTCGGTTTCGGATTTTTAGGGTTAATAAAATACGTTACCTTATATCTACGATATAAGGAAAAGTAAAAAAAATAAATAAATAAGACCACTGCACCCTTTTATTAAAACAAAAGCAAAAAAAAGATAAGTTTATTAAATTAATCGTTCGAAAAGTTTTGCGGCAGATTGCAGAGGAAAATCCCTTACAGAAGAAAATTATAGGGATCGATTAAAATTAAATCAAAAAGACTTTTCCCTCAGGATGCGGAAGATGTGGGATGGATAAGGAAAAAGGATCCATGGATGAGGATCTCCTATAATTTACCAATAAATAATCTAATAAAAATCAGTCAAGCTTTGAAAGCTCAAACAAATTTTAACCTTTTACCAATTACTGAAAGAAAACTCTACTATAATTTTCTAAATCCGGAAAAAATCTATATTTCCGGTTTGTTATAAAAGTCTGTTGTTAGAGAAAACAGTAAGGCAGCAATTAAGTAAGGTTTCCTCAGGTTCCAGAATATCCGTTGGGAATATAATCCAAAACTTAAAAGATTTTTATAGAAAAATACGGAAAAAACATAAACCAACTTTCTGTTTGGAATTATTAATGCTTTATTAGCTCTCAGTTTAACCTGAACAGTAAACTTTGAAGTAAAAATATAATAAAAATTTTGTTCCCTGCAGCCTTATTTTTTTAATTTTTATTTCTCAGTGTAGAAATTAATTGAAATAGAACTTCATGAAAATAATAGAATTTCATAAAGGTTTAAAGTACATAGAATCTCAAATTACTATAAAGACAAAGATTAACTGAGTCATTCTATGATTTCCTTTCAACCCATAGAGTTCTGTGGAGCTATATAAAAACAGACATCATTTCCAAAAAGATTTGAACGTGAGTTTGATCAGTATAGCCAGAAGCTGTACGAGGCTATACTTGGCACAGCATTACCGGTGTAAGAGCGAAGCATCATGTAGAATACTCCTACAGGGTTTTCTATTATCCAACTTATATATTTTCACGTTTGGAATATACATTTTCACCGTCGGGCGCATTTGATTTAGAATGCGTGTTCCGTGCTTAACAACCCATTTCTTGCTTAAGGTTCCGGTTCATGCTTTAGAACCTAAGCATTACTCAATTGTCTAGCACTGCTCGTAACTCATTTTGTCTGTATTTTTCAAAGGAAATGCGCTAAAACCTTTAAGAATAAGTGAGTAAGATTAAAGATAAGTAACTAAGCTTTAAACTAGTGCAAATTATAGTGTGTACTTCTAATTTTAGAGGCATAGTTTTTTACAACCAACTTTATAATAATGCGCATTTCCTTTGAAAAATACAGTTTTGATTCCGGTAACATCCCAATTTCGGATTTGTTGTGCAAACGCAATACTTTTTCGTATTTATACCTACGGTATAAATGAGGAAAAGTAAAAATAGGTTTGAAACCTCTCAATGTATTGCTTCAGGGGTTACCTGCTCCAGTAATATATCTCAATAGTACTACAGGTGATAATATACTGAAGCAGTGTCATTTAGTTTACATTAACTTTACCAATAATGTGCTTTTTTCTCGTTAGTAGTGAAATATTTCCAAAAGAGACTTTAATAAGACATTTGATGTTCTACAAATGTAATATTTGCTTATTCATTGTTTGATATCAAACGTTACAAGGAAGCATTTGTCTTAGTCGCAAATACAAGTTGTTCAGCCTAATACCAAGTCTTATATAGCCGTAGGCTAAGTTGTAAGATGTGTAGAGGGAAAACTTTTGATCTGTTAGTTGCTAAGGGAAAACTACCAATGGTTTATTTTCTGTTAAGCAGATAAAGACAAGCCTCCAGGCTTGTTCCTTTGTCTTCTATTGTATGTTTAATCTCAAGTATTGTAACAGTATTTAGCTGTAGTTGTTATAGAAATTCTAAAATGTTTGGGAAAATATGTGTATATGTAAAGAACAAATGATAAATATTAGAAATTTCTTAATAAATATGTCTAATTTCATCAGAAAATGATACTTATGAGAATGTTCGGAAAATGGAGGTGGAGGTAGTAAGAGAGGAAAGGGGAATTAATCCCTATTTTTTGCTATAAAAATGTATTACATACAATAATGTGATATCCTGAAGAACAAAAAATTTGTCGTATTATGGAATATCAAACATTAATTAAGCTAGTGAGTTTGTTTATATTTCTGAAGACAAGAAGCAGAACACATTTTAAAAAGTGTACTGGTGAAACATGACGAATAATTCCACATACTTTACGAGGTAAAAAGGGCAATTAAGTTTTTTGTAACAAAATTATGGAATAAAAAAAATTTATTCCAGGTTTTAACTGTTGCATGTGTGTTGTAAGCAGATGTGCTGTAAAGATGTAACAGCCATACAACACTGTATAGATATTTTTTAAGTCGGAAAACTTTACATTGATTTTATGAGAAGTAGTCAAATTGTAGGTGTGCTGTTTTAACGTGTATGTTATTTTAACGTGCGTAAATATCTTTTGACGTATCTGAAGTTACAAAAATCGTTTAGTACTTATTACATTCAAGATGTTAGAAATTTATAAGGTGATTCAATTCGATGTAAACAAACCAAACGCATGCAGAGGTTATAACCTGACGTTTTATGAATGACGTGTCATTGCAGGAATCGGTATAGGCAGTCAACATTGAAAATTTACTATTTATTCCTGCAATGACGTCAATTCCGGACTATAACCTAACATGTCAAAAAAATTGATTTCATTCATAAAACCCCTCCAATTGAATCACCTTATGTATATTTTGTCAGCTTGACTTACATTTATTACAAAATTATTGCCTTAAAAAAAGGAATTACTGTTAAGTAAAAATGAATTTAAACAAAGACTACTGCCAATCTGATAGAATTTATAAGGGGATTCGATAGGATGGTTTTTTTGAATGAAATACACTTTTTGACATGTTAGGTTATAGTCCGAAATTGACGTCATTACATGAATAAATAATACATTTTCAATGTTGACCGCCTATACAGATTCCAGCAATGACATCACACTTCATTCATAAAAACGTCAGGTTATAATCTCCGAATGCATTTGGTTTTTGGATCGAGTTGAATCACCTTATAAATTTCTAACATCTTGGACTACAGAAGTGTTACAGGTTTTTTTGACTTCTTGCGAAGTGACAATCTGTCGTTTTAACACTCTAAACAAGTTTAACTCATTTTCATCAAATAATGTTAAAGTTTCGACTAAAAGCATTTTTAGATCATATTCTAATATAAATTAGCCGGAAAATAAAAAAAATTCAACCGTTTTGAAATCATAACCTTCAGACATGGGTTTTAAAAAGTAACCTCCCAATGACATCAGACCTAACCTAGTCTATAAAGTAAAGAATATTAAATATTATTTTATGACGCTAAAAGATAAACAATATTACCTTCAACAGTAAAAATAGAAGTAATAAAATTCTATTCTAAGAAGTTTATTCTGTTGAATGTAAATCAAAGGGAGCTCTACTTTACTTACAAGTAATAAACCTTAGTTATCTCTCATAGAGGTTAGATAGCCGACTTCCTCTAGACCGACACACACGCCCTCTATAGCAGTAACTTTCAAAGATTTATTACGACTGATCACGCTGTTAGTACACAGGGTTTTAGCTATTGTTTCTAGATTTCCTGATCATTGCATTTCGTTATGGTCTTAGTTTTGTTCGCATGATGCGCATAATATTACAACTCAACACCCTTCGTCTCATAAAGAAGGTTATAAAACAGTTTTAGAGGTTAAGAAAATAGTTTTAAAAATGATGAAAACTCCAGACACTTGCTTCGTTTAATATCGTACTTTCTAATCCAGTTTAGCCCAACACACAATTACTTCGTCTACTCGTGGTTGGTGTTGAACACTGGGTTGAATTCTCGACAACGATTTTACTCAGTGTAGGAGTTAGGGGTTCAATCCGGTGTTGAACACCGATACACACCGATTTGTAGGTTGAATCCCGATAAAGTGACGTGTAGAAACTTATCGGGGTTGAACCCGGTGTCTAAAGTCAGGTTATTTTAATAATTATTATTGCTTTTAAATTCTTTGGTTATTTAATAAACATGTATTTCAATTATGAATTCATTTACCTTTTCCTTATGATATTTCATCAAAATATTGATTTAGCAGCATTATGATGTCGGCTGTCGAAACTTTATTGGTAAAATAAATATTTTTTTAGCTCATCTTAAGTCGCGGTTTGCGTAATAAATGCTGCTTATGATATTGGTCCTTCGCCTTCTCATAAGAGCAGTGTATTTTCTTTTTCTCTTGGTCCTTACCGCATTTACCTTGTTTAATAAAAACACTAATTCCCAAGTTAGAGTAGTTATAATTATAAATAACACACACACAAAATAAGGAAAGAATAATCCATGTTTTTAAAAATATTCAAAATACTAAGCAGGAATACAAAACAGAAACGAATAATTGCAAATCATGTTATGATTTTGAAGAATGGCCAACCTATACAAACAAATATTCCCTAAGAAAATATTAATCTTTATTTAGATTTAAGTTATTATTTAATATTATTTTACTAATAAATCTTTATTAGTTCTATTTTTTATAAAACTACGTAAAAGTAATATTGAAACTCCTGTACAGACAGAAAACTTTGTAAAAACCACTCATGAGGTCTTAAAACACCTGCAACTGATAATTCCGGTTTCGAATTATTTTCGCAAAGACAATACTTTTCCGATATATCTACGGTATAAATGAGAAAAATTAATATGGGCTTATAATGTCTTATAAGCCCATTATATTAACATTTATTTTTATACATGTTTTACTTGGATTTTTTTGCCCGTCTTACGCTTGTTACATAACCTGCGTTTCGCTTTAGCACCTTTAGCTATAACCATGCTAGGGATGGTAAGTTTGTTCCTATTTCTCTATCTCATATGATAATCACGGGGATAGTTAAGTTCTCTTATCGCGTCATTCCCTTGATTCTTGGTTTATCCATATCGTGTATTGCGGGTAAAGTATATCTCGTGTCATCGCAATAAACGGGAGTACCAAGAGTAAAAATAAGTCAACCGATCTAACTATGCAGAGCGCGAGATATTAGGCAATTTGCTCACCCGACAATTGTACAATTCTAAGGCGAGTAAAGTGAGGGCGAAATAATGTGCAAATAAGAGACAACAGTTTCATATCGTAGAACGCAAAAAGCAATAGAAAATGTCTACTAATATCGAGTATTTTTACAAAAACGAAATATCTCACTAGGCGTTTTGGATAAAAAATTGCTTTCATTAAGCAATAAAGCAAGTTTTTATGCAAAAAAATTTGAGCAGAGCAATTAAATTGATATCAAGTAAAAAACCAGTTCACACATATAAACCAACTTTTATAGTTTTCTAAACTCAAAGAAAAACTTGGACATTAGAGGAAAAAATGGGTGTCATATTTCGCTATCCCGGCAAAGTAAGCAGCAAAAATATATACGTAAGCATAGAGATGTATACCAGAGGGGGCATAGCCTATCTCATTACATTGAGTGGCCCAGAACATCTTTTTGGGGCTCTCATGGGCTCTGTGTAACCTCATTGAAACCTCCTCGAAAAATGAATTAAGATTATAATCAATCAATTGTTTCCGGCTTCCCGCACATTCTTTGTATTGTTACAGCCACTTTTGGGTGGTTGTAATATAGGGAACCAAACAAGGCATATTAGGATGGAAAATAATAAAAGATATAAACGAAAAAATATAGATTTATATTACTATACAATATTTGTTATGTGATTGAAAAAATACTGGTAAAAATAATGTTATTACTATAATATAAAACACAAAATATGGTCAACATTACCTATTGTCCGGTGACTGAAAAATAAACAAAAACCTAACATCTGACCAGTCTCACGTCTGGGCAGCAAGTGATGTCTTATCTCAAATTTAATTAATTTTCTCATACATCTAGTTTGTAGGAGGGGCTTGTTTATCCCATTCTTCAGATCTGTTACAGTATTTTGATTCGTATTTTTTAACGCTCTAGTGTATAATTTACTGAAATTTTTGTACTGATTATTGATTTTATTTATAAGCGAAGGCGTCAGGTTACTAATTTCGATGTTCAAAATTTAAACCAATAGGGCCTCTCTAGTAATATAATATACCTCTATGTACGTAAGTAAATAAGGATAATTTCCACATTTTTACTTTTCCTCACTTATACCATAGGTATAAAAGTATTGTTTCCAAAGAACCCTCTGAGGAGCGAGCGAAGCGAGACCAAAGACGTGTTGCAGTATAAATTTGGCAATTTTTATATTCAGAGGGCGAGCAAAGCGAGTCCGAAGTAATGTGTACGAGCGTAGCAAATCCCATTTTTATTTAAAAAAATTGTTCATACATATAATATTTTTTTCTTTAGAGTATTATCTATTTTTAAGAAATTAATATTAGGATAATATAAAAACACAAGTTCAATAAAACATGCACTTTGCTGAAACTTGTAAAAAATCGTAACAATAAATAAAGTTATTTAGTTAGTTAGTAAAGTTAGTTAGTTATTTATGCAACAAGGGATGAAAAGTAAGTTTTACAGCTCAAGTTAAAGTTTCGTCCTAAGGCAGCGCCGAAGGAGGAAACTTCATTAGCTCACGAGGCCGGTAGGCCGAGGGAGATAAACTAGTTAGCTCCCGAGGCTTGCCGAGGGAGTTAACTAACATTTTGGCTCCCGAGGCTTGACGAGGAAGATAATACGAGAGCTGAAAACTTTCATCCCTTGTTGCATATTAATTTTATCTACGACTAGAGAACTAATACTAACAACTATTAATATATTCTTCAGCTCCTTAAATTGTTATTGTGTTAGTTTAGTTTATTCTTACCATGTCAATTACTCTGATGAAGAGAGAATAAAGCCACTATCTTCACATTATTTTATTGTAAGCTGTCAATAGAATAATGTGTAATACTATATTTGTACCCGTATTTGTTGGTACCCGTAGTACCAACATAACACCGAAAAAAATCCTAAAATTTGCCTAAAAAATGCTGTCAAGTTGGCACACTTTCACTTTTCCTCCCTAGGGAGTAAAAGTACATTTACAGTGTGAGATAACAAGACTGTAAGTAGAACTTACAATACAGGAGTAGATAATATTTATTTTTATTATTTTTTATAAGAGTCAATAAATATTAAATAAAACTAAATAAATAAGTAATTTAACTTATAAAACAACTCTAAAAAGCATGTTTTAGTTAATTCAACTATTTTAATACAATGACTCTGGGGAAACAAAAATAAAGTCAACAAAACACGCAAAAACATTTCCATTTAAATGTTTTCACTTTAAAAGTAAACAGTACTAACGCAGGGAAAACTTCAACACAGCTATAAAAGATAATATATCTTTCCTAAAAAGATTCCTATCAAAGTTTAAGAATAAACTTAAAGATAGTTAAGTACTGGTAGTTAAAATTTATAGTTTAACTTGTCTATTCAATGTAAAAAATACGTGTATCTTTTTAACTAAAAGATAACCTACAATAAATACCTTATCTTTATATTTTTAAGGGCCATTAAAATAAGAATTTAATGGTTTGTAATAATAGGCAGAGTGGTTAAAATGTAATCGATAGCAGTGTGTGTTTTCTTATAGTAATGCAACAAGAAAACGTACGAGTAAATAAAATTCTGGTGGGGAGCTCCTCAAGCCTGGCGAATTTACTTTGAAATGCGTGCTTTTTTGCTTTACAATTTAATTACTTAACCAAGCAAAAAGCAATACTACTATAAATGATGAATGTCGAATGATGGAACAGTTAGTTCCCAGATGTAGCATTGCATTTTGTTTGTTACATTTCCTAGGTGTCTCTCACACAATTATATTGTGTTAATTTATATCTACCTTAAATGTTCTGTTTATGATTCATAACCTAAAGCAGTATTATTACGATTTGTTACTCCATTGTTTCAGAAATACAGAAATACATACACACTCACACTAATATACATATACATATAGTTTTGCGGAACGTATTACTTCGTGATCAGGGACCTCTGAAACGGATTTTTGCCACTCCGGCATTACACCAATCCACGAGCGATTTATTTATAAGGAAATCCGTTAAAAACGAAAAAGATTTTGTGTTTCAAAATGAGGAGTTGTCAGAAGAACGTTTTATGAAACATTTTAAGATAAGGCAAGGCAACATATTATACAAACAGTCCATTCTTGTATTCACAATTTTGAGCGAGCTTATGATACAATATTTTTAAGTTTGACTTTAAGAGTAAGGCTTGAGTTTGGGTTAGGTGCTACGTTTTTACGACTGTTTAGTATATTTATCTATACTGTACTTAAATTTTGAAAGTGGGCACTACTTAATATGACTGGTAGGTTAGGAAGTCGATAAAAATAAGAAATCGCATAAAAAACTTTAAACAGAGCTGTTTGTTTTTTTAAAACATTCCCAAAAAAAAGTGGAGAATAAAGAAGGGTATCTTCCAAAATCAAATTTGTATTTCGTATTCTGTTTACAAAAACATGGTGTTCTTGGTAGTGAAAATATAAGAGGAAAGAATAGGGAGGGGGAGGCACTTCCTTTTTATTTATTATTCTTGTCAGGAATTGGTAGGCGGTAGGTTGGAGATTTATAGCATGATTTGCTCTGCAACCCCCTTCCTCACTGGAATTTTGATTGTTGAGAGGGGTTATGAAACTGGTTAGAAAAGGCCAGGTTGCGCCAAGGTAATGAATCATAATTAAAGCTGGTCTTGATGGAGTGTTGCTAATAGGAGGGTAGTGTTTCCACTAATACCTCAATTCCTTACTAAAGAGAAAATGCCAATAAGTCTACATTGTTACTCCGAGACTAAGGGAAAGAAATACTATGCACTCTTAACAAATTAATAACTGATACTCTTCAAATATTTTGGAGTCTTGTACAATTTACAGCAGAACTTATTTACTTCAAGAAAAAGAATGAAAAATTTGTATTGTCCGCTGTTTTGTAATAACAATCACAAGGTCAACAAATGAGAAAGATAAAACCAAACTTTTGTTTTTATGCTTATCATTAAGAAATCTATTAAATGGGGAACATTGTATCTAAGATGGCTAAGAAAGTGAAACATTACATAAGTATTTAAAAAAGCCAAAAATTAAAAAAAAAATCAAAACTGACAATTGCAGAGGCGAAAAAAATATTGGTTTAAGATTTAGAATTCACAGCGAAATATGCACTATGAATAAAATACAACAGATCTGTACAACTATAAAATGTATTATTTCAGACAGCTCCATACAATTTAATGTATATATGAACTAATACTATTATTAGTATTAGGCTCTTTGCCCATAAAAAAATAATAATGCTGAATATTGTTTGGTATTATTATTCTTAAAAAAAAATTATCGCTGACACATTGCTTTTTACTTTTCATTTACAAGTATAACCATTATTATTGTCAGATCACATTCGTTAAGCAGCATCAAATGAGGTCAGTATGCAGATGGGCAACCGCTGGGATTGAAGCTGTCAAAAGACAAGCAAAACTGTCTTATTCCGAAGAAGATCATAGCAAGTTTCAAGTGGTGAGGATGAACTTTTAGACGCTTTAAAGACCTCCTGAGTGGTTTTTTTTACCAAATTGTATGTCTGTATGTGTGTGTCAACTACTGTAGCTCCCAATGTATTTATGCTAGAGTTGGAACTTAAGTTGTGCTTTCCGGGGAAAAAAATATGATACACATCAATAATTGTCAATAATAACTTTTAATAACTCTTAGTTAACATAGTTTAAATTTTTTGAAGATTGCAGTCCTATATATTAATTTATTTAATAATTCTCACAACGTTTCAAATTTTGCAAAGAAAAACATTTGAACAAACGACACATTTTGGAAAGTCATTGAGCGAAGCTCAACATCTTCAGGTGAATCCAAAATAAAAATCTAAAATTGTGATGCAAAAATGTTTTAAACGCAACTTTTAAAATTGAAAATAATTTAGAATAAAGGACAGAAAATTTTAGACTCCCCACACTTTAATCTCCAGTTTAATTAACTAATTCGAGGACTACAAGCAATAAATCAAATTATTAATAAAGACCAGTGATAGATGGCTGTCTGAATGAGTCATAAATTAATAAAAAAAACAAAAGAATAGAATTTTTATAAATTCTATTCTTATGATAATAATATTTACCAGAATATTTTTGTCTTTTACAAAAAAAAAAACGGAAGCAAAAAGTTTGTAAATAACCCTAACTGCCTATAAATGATATGGTGAAAATGGGGCACAAAGGGCATCACAACAGCCTATGGTGAGGGTTATTTATTAGAAGAGAGAATGGGATTAAAAATATAAAAATTATGGACGTCAAGAATGTCAAAAAAATGGTTTTCATTTGAAAAAATAATTACCAGTTTTTAACAAGCAAGGAAAGTCCAACAACAAAATTTATTTGCTACAGAATAACTTTTATTAACCTAAATAATTAGACTACTAGTTAAGAGCCTTACAAATATTTGGGTTGCAAAAAAATTGAAGAGGGTCGCGGATATGTATGCAAATAAAAATATTAACACATCACACTTATCAATTCATAGTACGTTCATTTTAGGTTAAATTAATTAGTTAATATTAAATTTATGTAATAACTGTTTTTATAAGTAGTTTTGTCTTTTTTGACATTGCCATTTAAGAAAACCAGGAAATTTTCACACATTCAATAGTCAACATTTTAAGCTATTATTGCTGGAAGTTGGAAAAAGTGATAATTTTTGGAAACCATTGGTAGCTCCATACTTAATATGATTGTTCCACTTTATTAAAAAATGTTGTTACATAACCCTTTTGGATAAAGGTTAAAATGTTTATGATTCTGTCTGATGGATAGCTTGAGATGACGTGAGGGCAAATAAATTTATTGGCAATAGTAATCCATCTTCCCTGGTTTTCTGTTGGCAAGATCTGGTTAATAATAACTTTAAATGGAAATCCCAAGGATCCTTACACCTATTCTAGCCAATTTGTGTGGAAAGGGTGAAACTGTAGACTTAACCAATCGATAGTAATCTGTCTGATGAAGTAAAAAGTTTTTACAACCTAAGGTAGGACCATAAATATTTAAAGGAAATGTAACTGCTCACCAGATCATGCTAACAGTGAATTCTAAAGAGAATTTAAACTTATATTTTTATTTATTATTTTATGTAATGTGTTTCTTACATTTTAATATTTATTTATAACTTTTAATATCTATTTACCTTTCTGCCAATTCTATCTTTGGTCTACCTATCTTCCCTTTTCAATATTTTTTAGTTTTTCAGGTATTTAAATACCAGTTCAATTCTGTTTTCATTCAATATTCAGATTTATAATATTATCCCAATGTTTTATACAAAACTTTCCAAAATGAAGCTGCTTCATGCGCTTCTGCTCAATCCTGTTACTGCTGCAATAATCTCACTTACCTCTTTTTGAAACGTAGGTTATAGTAAAACATTTGGTTATCTCACATTGATTTTTAATAAATATCGATCAAAGTTATTAAAAGTGGCTATAATAGTGTTAAAAGTGTGTAATAGAAACAAATGCAATAAACATTAACACAACAGAACATAATAATTAAATTAACATCGAAGCACTCCTTTAGACGTAATTTATGGGGTACCTCAAGGAAGTTCCTTAAATCCCAGCTTTTAGCAAATTTTTAGCAAATGAAAAATGAAGGACCACTGAAACGGATTTGTGCTGTGGTCCGAGGTTCGACTATTGCCATGATGCCTATTACTATATTAAAATTATAGTATAGTTTTGTATAATAGATTTTTTTTGTAAAAAAAAAACTATAGGACCTGGCATTAAGTTAAAACCATTAGAGTGTGATTTGTGTCCACAAGGCCCTCAACCACAACACATACTGAACACTTTGTAACAACACAGAAGACCTCAATGTAAAAACAATTTCTATACGATGAATAAATCAACAATAACAGTTATGACAATTAAAACATAAGAAGGGCTGCCGATAAAACTCGAAGAGACCGAATTTGAAATACCACAATAAGGCAAGGAAGGATTGGATGTGCAGCCCATACTGAGTGTATCCTACACTCAGTATAAAATGCCCAGTTCCGCTGGTTTGGGCACGTGCAAAGAATGATGAAGAGAGATTGCCCAAAAAAGTCTTTGAAGCTCGTTGTGAAGGAAGAAGACCCAGGGGAAGAAGAAGGACCACCAGGATGGATTCCATTACATCCACCCTGGTAGAGCGGGGATCGTCCCCCAACAAGCAAGGATCTTGTCCAAAGATAAGAATCGTTGGAAATCCTTCTAGTCATCCTCTACACCTACCGGTAGAGGAGGACACGACTAAGTAAGTAAGAAAAATTAAAACAGAATATTAGAATTAATTTTAACCTTTGGATTAAATCAACCAAAGGGAAAGCATTGTGATCCCACTAAACAATGATTTCACCTGAATCATATGTTTCAGGTGTTTTTAAGACATCCCAAGTAGTTTTTACTAAGCTGTCTGTATGTGAGTGGCTCACAGTGTGTTTATACAACAGAGTTAAAACTTTGAGCAAAAAACAATATTGAGGGCTAGTTGTGCTTTCCAGATAACAATTTTTAATGAGCTCATAAGTCGTCAATAAGAATCAGCAAAAATCTCAAATATGCATTTTATTATTGGCATTCTTTCGTTTGTTATCAAATGACACGTATAGATTAAAGAAATCATTCACTTGAGTTGAAATTTAGTTAAGGGATATCCCTTTGTGTAAAGAAGAAGTAAACTGGTTTTTTAGTATGTTTTGTTGAATAATAAGGTGTTAGTATAGGGATTTTGTTGTTTTGTTTTGTTGCTTTCACTTATTTCTTATAATTAGTAAATAGGGTATTATTTTATTTTAGTTTTTTATACATTATTTATTTAATTCATTACACTTCATTTTTCACATTAAATATTCTTATTACCAAATATTCTCCTTTTATTATAAATATATTTTAATATAACCTTTTTAATCTTAAATTTTTATTTATTTTTTTTATCATTATATTATTTATTTGATCTTTATTTTAATTCATTTAACTTAATTATACATTATTTATTATTATATTTTTATTTTCTATGTTTTGTTATATTTATCTTAAAAGAAGACTTTTTTGTATTTCTTTTTAATTTTAATATTTTAACCCACTGTATTTTTTATTTTTCTTTTTATTAATTGTTCTGTTTCCTCCTGATACTTATTCTTTAGTGATAAGAAAGATCACAGTTTTTACCCCACATACAGTTTTTACTCGTGGGATTGTCCTTCAAACCTATTACACAACAGTATCGATTTTAATTGTAAAATTTATAATTTTATAATATGTATATTTATCTACTCCTTGTATTGTAAGTTCTACTTACAGTCTTGTTATCTCACACTGTAAATGTACTTTTACTCCCTAGGGAGGAAAAAGTGAAAGTGTTGCCAACTTGACAGAATTTTTTAGTAACTTTTAGGAAATTTTTAGAATTTTTTCGGTGTTATGTTGGTACTATGGGTAGAATAATACAATATACACGCACTAAATGTTTAAATTACAAATATAGTATTACACATTATTCTATTGACAGCTTACAATAAATAATGTGAAAATAGTGGCTTTATTCTCTCTTCATCAGAGTAATTGACATGGTAAGAATAAACTAAACTAACACAATAACAATTAAGGAGCTGAAGAATATATTAATAGTTGTTAGTATTAGTTCTCTAGTCGTAGATAAAATTTAATATGCAACAAGGGATGAAAGTTTTCAGCTCTCATATTATCTCCCTCGTCAAGCCTCGGAGCCAAAATGTTAGTTAACTCCCTCGGCAAGCCTCGGGAGCTAACTAGTTTATCTCCCACTGCCTTAGGACGAAACTTTAACTTGAGCTGTAAAACTTACTTTCATCCCTTGTTCCATAATAACTATTATTGATTGTATATTTTTTTTATTTTATTTTTGAGTTTGAGTTTGTTGGATCACTAATGTTCAGAAATTGAGGTCAGTACCTAGATGGGTAACCAGTAGGAATGAAACATATGTTTTTACTGTCTTTGTACAAGTGAAGCAAACACTGAAGATGAACTCTATTATAAATTAAATGATTTCCATACTCTGAGGTCGGTGGAGAAAGACCGAAGTGGGTCAGGATGATAGTAGCGAATCCAATAAGACAAGGAAAAGTTACGAGGTACCCTGTAACCAATTTTTATATATTTTAACATTCCTCTCTTTTGGTCCTACTAAGAAAAAAATACAAAGATACTGTAAATATGCCAATAAAATACAAAGATACTGTTAAATATGCAATAAATTATTGAAAAAATACAAAGATACTGTAAAATATGATAAATATTAGAAAAAAATACAAAGATACTATGCCATAAATTTTAGAAAAAAATACAAAGATACAGTTAAATATGTCAATAAATTATTAGAAAAAAAATACTGTTAAATAAAAAATTATAAAGATACAGTTTAAATTGTCAATAAATTATTAGAAAGATATAAATGCCAATAATTAGATAAAAATACAAAGATACTGTTAAATATGCCAATAAATTATTAGAAAAAAAATACAAAGATACTGTTAAAACAATAATTATTAGAAAAATAATGATACTTTAAATATGCCAATAAATTATTAGAAAAAAATACAATGATACTGTTAAATATGCCCAATAAAATATAAGAAAAAATACAGAGATACTGTTAAATATGCCAATAAATTATTAGAAAAAAATACAAAGATACTGTTAAATATGCCAATTAAATTATTAGAAAAAAATACAATGATACTGTTAAATATGCCAATAAAATATTAAGAAAAAATACAAAGATACTGTTAATATGCCAATAAATTATTAGAAAAAAATAATACTGTAAATATGCCAATAAATCAGAAAAAATAATTAAATTGAAAGATAATTTCATTTATTAAGGAAATACATTCATAACTTATTCTGTATTACTCACTAAGTGAATTTACAGTGATTATACCTTTATCTATAAAAACAGAAATGTTAAAAATGTTCTGGATTCACCAGTGAATGAATTTAAAGATGAGGTCTTGAAGGAAGTTGCTGACGAACAGCTTCTGAAATCTGTCTACCAAGGTCTGCATCAACTTGAGCAAAGTTCTTAATTGCACGATCCTAAACAATAAATAAATAAAAAGAAGTCACCAACAAGAAATTAAAACTTTACACATAATAAAGTATGAATCTAGAAACAATCAAAGAACAAAAAAAATACTCTTTGAATGACGAAGCTAAATAGTATCAGGTAGTGGTTCATACCACTACCTGTACAGTAGTGGTATGAATTATTTAAAGAATGTGTTAATAAGTTGACATGTTGATTTAATGTTTTTGATGATTAAGATCTATTATACAAGGTTAGAACATTGGTTTTAAAAATAACTATAGTAATAAACACAGTTATAATTAGTTGACAGTGGGGGAAAATAATGTGAGGGGGCCAATAAGGTTGGTCATCAGTCCAACCATAATTTCATATTGGATCAGCCTCATTGGTTCTTCAACAATATTTTCCCTTGCTGTCAACTGATAATAACCGAGTTTATTAAAGCTAACAAAATATGTTTTAGCAACTTTTAGATAAAATTTCTAATGTTGAATCTTCATTCATGGCAAATGACAGGGTCAATTATGTTGACAATCTGTCAGGTGCCGATCATTTATTCACTTACTCTCATTTCTCTAATTAATTTTGCCATGAAAGATGAAATTTTTTTCTATACTCAGCGATTAACAACAATATATTTAAGTTAAATTCTTCAATTAAACAAAAAATTAATTTTTCATCACCTGAATAAAGTCAGCTGCTCGCCAAAGACTCCCAGCGATGTTTTGAACCAGTCTCTTTCTCTCTTCAGGTGTTAAAACTTTAAAATAAAACTCTTTAGACTGAGTAAAATCATCATCATCTCTACTCTCATAGCGATCCATATCTCCTGCATAGTAAACTTTGCTTGTAGCAGCTTTCTTATCACACTGTGGTCCATTGAATGAATTAGGGAAATAATTGGGAGCTCCCGCTTGATTATCTCCAAAACACATGGGTCCGTCACGTTGAGAGTTACTCACCCTGGACCTTGGTCAAACAAATAACAAATAATAAATTAACTCAAAAATAAATTAAATAATTCTAATAAATGTATTAATCAGGTATGTGGTACCTCAAAAACTTTCCTCATCTCATCAAATTCACTTTGCTCAACCTAACAACTTCAGACTCTCTTGGCTTGTACTCAGACATTAAATACATTCACCCATGCAGATACTTACCTCGCTGGATACTGTTTTAACTTTTACGATCCAACAAAAACTCTAGATATACTAGCTATATATCTAAAATACTTATTTATTAGATATACTTATTATACTTATTTATTAGATCTACTTATTATACTTAGTATGCTTTATAAATTAATGTATTTTTACATTTTGAATACTGGCGGCAAGCTATGTGTTTCTAATTGATTCATAACGGTCACATGATTCTTGTGAATTCATGATTTGAGATGTGACGAGGCCGAAGATAAACGGCTGGGCTTCTGCCGGGGCCTCAGGCCCTGGTTTTAAGTATATTTTCTTAAAATTACTTTTATGGGTTGTAAAAGTGTTGTTTTGTGAGTCAAGGAGCCCTGTCATACTTTGATTAAGTTTTGTTAATTTCATATTATTTTTGGATTATTAAATACTGTTTTCTGCAGAAGGTTTTTTTTTATGGATGCAAAATTTGGATAATATTTACGTGACAGTACTTAGTTCAGAAGAGGTTAAAGTTATTGATTCATACTTCTCTCAACCAGCCTACTAATACTTTTTATTTAATTATGTCTTAACCTGAGTTAATGTATAAACTTAGTTTGTAAGAATACATAAAGTACTCAGTTAGGAATTAGGGTTAACCAGATCGTAAAGTTCTATTGAGTAACTACAATGATTATTTTACTAACTTATTAATCTCATAAAATTAGCTTCATTAAATTATTACATATATAAAGATGCTGTGTTTCTATTTGAGTCAGTAGTTTTAAGTTTAATCTTTTTTTTTAAGTATCATGAAAGATGTCTTATAAGATCCTAGGGATTGGTTCTTGCCCAGGATGTCAATTTCTAAGGACCTGGCGCCCTTTATAACTTATTATCAGGTTTAGTCTCAATAAGTAATTCAGGATCAAGTTTGAAGTCTGATAGACAGCTATATGTAAGAACTTATTAATTTAGTTTTGTGAGGGTTAAGTCCTTATGAGATGGACCATCCTACTACCGATCTGAGTGGGCATTGTTCAGTTTTTTACTGTAACATTATTAAATCAAAAGGTAACAAAATGAATGAAAAAAGTAAAATAAGCATATGAGAAAATTATAAGTAAATCAAAGACTTTTCAATTTTCACTGACAATATAAGTAGAGTGTAGAGTAATATTAGCTAATCTTATTTATGAAATTAATCTAGTTTTATATATTGGAGTCTTCATTTCTAAATAGTTTTCACTAAAGTAATATATAACCAAGTAGGGAAACAAACGCGATTTCTGTCAGACTGGTATGTACAGTCTATTGTTTAGTTTAAAAATCCCCAAGGTCATAAATATTTTGGAGATTGACCAATCAGAGAAGCCACTGCCAACCTCTCACTTAAAAAGAGAAAAATCCCTACCACAATTAACCGCTGTAGGAAAAAAACCTTTTTCCCGGCAATCGTTCACTTTGTTTGTGGTTCTTCTTTTAATTACATCGTTTTGAAAATTACTTTCAAATTAATTTTAAATGATATTTTAAAAAAAACTACACAAATAAATGTAAAAAAAATCGCCAAGAAAATACGGGTAAAATAACCTGATTTGTTTACATAGTTTTTTCCCGCTCCCTTCTTGCAGGGATTTTTTTTTTCTTTAGAATCAGTGGTGTCTAAACTGACCTGTCAAGATTTTTAAACTAAACGATAGACTGTAGTTCACATTTTTTGTCCACCAGGGAGATGGCTCAAATTTTCCCATGGCCACGGCCATTTTGTTTTACCCTAGTAAATGTAAAAAACTATTAACGTACTCTAACTTTTTGTTTTATTGCATTTTTAATTGAACAGTTTAGTTTAAAATGTTAATAATTTGTGTAAAAATACGTTTTGTCACATCCAATAGAGGTTTAAGTCCGAATCATTAAATACTAGGTTTGTTTAAATTACTTAAAACGAGCGGCTAATTAAACCTTTTTTTTATGTGCACTACTTAAACTTAGTACATTTTTGCAAATGATATTTGTTTTTTCCCCTTCAAATATTAATAGTAATTAGTAATTTAACAAATTTAACCTAAATTGTTTGAATGTAATAAAAGCAATTGTAATTTTGAGGCAATACACAGTCGTCTGCATTTTCTTCAAAATCTTTTTATAAAAACATGAGGTTTACCTTTACTACAATTTCTCTTTTTCTTTAACTAAATTATTATAACAATTATTTAACAGAATTTAATACAAAAATCATTAAATTATCACGTACATATTAAAGTACGAAAACACGATAAATGTAAAACTCACTAATGTTATCAGGGTTGCCAATAAAATTAAATAAAAAAACCTAAATCCAAAAAGGTGCAAGTGCAGTTATTTAATTTTAGCTATTTTTTTATTTTATAGCCAGCTATCAGCTGATCAGGCAGGTCTAAATTTTTTACATGTGTCAGTATAGGAGTTCCCTGCTTGGTTTATATATTACTTTAGTAGAGTGGTAGACTTGATAGAGTTAGAGGAGACAGTTGAGGCCTCATAAAGATCTTAAACATTAACTTAACCTAAAGTTAAATCTTAATAACCTAAAGAGCACTCTCAGGTGGGCCCACGTCAAATTTTATCTTTTGGCTTTAAAATGGCCTGTCACAATTATGTTTTGAGTGCCTTTTAACTTCTTTTTTAGTAATACAGATCTTAACTATTAATACTAATTTTGCTTTAGTCGCATCATGAGAGTATCTATACTGTATCTTTTATTTTCAAAAAAATATATTGTCCAATAATTCTTCGAATGTTCCATACATATCTATAGGCATCATAGAATAGGGGGTTTGTTTGCAAAGAACGAGTGGTAGTAGTACTAGTCGCAGTTGTAAATGGGAGTAAGCACCGGTTCAAACCCTGGTGTGTGCACCCCACATCTTTAGGACCACTTCATTAACTCCATTATGGTGAATCACTAGCATATACTGCAAAATCAGTATATCCTGTACTGACTGGGCAGCTATTGGTTGGATTATAACTAACTTGAAAGGGCAGTTAACAGGAAGCTGAAGATAGTTGGCCCCAATTCGATGTCTATGGGTGTCTCCGTAAGCAAAGAGTCGAGCTTGAAGCATCTTGTCAGGACTTGGTTCAACTCCAGGGATTAGATGTGCGGGAGCAAATGCGGCTTGCTCCACTTCAGCAAAGTAGTTAACTGGATTCCTGTCCAATACCATTTTACCCACAGGTATTAGTGGGAAGTCACTGTGAGGCCATACCTATAGAATTCAAAAGAAATCAATTAATCATAAAAAGACAGTTATTGTCCATACATTTGAATTGAGATTTTATAAAAAATAGTTTACAGGTAACTGACCAAATTAGGGAATAGTTAACTACTAAAACATCAGTAGTTGACCAAATCGTGTCCCGTTTTTTATGTTTTTATTAATATCTTGTTAGGGATACAAAATATCAAAAATTCTTTCAAATAAAGTTTGAAACTAAGTAAATTGTCTAAAAATAAGTTTCTATTGGTTCAGTTTCCATTTCAAACCATTAACAAAGGATTTCAAGTTAAAACTGAACTATATTTTCAATTTTTAACAACGTAAACAAACTAAAAATTGTCATTTTCACACGAAATTATTCTGCATTCTCTACCAAAACTAAACAGAAAATCGATCAAACTTTATGATTTTTTGGTATAACGTAGTCAACTACAGAACAAATTATTACCCCAAATTACAGCTTTCACTTTATTATAGCCAAAGATGACTGGTGTGGTGAATTTTTTCTTAAGATGGAAAACAGAATTACCAATAGCCATTGTCCCAACATTTAAAAGTCCCCAGGGAATGAAAATGAAAATTTGTCCGAAAAAAGATACAAATATTACATTTCATAGGAAAACTATTGTATTTAAAACAAAATTTGACAGCTTGGAGAATTTTTTCAAAGAAATTTTCATTTTCATTCCCCGTGGACTTTTTTTTTCTATGGAAGAGGAAACATTTATTGAGCAGTTTGTCTTCTTTCTTTTTGAGCTCTTCATTAATTGTTGGGACAATGGCCGTTTCAGAGATACAGTTGAAATTCTTGTTCTGTAGATGACTACATCATAAGTAAAAATCAAAACATTTGATCGATTTTCCGTTGAGTTATGGTAGTGAATGCAGAATAATTTCTTATAAAAATGACAATTTTTAGTAATTTAGACAATTGAATTAGCTTCAAACTTTATTCGAAAGGATTTTTGATATTTTATATACCTACCAAAATATAAATGAAAGCATGAAAGACTGTATCATTTTACTTGTATAATTTGACTTGTATCATTTTGACTGGACAAAATGATACAACTTTTACAATAACTTTTACACTGATACAAAATGATTAACAACTTTTACAACTGATACAAAATTATTCACAACTATTACAGAAAGAAAAAGTCTAAAAACAGAGTGTTGTATTTGCCTCCTTTAGGAAAATGACTGGTCTCTATTGACAAAACAGATGAAGAGTAAGAGGGAGACATTTTCTTGAATTCAAAATATAACGACGGCTGTTTCCCTTACACTTTCTCCAAACTTCTTTATTTTAAATTAAATGGTTCTGTATAATTATGCTTCCCAAGATCAGGTTCTTCAGACTCATATACAAACTCAATTTTGTTGAAAGTCATTATTTTGACAATTATCACAGGGTAATTCAAGAAATAACACAGTAATCAAATACCTTGGTCAAATCGAATGGATTCATCCTGGACTTGGCTGCCTGATCAGGAGTCATAACCTGAATGTACAAACTCCATGATGGGTAATCCTTCCTAGCAATGGCGTTGTACAGGTCTTTTATGGCATAATCAGGTTCTTTACCAGAAAGATCAGCTGCCTTCTCAACAGGCAAATTCTTGATTCCTTGATCAGTCTATAAAATTTAAAAACGTTATCACAGTTTATGTTAAGAACAAAATATGAGATATAAGATTAGGAAAAAAGTCCTTCCACAGGCAGGCTGAGCCAAAAAGGCCAGAGGAGGGTTTGGCCAGAAAGAGCCCAAACCTTCATCTAAAGTACAAGGATCTATATTGCTTCTCAAATAGAGGGGGTAGTATTAATGATTATAGTAAGATTAGTTTAATTTATTTAGTTTTAATTTAATACTTAAAAGAATTCAATTAAATCAAATGACATTATTTTATTTAAATAAATTAAAATAAAATTAAGTAAATAAGTAAGTATGAAATAAACTTTCGTAAAACTTAAGTTCATTCTTTTAAATGTAATATTTAATTAAACTATTTATGTTTAATCTTAGGACCCAGATCAATTATGGTAAGGACCCCTTGAGGCCCTAGTATTCCGCCTAGGACCTTTGAAGGTCTAGGTATACAGAATAAGAGCCTTAAAAGACCTAGATTTAGGTAGCTAAGTGAGAATATTTTAAGTATTGAAAAACATCAATCTCTAAGGCCCTTTTCTACTGTTTTAGGACCCCTGACCAAGTAATAAAGGCCATCATTGGCTCTAGTCTTCGTATGGGGGCCTTAAAAGTCTAGGGATAATGATTCAAGGCTATAAAGATCTAACATTTAGAATATATTTTTAATTACTACAAAAAATCATAAATATCTACAGCGCTTATATGCTGCTTTAGAGCCCTGATCAAGCCCGTTTTGGCCTTAGTCTTCCATATGGGGCCCTTAAAAGTCCAGGTGAAAAAAAAAATAGGAAAAAAGTCACAAAGGAACAAAAGGCTTTAAAGACCTTAGATTTGGGTAACATTTAGATATTTTTAAGAACATGAAAAAACATTTGTGTCTAGGAGCTCTTTAGGTCCTACCTCAGAGGATTGGAGCCCTTTGACTCTGGTGTCATGAATATATTTCATAATTATAATATATGTAAATAAATATAACAAATATATTATATATTTAAAAATATTCAATATGGTAATAATTTGTTTTTTAATTTTCATCGTATCTTCTTTAAGTTTATTTTTGGCTGGGCCCAAGGAGGACTACCGCCCTCGCTTCATTGGCCAATCTGACTCAGAGTTTAAAGATATACATATACAATACTAGTTGATTTATACAGAGAAATAAAATTAAGTATCAGTTGAGTTGTTCAGCATGGGTACAAATAAAAGTGTGAACACACAATTAATTTCATTGGCAAAGAGCTTTCAATCTGACATAAGGAAATCATCAGTTCCATGTAGTGGGCATGAGATTAATGAAACATATACGCATCAAAATAATCTGAAACTATTCTTTGGAGAGGAATTCTTTCTTTCCACGCAGGTCATACACATTATCTAAATGATGAAACCCAAACAAATGGTGGAAGAGTTATTGGGTAAGTTGTAAACAGTGTTGCCCAACTTTGATATTATTTGTTTTATGTTTAGTTTGTTTATTTTTCCATGAGACAGTAGAAGGCAGGTAAATAAAAAATAAGGAGGACGCGAGGGTTTTTTTTTTACTTCAGATTTCTCTTTTTCATGTTTGCACTTAATGTTTTTAATTTGTCAGATGGAGATGGAAATGTTATTCTTATAATTCTCCAGTCATTTCTTCAATTAATATTGTTTGTGATAAAGTAATTAAGTGGAGGGATCTTTTATGTATCATCATATGACAAACTCCTCTAGCCCTACTATTTTAAATAATATTGATTGATCACTGGATTTACAGTCTATCGACTACTTTAAAAAATCTTTTTTTTAATAATATATCTTTATTTGCTTTAAGACATAGTCTCTGCAAAGAGTACATTATTTCAATGGTTTAACCTATAACATATACACAGCATGCAAACAGTTAAATATTATAAGTTTGATAAAAAAAAGAAAAAGGTACTGTAAAAAGGTATTGTAAGGAATTCACTCTAAGGAGACTAAAACACCTCTGTTTAATTATTGAGCACCTCAATTTCAAGTAGTCTTTGCCAGATGGGTTAATGAAGAGATGAGTCGGTATTTGGCATAAAGGAACTATTTAGTGTTTTATCAACATCTATGGAAAATAAGTGGTTGTTAAATCTTTGAATAATAGTATTTTTAGTGACAAAAATAAGTCAGAGTCTAGGTAAAGGCTTCCTCTGAGCCTATTATCAGTAATATTTCTTTGAATTGAGTTGCCCAGTTTAGTGATGGTATATTTGTCAGTTTCTTATCTAAATCAATAAGTTTGCTGAGATATATGTAACGAGGTCTGTTTTTCTTCATAATTATGATTTTCATCCAAAAATGTACTGCTTGTTTAAATACCCTTGAAGATAAAGGTAAAGTTCCTGTTTCTAAACAGACTATGTAGTGAGGAGTACATTTGGGCCAGTAAAATAGAGATTTGAAGAAGCCAGAGTGTATAGTATCTAATTCAGAGAGGTATCTTAAAGACCAAATTTTTGATGAATAAAGCAGAGTGGAAGAGACAATAGCATTAAATAATTTTATTTTAGTTTCCCAACTGTCAGATCTGGTTTTAACTAAAATAGATCGGACTTTACTCAAGGCAATCTTACCTTTACTAGAAAAGTAAAGAGAGGCTTTGTGAAATTTACGAGGTGTGTTCAAAAAGTATTGCAAATATTGAATTTTTGTGGGTTATGTATATTCGAATTTTGACCATTTTGTGGCTTTATGTTGGTACTCACGTCTCTCACTTATGCCGACAAAGTCGGCCATTTTGAATGTTCATTTAATTGTTGACAGCTGCTTTGCTTACCTTTGAATAGGTAAAAATAGAAGACGATCCAAAACACGAGCAAGTTTTGGATCGTCTTCAATTTTTACCTATTTAAATAAATGGATCAAAGAGCCTGTATCAAATTTTGTGTGAGAAACGAAATTAAGTGCGCGGATGAATTCCGAATGTTCACTATGGCATACGGAGAAGCTACCTTGGACTGAAACAACGAATCATGGGTTTATGGTTATGATGCGGAAACCAAAGCTCAATTATCTCTAGGAGATAATTGAGAAGCTGCCGCAGGAACCAAGACCGATAAAAGCACACCAAGTTCGGTCGAATGTGAAACTTTTGCTGACAGTTTTCTTCAATTGTAGGGGCGTGGTGCATGATGACTTCTTACCACAGGATAGAACGGTCAATAAGGAATATTACCTGCAATTTGTGCGAAGCAATCTTTCAGAAACGCCCGAATTTGTGGAAGAACAAAAATTGGCTTTTGCACCAAGATAACGCCCCTGCTCACACATAGTTGCTTGTATGCGACTTTTTGGTTAAAAACAACACACTAATAATGTTGCAGCCACTATATTCCTCCAATCTGGGGCCCCTGTGACTTTTTCTTGTTTTTTAAACTGAAGAGACCCGTGAAAGGACGACATTACACTACGATTGACGAGATAAACGGCGGAAAAAAAGACGGAATCGAAGGAGGAACTGAACAAGATAAAAAAAATATTTTATTAATATTATTTTTATTAATTGACATAATGTAAACAAATCCCGTTTTTTCATTAATACATTTGAAAATCGCTTATATTGTGGCAATATGCCACTTATATAAACCAGTGAGATGAATTGATAAAGTATGACAACCATGTGGCTGCGAAGGGCCCACAGGGAGTTTTTAATACTTCCTTTTTGGAAACAAAGCAATTTATTTATATTTAAATAAAACTCTTTAACAAACCTTAAAATGAAATTTGCAATAATGCTGTTCTCCCTGGTCATTAACGAGTTTGAATGTATGAGAGCCATAACCATTCATGTGTCTGTACCCGTCAGGAATACCTCTGTCTGAAAATGTAAAGAGAGTCTGATGGGTGGTCTCAGGGCGGAGTGAGATAAAATCCCAGAACATATCCGCATCCTGCAACAAATTATTAACCCTTAAAATCAACTAATGGTAAAACTAGTTAAATTGACTTCAACATAACAAAGTTTGTTGTGTAGTGAGTGAATGCAATCGCCGGATTGCATTTGACCCTCCACCCGATTTTTATGACTCAGCAAAATGGTTTAACAAGGTCCTAAAATTTTTCATATTCTGGGCAGCACAAATAGACTTCAAGTTTTATTTTTGTGCCAAGTTTTGATTCTCTAGCTTAAATAAAGTGAAAGTTATGTAAACCTCCAACACATATGCCACACAGCGCAGGGTTTTTAAACTATTTAGTTTGGCATTATATTCTTTAATGTTATGAATTATAATTAATTTATTTATTTTCTAATAAAGGAATTTATATTAAAAAAAATATATCTACAGGCCTGATGAAGACCACACAGAATGTTTTAAAATAAATTACCATCAACACAACAAAGTTTGCTTCCAAATAATTAATAAAATTAAAAAAAAATTAATGGACTCTATTTAACCCATCCTACTATAATGGACTCTATTCATACTCATCCTACTATAATGGACTCTATTCATACTCATCCTACAACATTATTATAAAAGACACTAAGTTCTACCTTCAAGTGGGTAACAGGGTTTCTCTTCTGTGTGCGGATAAAGCTGGGAAACATAAGAGGATCTCTGATGAAAAAAATGGGAGTGTTGTTGCCCACAATATCCCAGTTTCCATCTTCTGCGTAAAACTTAACTGCAAAGCCACGAGGATCCCTGGAAGAAAAGGAAATACTGATTTCATTGAAAATACTTATAGAATACAATAAGGGACAATTAAAATGCCCTCCATATAAAAATGATGTAATTTAAAAATGAACAGTAAATTCTTTCAGGCTAAACTTTGTTCTGTTGTTCTCTGAGCATTTTTAAACAAGAAACTATCTGGATAAGTCTTAACATTTTTTACATGTGAACCTGTAGGATTGTTTGAGCATTTGCACTTCCCTGAGTGCCATTCTGGTGATAAAACCTAGAGTTTATGCACTGCACATTCTCTATCCAGGGAAGCTCTATGTATTTCTACTCTCACCTTATTATTATTATTATTAATATTATTATTGAGTGGGATTGGGGTCAAGAATAGACCCCATTTGCACTGCAACCAGTGGTCCATTGAACAGACTCTACCCTTTGTAGGACATGGAACTAATGACTAGTTAACAGTTAGTCTAATATATTTTCTTAAGTCCAACTAGCTGCACTGATCTCATTAGACACATCTAGCCTGCCTGCTACTAGTTTTACCAATATCACTGATTACTCTAGTCTTACCAGATAATTGCTGCTCTGTCAAATTCAGTATAGCCAGACACAAAGTAACGCCTAAGCATCTCGGAAGTTAGTGCCCATAAATCTACCTAAAAGCCTGAGTTCCCCAGATTGGCCAGGTTGAACCTGGCCAATCCAAATCCACTTTCACAGTGCTCGTCTGAAGGTTCAGCCTCTTTTTGAACTTAGTCTTTACATGACCTGGAGAGAATGGATCCATACTTGCCTCAGGAGAAATCCAAGCCTGCATTTGCATTACAGCGAAAGCTCATAAAATCTAAGCTTGGGTTGGCCGACCTTAATTTAAGACTTTAAGAGAGAATGGTACAAGGGAAAACCTTATATCAGGTCCTTCCTCAGCTGCATTCGTCAAGTTGTAAGGCCAATGCTCTACCACTGACCTACTGGTCCTCAGTAAAATACAAACTGATATAGTAAAAGAAGAATATCTAAGTTGTAGGATCTTGGCTAACAAATAAATTAAATGCCAAGTCATTAACAGATACCGGATGAAACATTGAATTGATTTTATTTAATTGTTTCATAGTTAAACAATGTGTGCTTTGCAGTTTTAAGAAAACTGAGGATACATGTGAACCTCTCATTCAGGCTACAGTTTAAATATTCTAGTGGATCTCTCTGTTGGTGTAGACATCATAATTCAAGAATGCCACAAATGTCTAGTATAGTAAAAAATATGTTGGTGTGAGACTAATTTGTTCCACATAATCTAAACTAATGTTTAGACCATATTAATGTCTAATATGTACCTGACAGTATCAGCACTACCACTCTCGCCAGCTACAGTAGAAAACCTGACTCCAACAGGTGTTCTCTTGCCAATCCTCGAAAATACTGATAGTTTTGTATACCTCGCTACATCGTGAGTTACTTCAAAATATCCAAAGGCACCTAGAATCATAGGTTCAATGTGAAATATAATACATAGAAAACAGCAAATATAACATAAACAGGGGTATTCAGAGTGAAAATAATTAGAGACTGACATGCAGCCAACATGTTGGTCAACATTGGCTAAAAATTTTCTTTTTCAATTATTTTTTCTGCAATAAAAGTGTAATTATATATAGATGAATGTATATAAATTTATATAATATGTTATGGATAATTATTATATATATATATATATATATATATATATATATATATATATATATATATATATACATACATACATATATATATATATAATATATATATATATATATATATATATATATATATATATATATATATATTATATATATATATATATATATATATATATATATATATATATATATATATATATAATTGTATATAAATATGTATGTATAATTGTATAAAAAATTTAATTATATTGTAAATGTACTATAATTTTATTTATTTACTTTATTTAAACTTTAATTTAATTTATTTATTTTTTTAAATTTTAATTGTTTCCCTCACACTCAATCATAAGATTTGTGGGATTTTTCATTGTTTCTTGTTTATTTTTTTTATTATTTATTGCATGGTAATTTTTGAAAAATAAAAGATTTATTAAAAAAAAGCATGTTTGGGTGGATGTTGGTAGTCTCCAATCTCAGGCAGGAGGTTGGCACCAGACTGAGATTTTATGGTGTATGGTAATGTTTAAGAAAATTTGCATAAACATTATATCAACAATGAGGATTGACAAACATTGTTGCATCACAAACTTGTTTTTATTCATGTTAGACCAACCTTAATAACTAGATGTGGACTCCATGAAACACTTATTTAAAAATTATTAATGGTTTCGAGGAGGAATAGGTCTATAATGACAATTGGTGAAGTAGATTTTTTTAAGGTGAAGTAATTTTTTTTTTAAGGCGAAGTAATTTTTTTTAAGGTCTAGTAGTTTTTTTTATAGATTTTTTAAGGTGTAGTAGATTTTTTGATAATTTTTTTAGGGTGTAGAAACTTTTTTTTAAGGTGTAGTAACTTTTTTTAAGGTGTAGTAACTTTTTTTTAAGGTTTAGTAATTTTGTTTAAGGTGTAATATATTTTTTGATAATTTATTTAAGGTGTAGTAGATTTGTTTAAGGTAGGTGAGGAAAAGTAAAAAAATAATATGAATATAATACTTATATAATTTTATTATTTTAAAGAAAATGTCACTTGAACTGATAAGTAGAGGTCATCAAAAACAATGCATTAAAATGAAATTAGAATTTAGTGGAAATAAATTGGATTTTAGAACAATTAAAGGTCATTGATTTTTATTCATATGCTTTTGCTTTTATATTTACAGGTGCTTGAGATAACGCAAAATAATATCTCCTTATCAAACTATTCTAAGCACTTACATAAACAAAAAAATAATTTTAGAAGAGATCAATAGATTTATATACAGAAGTGTTTAGAAGGATTAAAAAACATATTTTAATCTTACCCTAAAATATTACAATATCATAAAAAATTGGGAACTTTTTGCTCATCCCCCCTGCGAACTCGCTTCACTCGCCTTTAGAATATAAAAATTACCAAATTTATACTGCAACACATCTTTGGAGTGACTTAACTCGTCCAAACATAGTAAATAGATTCAATTTATTCCCAGCTGTCACCCATCCAGGCACTGACCACAATCGATGCTGCTTAACTTTTATGTTCCAACAAAAATAATGCATAAACTTGCCGTATTAAAACAAAACTTAGTGGATTTATTTGTTATGTAAAGGTTTACACTTGTACCAAATTTCAATTCAAATACAATATTTCCCAATTTTTTTAAAAAAGCACACAAGTTATTTGATAAAAATTGAACTAATGCTGTTAATAAGATGAAACTTGCCACACATGTTAGTTTCATACATGGCTACATGCGTGCCCAATCTCAATCCGATCGCAATATTTTTCACATTTTATGATTTTTTGAAATTTTGGCTGAATCATTACTGCGTATTAATGAAATCATAAAAAATTATTTTTCAGAATAGCACAGCTAGACTTACAGATTGATTTTGGTACACAGTTTCAATTCTCTAGCATAATACACTGGGAGCTACAATGATAGACACACATGTACACATACACACATACAGACAGACAACTTTGTCAAGATTACATTCAGGAGGTCTTAAAAAGACCTAAAACGGATAATTTCGGTGACATCCCCGTTTCGGTTTTTTTTCAAACAATACTTTCCTATATAACTACGGTATAAATGAGGAAAATTAAAAAACAAGGAATATAAAGGTTTATGGAGTGAAATTAAAAAAAGAAATGATAAAGAATCAATAATACATTTAAAACATAAGGGTCATAGCATTAGAAATAAGGAAGCAGCAAAGGCTTTAATAATTTTTTTTATAAACCTATTAGAAATAGATATTGAGCAAGTTAGTAAAAATAAAATTACTGAATGTTTAAAAGGATTAAAAACTTATGATGAAACTATATTTTTCCATCTATAGATAGAGGAAGAATATTAAATTTAATCAAAAGTTTAACAAATTAAACTTAGTTATGATATTTTTCATTTAAATAACAAGTTAACTAAAGCTATAGGAGACGAATTAGAAGCCTCTATGTTTTATGTTTCACATAATAAAATGTTATGTGACGGAAGTTTTCCAGATAAATTAAAGTTGGCTAAGATTAGTAATTAGTCTCATTTTTAAGAAAGGCAATCCTTTAGAAATAAATAACTATCACCCTGTAGCTTGTTTGCCAGTAGTATCCAAGATATTTGAAAAAGCCATTTACAATAGAATTTATAATTTTTTACATAAATTTAATATAATATCAAAAAATCAATATGGGTACAAAAAAAATTGTTCAACTTTGATTTGACTAGGGCAAAATAGATTTTAAATCCATAAGTAAAAACTAGTTTATCTTTAAAAAAAAACAAGAGGCCTCTTTGCAGCCACTTGGACAGATTTAAAATTAAAAAAATATATGATTACCAGCCCCCTTGGCATGAACGACTCTTTCCGGTATGCGTTCCCTCTCAAAGTGAGCCAGTTCATCGATTAAAGTCAAGTCTTGAAGAACTATAGGACCCTTGCTACCGATAGTTAGTGAAGCAGATTTACTGTCAACAGGGACTCCATAACTGGTTGTGTGAGTGCTGGGAGTCTGCAACAATGTATAAATACAATCACTTTTCTTAAACAATAAAATGCAGAAAAAAGGCAATCATGAATAATGCTAAACATGACTTTAAGTGCAAGCAATATTTTATTGAAAATGAAATTTTCATTTTTATTCAGCTTAAATTTTTTCATTATTGCTCATTAAAGATAAATATGATTAGGGGGAGTTAATTAACTTTTAGAACATTTTTTAGGTTTGTTAGAGGATATTGATTCAAATAAATATTTACTAAGAGCTTTTTAAATGTATTTAATTTTTTATCAGATTCAAGTGAAATTGTTAGTTCATTATAGAAAGCAGGCCCTTTATAGCAAGCATGGTTTTGCTTTTCTAATGTCTTGCAGAATGGCGGAACAACTGTTCATGTTTCTTTACCTCAAGTTGGATAGATGTGTGACATTAGTATTTTGTTACTTTTATAATAATTTATAAGAACAGATTTTAGAACAACTGTGAAAGAGGCAAAACACCACTTTGGAATGACAATATATCTGTCATTCCGATGTTACTACCAAGCATTTCAATAATTACAATCTATTAATAATATGATATTCATTAAGGTATCATTAACGATTATTGGCTCATCTATAGGTCCCAGAAATACTGGAAACAGTGATATATATTCCTGATAAAACTTTTAATTCTATTTATCTTAAGTTGGGTGCATTCTCAAGATACCATATCTTAGTTTCAATTGTAAAAGTATAAATTTTAATATATATATTTTGATATTTTATACATAATTTTCAAAGGCTGCTTTTGCAATGGAGTACAGGACACTTACATTTGCAAATGTATATATAATGATTTAAATTTATAATGTAATTTTTAAATGTAAATAATATATATATATATATATATTATATATATATATATATATATATATATATATATATATTCAAATGTATAGGGTTAATACAAATTTTCTGTACATAATTAATATTACACTAGTATTATTTTATTTATATTAATTTTCATTTTAACATAATCTAAGTATAACTATAAGACCTAACTGGTCCAGGCTGGTGGACCCTACCATAAAAATTAAATTTTAAAACAGTAAATTAATATAGATTTAGATAAAAATCATCAAAATTAAAGAGATGTACGAACCAATAAAAGTCCATAAGAACCAATATAATAATCAAAATAAGTTTTTCATTAAAATCAAAATAACATAAATTTCTACTGAAATAGAGAAGTGGGAAATTGAGCAGTCGGCTGACCTTAGGAAGAAGAGGAGCTGGCCCCGAAGATCAAAAAAAAAGAAAACAAAAAATAAATAAATAAAATATACACTCAAAAACTCCAGGACTAAAAAGAAAATCAATTAAAGTTAGTGCTGTCAGACATGCCTGCTTAGAAAAAGACAACAATTGCTTAAATTGAAAACAACAACAACTTATTACTAACTGTCGTTTTTAGAAATAAAATGTCACAAAAACAACTAATGGTCTAATTTACAAGGTAGAAATAACATCATGATTATTTGTGATTGTCAATGCAAAACCCTTTTACACGCACTAAATGAAAGTTTTAAATGTAATTTCAATATCACAAAAATATTTTAACTACCTTCTGGGACTGCTTGAATTCGACCAGTTGGCTGGAAGCTGTACACCTCTTAGACATTTCTACTTCTTTGTTAATCTAAATATGATGACACAGTGAAGAAAGGTAAAAGGGCAAATGTCAATACAGCCCCACTGAAAGACTACGATTAAAATATTCTTGGATTCTGTATATAAATATCTTAATAATGACTTTAGATAAGACAACAAGAGGGTCAAAATGAAGTGTTTAATCCCACTTTTTTGATATTTTGAAATTAATTTATTATATATGAGTGCATTTTCCTCTTAAATATTAGGATAAAGAATCCAGCCGCTATGGATCCTAATATCTAGTATAAAAGCCCTATAAAACAGAAGTATTTGTTTTAAAAAAAATTTTATGCTTAGTAAGACCATAGAGGAATATATACTAATCAGTGTAAAACATAAAAATAATCAGTGAGTAAGACATAAAAATGTCAATCACAGATGGTGATAGTTTAATCATCAAATACAGCTGTCATTCCTTAATGAAAGCTGCTAAGCAATATCATACAATAGGACTAGATTCCTCTTTGAGTCCAAACCAAGGACATCTTTCTTTAGTACTGTTTCTTTTACATTTAAGTGATTTAATAGAAAAAGAAATATTAAAAGCTTGCTGCACTGTGTACATAAAGGCATACCACAACTCATTAATGCCTCCAGTCAGTAACCATAAAATTGTTGCAAACAGCTTCCATTCCTTGCGGAGTCATTTCTCTTATAATTTAGATTATAATATAATTATAGATTACAAAATAGATTTTCCCTTTCTATTGCTTGCGCTTCCCAAATTATGTGTTTTACAAAGCTGATTGTTTTAGTGAGGACTAAATGAATGTTTCTATGATCAGCCAGTTAATTTCCAAAATATACATTTAAGTTGTTCAAGCCACTGAAATTCGGTGATCTTGATCAGTGATTACATTATTCAGTGATACATACCAAACATAGAAACAATTGGGAACGGATACCATAAGGATTCACTACACCCATCCTCACTACTTCGGACTGGCTTCGCTCGTCCTCAGAATATACAAGACGTTAAATTTATTTTGCAACTCTTCCTCCGACTCACTTTGTTCGCCTTCAGATAGTCGATTCATTCCTTTCATTCCCTGAGGACACTCTGACCACGCTCGATGCTGCTTAATTTTTATGATCCAACAAAAATAATAGATATACTTGTCGCATTGAAACGAAACTTAGTGCACTTATTTATTAAGTAAAGGTATACACTTGTACTAAATTCCAACTCAATTAGATTATTTTCAGATTTTTTACAATTTTTAAAAAAACGTACAGAAGTCATCTGATAAAAATTGAACTAATGCTGGTAATGAGATGAAACTTAGCAGATTTGTTAGTCTTATAAATGGCTAAACGCCTGCCAATCTCAATCCCATTGCAACATTATTTGGCGTTATAGGATATTTCAAAATTGTAGCTGAGTAACTATTGTGGGTTAATGACGTCGTAAAAAATATTTGCTGGATAGTACAACTAAACCTTTAGATTGATTTTTGAACAAAGTTTCAACACTCTTGAATAAATACACTGGGAGCTACAATGATAACAGACACATACACACATTATACAAACAGACAACTTTGTGGGAACTCAGGAAGTCTTAAAACACCTGAAGCAAATAATTCCAGTGACATCCCAGTTTTGGATTTTTTTGCAAGGACAATACTTTTCCTATATACCTACGGTATACATGAGGAAAAGTACATATATACATAAGATATACCATACATTGAAAAACAGGCAATTGTATTTATGAGATGTAACTAGGTATACTTTTGTTACACTTACAGACCAAACCTAACAGCTGATCCACTTAGGATGAAACCTGGTTAAAAAAATGGTTATGAGAAGAGAGCAGATTAACTTTTTTAAAATTTAAAATGATTAAAATTATAAAATAGAGTTCATTTCTTAGCACAGATATTAAGTTATAAGTTCCAATTGCAAGTAGAAGAGCTTTTAATTTTTTTATCTGATTTTTAGGATTTGTGGTAGGAAGCTTATTTCTATTTGGCAGCTCGCCCTTTTTTATTTATAATACTTTAAAAGTGATCTGTGATAAGAAATTAAAGAGCATATAAATGATCAAATTTGTAGGAACAACCTAAATGTAATTTTCTCTTTTGAAAAATTTCTAAAAATGAAAAATAGGAATTTTTTTCATAGTCATTTTATTTAAATAAACAGTAAGTTCTATACTAAGACTACTGGAATTAAAAATTTCAAACATATCGTAACGGCAAATTTGAACCATTTTACGCACAAGATATTTAATTTTTCTTATCAGCTATGAAATATACTTATTAAGAGAGAAACATATTACAATGTTATCTGCAAATACCAAAATAAAATTTGTTACAATCCAATAATAAATTAAATATAGTAGATTAATGGTAAATAAAGATTATACATATACTAACATGTATTTCACAGAATACATCTTGCTAGTTTTATTTAGGAGTTGTAGTTCCAAAATAAATTATTATTATTTTCATTGTCATTTCATTAATGAATAAATGGTTTCAAATCAACTTATGAAGATTCTCCCCTTCTTTCAAGTAGTATGGACAGTTTATAATTGTGTTTGATTTTTAATTTCAATCTATGACGGGGGACCTATAAATAATAATCTATAATTACCTATAAAGTAAAAATAATAAATAATATCACTGAATATTATAAGATACTTACTAAGTACTTTATTGAAGGTACTTAAGCACTTTAAGATTTTAAATGGCCTTACTACTTAAAAATAGCTTTAAAATGGACTATTATTAAAATGGATCAGGAAGAGTGGTGTTAGAACGTATCTAAGAGAACGAGAGCCTAGCAGGTACTGTACTAAAGTTATCTTCAGATGTAACCAAAGCCCTGTAGGTATTTTCTCTTCAAGGAGAGTTGGGATGCCTAGCGCCTTATTAAACAGGCTGTTTTTTTTAATTAAAAGTATAACGAGAGAATTATAGTACGATGGAAACAAATCATCCAGAAAATTCATCTAATTCAATATCAAGACAAGCTAGATGTCATAATTAAATCCAACACCCTTGAAGAGGAATGGACCAATCCTCTACCCAAATGAAATCCAATACCCTCGAGTACTATCACCTCCTTTTTGGAATGACACTTTATACGATACACCCTACATATTTTTGAAATCAGAAAACCAATTTAAATCAATACCTCCCAGTGCCTACAACATCCGGATGTTTAATAATGAGCATAAATGGAGTCCATCGTAAAGAACGAAAGAATAGAAAGTCACTCCACAGTTTATGATATTTATTTACAATAAAGCAGAGCGCTTTCGACTATTTTTTTGCCTTATTTGTTTAATAGGCACTGAAGATGACCTCTTGTTAAGTCGAAAGCTGTTAAATATTTAATTTAAAATTAATAAATATAAGGAAAATAACGTAAAACGGACACACATTTTAGTCAAACATATAATCTATTCCAAGCAACAGTGTTGCCATAATAAAAAAGTAATAATAAATAAACTAAATTAAGAATTACTCTTCAAATTAACAAAAGCGCTCTGCTTTATTCTAAATAAATATCATAAACTGTGGAGAGACTTTCTATTCTTTCGTTCCCTACAACATCCTTTATCCAAACAACCCCATACAATTTCATTTTTCAATGAAAATTTTCTAAAACACTATGCATTTACTTTCAATTTAAATATGAACTAATTTATTATTATTGTAATAATTTATAAATTGGGTGTCCAGATATAAAAGATGGAGTACAATAAAAATGTAACATCTGACTAAGAATTAATTTCAATAATTTGCATAAACTATCATTTCTATTTTAATAATTTCTTATTAAAATTTGCAAAAATTGTAAATAGTACATAATTATTATGAAATATATTTACTTTGACCTCTTGAGTTAAAGCAAATGTTATGATTCATACAGTTTAATCTTTGATCTTATCTTAAACTGGATAATTAAAAAAAGTACATTTTCTTTCAGTAGTGTTTAAATTTCAGTAAACAAAACAACAAACATTACGTACAATATTAATTTTTTCATTTTATACATAGACATTAGCATATTTAATTTCTTTGGAAATGTCTTATCCTCCCTCCCCCTCCCCCGATACTGCTCAACTTTATTAGGTTTTATCACATCAATATAAAAGGTATTATTTCAGTTCAATACTATCAATATAATTATTATCAATAATAAAGACTGAATAAATTTATAAAAAAATATAATATATAAAGAAAGAATTTTTGATACAAAAATACAATAAATACAAATACAACAAAATTGTTTGTTTTGTTTTTTAGAAGTTGAATATGTAAGTTAATTCTGGTGTGAAGGTACGCTAACCAGGTGAATTTTCTGTGAAATAATACTATATTTTATTCTGTATATTTATATTATTTATTAATTTATTTATTTATTATTATTTATATATTATATATTATTATTTATGATTATTATTTATATATTATTTATTAATTTATTTATTTATTATTATTTATATATTATTATTATTTATATATTATTTATTAATTTATTATATTATTCTGTGAAACAAATATTTCTTACTTTGGGTTCTGGTTTAAACTTTTTTGACACAATTTTACCCAGATTTTTCAAAGTAAGTGCACATATGCACTCCACAGAATGGGCATCAGAATTATTTTGTAGTAATAAACTTATACAATGTAAATATGTCAATAAAAAATTATTGCCGGATTTGTAGCTGGGAACCCTGGCTTTGAGTACATTAAGTAAATTTTAAACCTCCTGTTAAAAGGGCTAGAGAGTGGGTCGTCCATCATAGTCAGTCTACTTTCTCAGACAGTCAGTGCACACTCCAGGGTCTACCTTCCACCTCAGAAGCCTCTTTATTAACGAGACTCTTCAAAGAAAATTTGCTAATCATGTCAGTCTGCCAATATTGGTTTAATTTAATTCAAATTTATTTAAAAAGTTTAAATAATACTTTTGATATATTTTAATTATTAATATGTTCAAAATCATGGCAATACAATTAAAAGTTATCTCTTTTCATTGTCTGGGAATAGGTAACAATGATCTCAACAGTTTGACTGGTATTATGCCTTAATATTTAATTAGCAAAGGAATTGTTTATTCTTTTAAAGCAAATTTTCATTGGAAAATGTTATAACATAATTTATTTTCAGGTTTTACATTCTTAGTTTTGAAAGCTAGGAAAAGCAGAAGATAATGGAGAAAGTATATCACGAGAAGGTATGAAACCAGAGTCATTTTATTAAGCAATTTCACTTATTCGTGATAAACATTAGATAAAGTAATTATTAAAACCATTTACTTACTACAAACTAAACATTATATTTCTTATCAAAATTCGAAAGTTCTGCTAACAAAAAAAATTCTATAAGGAAATTTCCTTATAGTCAGTCAAAAATTTTAACATTACAGAAAATGCTGACAAGGCAAATGAAGAAGGGGGGAATAAATCTGCTTAAATAAAGTGCTTCTATATACATTTGAAAATTAGCTTATATCGTGGCAATATGCCACTTATTTACAAACTGATTAAGTGCAACAAGCTTTTAGCGCCAACCTTAGCGGACGGGGAATAAATCTGCTTAATAAAGCTGCTTCTATATACATTTGAAAAAATTAGTTATATCGTGGCAATATGCCACTTATTTACAAACTGATTTAAGAGCAACAAGCGTTGGCGCCAACGTTTAGCGGCCTAAGGCCTCTTATTTTTTTATAAGGATGTAGTTGGGTAACTCTTAAGGCCTAGTAAAAGCAACATGTATTCACATGTAATTAATATGTTTTTGCTTCGCCCATTATTTAAATATGAGGCCCCTATTTATAAAATATGACTTATAAATGCACACTTTGATCACAAATTCACTTACTTATTTGCTTTGTATCTGTCTAATTGTTGAACATATATGTCTTTCCCAAATTCATTCAAGCTTGCTTACTGAGTGATGTCCTGCAGTAAAAACCCTTTAAAAGTCATCATGTAATCAGCAGACTATACTAAACAAAAATAAAGAAGAATGGAGCTTAAATTGTAAGGTATGGAATTCAAATTACAACAATCAAAAGGTTGTTTAAAAATGAACTGGTTTATCTTCATTCTTTAGTTTAGACTTTCCCTTCGTCAAATTACTTATTTTTTTAAATTAATTGTTTTAGCGTTTAAAATAAAATTATATATCTTTACAGGATCAAGGGTTACTGGGAGGTTTCACAACACAATTTGAGACTCATAGTAAGTTGGCCTTCGACAGAAGTACATTTCCTTATTCCTAGAAAAACTCAAGTAATATTCTTAAATAAAATCTATGGCAGTTAAAGGGTTTCCAATCAACAAATGTAAAAACTGACTTCTTTAAGAACTACACAACCTGGCTTGTGGTGGTCCACAAGCCAGGGAATGCTTGTGGTGGTCCACAAGCCAGGGAATGCTTGTGGTGGTCCACAAGCCAGGGAATGCTTGTGGTTGGTCCACAAGCCAGGGAATGCATTGGTGGTCCACAAGCAGGGAATTGCTTTGTGGTGGTCCACAAACCAGGGGAATGCTTGTGCTTTTCCTTTGGAGTGCTTGATTTTTGCTCAGGTCTTTCGGTGTATGCTTCATAGTCGGAATAGCAGCACTTTTACTTGTCTGTCAATTTACAAGAATTTGTCAAAGGATATGTGAATTTTTACACCCCATCTTGTTCATAACTATGCTTCCCCTTGCATAATGAATACTGCACTTCATTTAGGCAACCATAAAAATTTCAGTTTATGCTAATCTTCAAAATGTTTTAGCTCATTTCCTTTGAGAAATGCATGCAAATTGATAGACAAGTAACAGTGCTACTGTTCCGACTATGAACCATACACTAAAAAAACCTGAGCAAGAACTGGAATGGTGCATAAGAGAGCGAGCATTTCAAAGGGAATACGCCCACAATGCAGGTTACCGTGCCAGAATTATTTGTTAGTTATAAAAAATATAAAGTGAAAATATATCATAAAAATTTGTCTCTGGAACCAAGTTTCAATTCCGAGCCCATAGGTTTGAGTCCCCATTGGTTGAGTATTGGATTCACTCCCCAGTACTCATTACCCTCTCCCCATTGGTTCACTCCCAAGTATCATTACCCTACTCCCCATTGATTCACTGCCAGTATATTACCTACTCCCAATGGTTCACTCCCAAGTACTCATTACCCCATACTCCTCAATTGGATTCACTCCCCAAGTACTCATTACCCCATACTCCCCAATTGGATTCACTCCCCAAGTACTCATTACCCCATACTCCCAATTGGATTCACTCCCAAGTACTCATTACCCCTACTCCTCAATTGGATTCACTCCCCAAGTACTCATTACCCCATACTCCCATTGGATTCACTTCCCAAAGTACTCATTCCCCATACTCCCAATTGGATTCACTCCCCAAGTACTCATTACCCCATACTCCTCAATTGGTTCACTCCCAGTACTCATTTTCCCCGTACTCCCCAATAGGATTCACTCCCCAAGTACTCATTACCCCAAAAAAACATCAAAAACGACACCCAACTTGAAAATATAATTTTTACCGAACAATAATTTGGTTTCCTGTTATTCACCAAGGTTTTTTCCTCAGTCGAGAAATCCTCTTTGAAAGTTTTGCTAAAAGCCAAACACATAGGCGACCACAGCAGTTTGTTTACATTTTAATAAAAAGGAACAAGCATGTTTTTTATCGAAGCTTAAAACTTAATGCTTTTATAAAGTAACTACTGTAAGAAAAAGTTAATTTGATGCAAGTTTTTATTTTTAAAGTTTTACTTTAGAATTAAGTTTTCAGCAAGAACAAAAAGTTCTTGAAGAAGCTGATTAACATCTAATTAATACTGTTTTTATTGTTTTAGGCAAACACTTGGCAACATGCAATTCAGCTTGCATCAATAATCTTCTTCGAAAACAAGTATTACCACCAGGGAACATAGGAATATATCTTGAAGATGAAAAAATATCAGAAATTGTAGAATTGCTTCAAGTAAAAAATTTGTTTGATCTTACAAATCTAGAAGAAGTAAGTTTAAAATAAATAGATGATGGTTAACTAACTAGTATGAATATGAAAAAAACTTAATACAACTTAAAATTTTAAACTTAAACTTGTAGTTAAGCATTATAATATAGTTAATATTTGTGACCTGTATTTTATTTAAACTTTGAATGATTAATAGAGGCTTGTAGAGGAAAGACCAATTATTAGATTTTAAATCTCAAATTTATTTATTTATTTCTATTTGCTTTGCTTACTTACGTATTTATTTGCATGTAGGGCGTTACTCTTAAAAATATTTTTAATAACAGAAATATAAATACATCTATATTCTTAAGGTTATTTCTTTTCTATGCACTGAAATATAGGGTAGCTTTAAAATAAATTAAAAAACCTTTTTTTGTTAATTCCTTTTTAGGGTTTCCAGCAGTTACCCTGGTTAACATAAGTACAAAAACATTTTTAAACATATTGCTGGGTAAGTGGTCAGTCCTTTTAGACCCTATATTTAAGCTTCTATATATTTATTTATAATTAATATTTGTTGAAATTAAAATTTACTGTGGATATACATTTTATTTGATTTATTTACTTTTTTTTGTATTATTTATTTTATTATTATTTTTTACAATATTTTTTATATTCTTTATTTTATTTTTTTAAACAGGAGTACTTGGATGTGTTCACTCACATCTAGTCAAAATTTATTTATACTACATTTTCTAGTTAAAAACATACGTTAATAACACATACAGTATTTACATGTGCATTGCCCTCACCTGGCATTAATAATATGCAAAGATTATACGGTATACATAACAATCTCTGATAATGTAGTGCCAGACAGATCATGCTAATATAATAGATTGGTAGATCATGATTACTATCAAAATGTGTGTTAGTCTCCATGATTGCAATATAATTGATGACGGGGACTAGTGAGACATTAAAAAATCATTCCAGTTTACTTCATATTTAAACTATATTTCGTATCTACCCTCAATATTCCTACATATTCCAGTTATAATAAACTAGAACAGAGAAATGAAATACAATGCTTACTAAGACTAGGTACAGTTAATAATAAGCATATAGATTAAGGACACTTGGAGAAACAAGGTACATACAAATTTAGATATATCTAATATACTGAGTCAGAAAATACGTTAATCTCACAAAAAAAATTATTCAATTGTCATCCTAAAAATAAAACATGAAGTAACTAGAAAAAATAAATAAATAAATGTGTTTTATGACATGAATATATATATTACATGTATGAATATATATTATAACATGAATATACATGTACATGTATTATAATATGAATATATATTATAACATGAATATGTATCGAGGGCAGGTACGGAATATAGTCTCAATATGAAGTAATCTAGAGTGTAATGTAGAATAACTATTCTAATAATGTAGTAGACTATTCTAGTAATGTAGAGTGTAATAACTAGACGTAATCTAGTTTGTTAAATGTCTCACAAGTACCCTATCATCAATTATAATTAATGTAAGATAGAGGTTCTAACCTCACTAACATCGAACACTCATATGCCAATGATATATTAGATTCTATTGTAGCAGCAGTATCTCCTAGCTCTAGCAGATACCCTGCTATAGCATCCTGGCAAGACGAGATTCCAGAGGTTGTTTAGCTATGAGTCTTCCTAGTGGAGTTAGATCACAGTTGTCATCTAAACACGTCATCTCTATAACAGCATGCAATATTAAAAATATTATCTCATTCTTATTAAATAATGAAAAAAACTTTTTTTAGAGGCAGTAAAGAATCTGCCATTCTTTTACTACGAACACACAGCATATTTAACAGGTGATCATATTCCATACGCATTAAATGCAATAAGGTTCTTGCACTGTATTTGGTTAGTCGATCAAATGAGATTACGTGATGACTGATCCCGCCAAAACATCGCGTATTTTATGGTGAAGGTTTACTTTTGGTTATAAAATAAGTTTAAAACAAAAAATATATGTAATTAAATTATGATGTCATTGCATAGTAAAAAAAATGATATTCCAAAAATTGTTTGAAGATAAATGGTAATATTTAAGCGAAATAAAGTGAAATAAAAGTTCGACGAGAAGGTTATCCATTAAATACAATGAGGCGATCGCATTTAACGGATAAACTTCTAGTTATCCGTTACCAGTACCTCTAGAGGCTAAAGGCACAGCGTACCGGGGGGAATCATTTAAATTCCATCTCCCTAGTTCTAGTGTAAGCCATTGAATTCCCTCCGCATGGTTCATACAGCTAATATAACCGTATTGAGATTGTACTTTATAAGAACTGCAGATTTAGAAGTGTGTGTGAAGGTACTATTTAATTCAGAGGTTTTGGTACCCATGGAAAGTGGTGAGATGAATGTGTACAGTGTACATTTTGAAAGAAGATACCTCTTGTTTTGCACAGATTAAGGAATTATACCTTCTGGAGTGGAGTGGAAATAAAATCAAGATATTTGGTTCTCTACTTACAATGTACAGCGCATTGAAAATGGAAAAATTGATACTGCGGCCTCTCTCAGATTCTCATTCATCGTGTGAAATAGCAAATGCATGTCCTGAGTAAGTAAAAACACTAAGAATAGACTAAGTTACACAATAAGCAATTACAAATTGTAATTTAATTTAATTTTTAATAGTAATTTGTTGTTGTTTACTTCCAAGTTTTTAGAGCCTTAAACTTAAATTTGGATTTAATTATGATATTATTATTACGGTATTGGTGAAGTAAAAAAAATTAAGACTTTATTTGTTTTGTTGTTTGTTTTTCTTCTTGGTCTTCGGCACTGCTCCTGCCAAATCCTACCACCACTATCCACTTTTTATTTATATATATTTGTATTTCTAATACTTTAAACTTTTATTGTTATTGATGATTTTGCTTTATATTAGTATTTCTTTTATTATTTTATTACAAAATCCAAACAGAACTTAAAAAACTTAAAGTTTCGCGGTTAAATCAGAATTTCAGTGTTGTATATTACGTTTAGAGATAAACGTACAACTGTAATATTCTAAAAATAGATTTAGCTTTTGTTTTATCCAAGGTTCTTGAATAAAGTTCCTTCATTCAAGATTCTTGGTTTTATTTACAAAACTGGTGCTGAAAAAGAAGAATTAAATTTTCCTGATTATTACAAATAAATCAAGAACAGCGAGAACAGTTGGGGTTTAACCCCCCGCCAAACCCCGTGTGTGAACGAAGTATCGATTTTAAATCTTTATTAATGGGTAGGATTTACAGTGAGATTGTCACCATCCCCTCTCTCTGTTCTTTCACTTCACAACCTACCATTGGTCTTCATACACCCCCTCGTCCATAGAGATATTATTACTTGAGGGGTCCCATCAGTTGAATTTTGAAACATCAAAAAAGTAACCTGAACACCGTCGTGTGTACATATGATGAAATCAACTTTAAAAAATACAGTAACTTATATAATACAACGTTTATAATAGGAAACAAACCCCAAACAATGCAGGAAAAGCCGACAACAATTGATTTATTGTAACCTTAACTTACGCTTAGAGGAGGTTTCAATGAGGTTACACAGAGCCCCTGAGAGCCCCAAAAAGATGTTTCAGGCCTCTCAATGTATTAAGATAGGCTATGCCTCCTCTAGTATATATCTCTATACCCTCTTCCCTTTCTTTTTGGTTCTGGTCCTTCCTTTTCATCTTTTTCCACTGTTTTATTGTCCATCCTTCGATCTGGGCCATCTCACATTTCCTGTGAGGCTTATTGTTGAAAGAAATAAAGAAATATCCTTTATTTATTTAAATAAACAATTACAATAAAGATGTTAGAAATAACAAAACAACAATTTTAATACAATAAAAAAAATAATAAATATTCACCTTAACGCCTCATCTATTATTTTTTAGTAATATTAATAATATTTTTATAATTTTTTTACATTATTATTATTATACTTTCTTTTATAATATAAAAATAAAAGTAAGAAATAAAAGTAAGTAAATTTATTAATAAAGGTTTCTTATGATAATTTCTTCATTTGATAATGTTGATAGATAAGGGGAAAGACAAACAAAATTTAGAAGCTTTGGATAAAGATATTTATAGAATATTTTAAGCCTGCAGAGACAAAATCTGTTCGCAGGTGGGATTTAAATGAGAGGATGCAAGAAAAAATTTATAATTATAATTGAATAATTGTTATAAAGGGCTTTTTAAAAAGGTAATATATAAAAGTATATTCTAGTATATTATATGGGAGAACATATACATATACACACACAAACGTATACACACACACATACGTACACACATACATACATATATACACATGTACACATACACACACGTACACTTGCCTCACAAATGATCCTTTATGTAACAAAAGAGACCATACTATTATAATATATAACTAGTATATAATATTACTAGTATGTAGTATAATAGTATAGTTAATACTAGTAATATAGTATTAGTCTATTTGAATGTATCTCAGCGAGGGATACCTACTAGTAGAGTAGGCATAGAAATAATATAGGCTCCATCTGGGAGAACAATTGCAGAGAATGCAAATTAGTAAAATAAATAATTATTATTTACTTAAATTCCATGTTATAATGGCATAATTAAAACGGAAATAATGTAATCAGCAATTATTTCAAAATTTATAACTACTAGTTTATTGATGTGTATAAACATTTTTAAAGCACCAATATATTGCTTTATACCATAGAGATATTATTACTAGAGGGGCCAATAAAATACCTATAGGTTAAATTGTGAAACATCGAAAATGAAACCTGACCACCTTCGCTGACCACCAAACAATCAGTACCAAATTACCAATCAGTACCAAAAAGTAGATCGTTAATAATACAAATCAAAACACAAACAATGAGCGGGAAGCCGAAATCAATTGATTTATTTTAACATTAACTCGCTTTTGAAGGAGGTTTCAATGAGGTTAAACAGAGCCCCTAACAGATATTTCAGGCCTCTCAATGTATTGAGATAGGTTATGTTTCCACCTCTATGCTTTATACCACCAATCTTAGAATAATACTATATATATAGAAGGAGCACAGGACCGTAAACTTAATGTACTTCCACTGATAACACGAAAGCCGGTTGACTGGTGCACACAAGAGTCTAGCCCGCAACTGTGCACGGAAAAAAATATAATGTTTTGACCCAGGTTTAATGTAAATGATAGAGTTTATTTTAACTTGCAATGCGAGTTTAATCTATTAAATTATTTATTGTATTAATTTAGTATGTAGAGTACCTATATAAAAATATTTGTTCTGTTTAGGCACTCTATATTGTATTAAGTAACTCGATACATAAAGGGCCAAATGTATTAATGACTTATACATGTTACCATCGGTTTGACTGATAAATTAATTAGATATTAAGCCTTAATTGTGTACATAAATTATTCATAAGTTATAATTTCAGCAGACAAATATTTTATTTATAATATAGAGTTAATCTTAATTAAGTATTACAACTTCAAAAGAAAAAGAAACTTGCTAAAAAGAACTCAAGATATTTATAATAATTAATTTTATCATTAAGAATAACTTATTCATTTCTGAGTCACTTTAAATCCATTAAAAATCGGGTACAGGGTACCTCGGAACTTTTCCTCGGATTCATTACACTCAGCCTCTCTAATTTGGACTCGCTTCGCTCGTCTTCTAAATATAAAATTCACACAAATGTATTTCAGCACTTCTTCAGACTCGCTTTTCTCGTCTTCAGATAGTAAATACATTAGTTTTATTCCCAGCGGTAACTTAATCATCTAACAAACCCTGTAGATATTTTTGCCGTATTGAAACGAAATTTGGTATATTTATATTTGTACCAATTAGCACAAGTATGAGTTCAAATTTATTTCAACTCCATTACATTATTTCTCCTTTATGACTTTTCCTCATTTATGCCGTAGGTTAAGTTTACACGCAAAAAAGTTGCGAAACCGTATCATCTATTTCAGTTGTTTTTAAGACCTCCTGAGTAGTTTTTACAAAGTTGTTTGTCTGTACATAATATACGCTACGCTTATCCTCCCAGCTTCAGACTCGCTTCGCTCGTCCTCAGAAATTCAGTTCGCCAAATTTATACTGCAACATGCCTATGGACTCGCTTTACTCGTCTTAAGATATAAAAATGCATCCGTATCATTCTTAGCGGTCACTTTATACAGCATTGACCACGCTCAATGCTCCTTAATTTTTATAATACAACAAAAATCATAGATATACTTGTCGTATTGAAACGAAAATTAGTGTACTTATTTATTAAGTAATAATGTACACTTGCACTAAATTTCAATTCAATTGGAATATTTCCTAATTTTTACATTTTTTTAAAAAACGTACACAAGTCATTCAATAAAAATTGAACTAATATTGGTAATGAGATGAAACTTGACACATATGTTAGCCTTATATATAGTCACATGCGTGCCAAATCTCAATCCAATCGCATCTTTTTTCCGCGTTTTATGATTTTTAGAAATTTTCGCTGAGTTATTATTGCGGGTTTATGACGTCATAAAAATTATTTTCCGAATAGCACAACTACAACGGTAGACTGGTGGTTTTTGTACAAAATTCCAACTGTCTAGCATAAATACACTGGGCGCTACGATGAAAACACACTAACACATACACACACAGACACAGGCAGACATCTTTGAGAAATCACTCAGGAGGCTTTAAAAACGCCTGAAACAGATAATTCCGGTTTCATCCCGGTTTCGGATTTTTCGCAAACACAATACTTTTCCTATCCTACGGTATGAATGAAGAAAAGTAAAAATGTAATAAAATCCCGTCAGGCTTAAAAGAAGTTGTTGTTGGTGCAATAAAAAATGGTAATTATTTTTTGGCGAAAATTCAGACATTTTTGCATTTAAATTGTATAATCTAAAATAGACGAAGTATAATATCCGTAACTAGGGGCTTCATGTTCATTTAGAAATACAAAGTTGTGATACTTGGGAATTAAATAACATCATAATTCAAGCCCAATAAAAACAAAACAAACAGTAAATATAAGAATTTACTTTTAATCAAAATATAGTTTTAAGTCGTCTGTTATGTATAGATATAAATGAGCCACCCGGATATTACAATATATTAACGATAGGTACCAGTGTACATTTAATCATACACATAATTTTTTAAGAATAATTTCAAAAATTATAATTCACATAATTATCACAGAAAAAATGTAAAAGAGCTTCTTAAATAGATCTTTCTATCTTAAAAAATTCAAATGAACAAAGTATTCATGTATATATAATAATTAATATATACTTATTAAATATTAATAAGTTTAAATTAAAAGTTAATAAATTATTATTCTATAGAAATAGAATGAGGAGTTAAACCCGCAATAAAAGTTCGAATATATGAGAATATTTAACTAAACCTGGGTCATAACTACATATTATTTCCTTGATATTTTTCTCCATGCACAGTTGCGGGCTAGACTCTTGTACTGGTGCACCTAAGTAATGCTGCCAACCTGACAACAAAACATTATTTTAAATATTTGTCATAAATATCTATTAATGAAGAAAGATCGTAAAGAATTTCCTCGTTATAAATCGTTAATAAATATAATAACTTAAAACACCTGCTGAGTATTAAATAAAACTGGTCTTAGATGGCAAAAGGGTGGCGGAATACAAGAATCTACATTTAGTTGACGAGGACTACTTTTTATTTATAATTTTAATAAATACGTTAAACTACAATTTAAAATGCTTCAAATATTGTAATGCACCGATATTTGTATTAGTATTTTATGAATAATCAATCATTAATTAATAATAGAACAAAATAATTCAGCAACCGGAAGTATTGCCAACTTTTTTTTTAGAAAATTGTATATTGTTAGGTGGCACCATTACTTAGGTGCACCAGTGAACCGCCTTTCGTGTTATCAGTAGTGCTCCTTCTATTTATTGTATTATTCTAAGCCACCAATATTAGATTTAAGCCCTTACTGTTTCGTCTTCTTGATCAGACATAGTTAGACGAAACAAAACTATAAACATTTTAGAGTCATCAGTTATGTCAAAGTAATGTTATACAATAAGACAGCTCCTTAGACACAAAGCTTGTTAGAATACTACGAGTTTCTCCGAGGGGGGTCAACTATTCATCCAACTATTTCAGTTTTGTAAAACTCGGTTGTATCAAATAACATAAAAAAAGTTGGTGCCATAACTTTGCTATTACAATGTTTCCCATCCTATTATTTATTATAATAAACTTTAAACTATGAATAACTTAAAACTCATTGTTTTTAAATTTAAATTTTATTTTTACACAGAGCGATGAATGGGTATCTTTACTTCTTAGAAGATCACTGGATCGCAATGCGTCAATTAGGAGGTCAGTGGTACAAACTAGATCCTCGTCTTGACGGCCCACAAATGTTGACCCCAACACATGTAGCACTGTATATTAAACAACTTGTAGCGGATGGTAAGTTTTTTATCCGTTTGAAAGAAAGTGTCTAGAAATACATAAAACACACACAGACATATTATATTATATATATATATATATATATATATATATATATATATATATATATATATATATATATTATATATAAATTTTGCAAAATGTATTTTTTCGTGATCAGAGGCAACACAGTAACAAAGTGAATTGGTATTATTATCTGATGTTTTAAATACATTTGACACGTATTTGTGTCATAGTCCGTGGATCGACTCCCGCCATAACGCATATCCAATTAGCGAATATTTTCTAAAGGAAAATCGCTGAAAATGACTTGTCATTCCTGCCAGCGTCTGTTAACGCATCTTTGCTAATTAGGAATTTGAACTAGGCATTGGCTAATATTTAAATTATTTACCTTTTGCAGGGAATCTTGTTTTCCTGGTAGATGGGGAGTTTCCGATGTGCCCAGCAGATGCCATCGAAGACATGACTGATGATGAGTTGCAAAGGTGAGCACGAACTTATTAGGTCATCTTTAAAAATACTTGGTATCATATATAGAAGAAGACAAGAGGGTGCTTGAGGCGACATTAGGTGACCTTTGTCTAGACAACACACGAATTAACGAACTAGGGTTGCCCAGTTTGTTAATTCGTGTTACACGATGATTGGCAACCAACAAGTGGTTTAAAACGAAGAAGATAAAGGCCATGGAGACTAAAACTGTTCAATGGATGCGAAGCTACAAACAGACAGTAACAATAACTGGACTCAGATTCACGGACTTGTGGTGGGAAGAGTTTAAAGAATGCTTTCAGCAAGGTAGGAAATCATCCTCGCTGTCAAGTGGCGCTACCATAGTTACCTCATTTGAAAAGTTGGTCTTCACATTTGGGATCTTCAAAAGTTAACCGTTACTGTATTGGAGCTTTGACCCATGAAGTTTCGATGGCTCTGTCGGATTGAAATGAAACTTGATACAAGAATCAGCCTTATTTTTTCCCTGAACCCTATTTTTTATGAAAATTGTATGACGTCATTAACATTCAATAATGACAGCAAAAATTCACTCAAAATTTATTAGATTGGACTGAAATTAAATACGCACATATTGTATTATTACATTTATCACATAAAGGAAGTCGAACTTTTATTATTAAGCATTAGTTCCCACGCTTTAAATTTAACGTTTGACGTATAAAATTTTATGTTTTATTTTAACAAAACATGTGTTTCATCTAATAGATTTGGAAACTCTCAAATGTAGAGTTTCCAAAAGACAACAAAAAAGATAACATGAAAAGACAAGAACCATGTACTCACGAAGTAGTCACATGAAGACGTAGCACCCACTTTAAGAACCATTGGTCTAGAGTGTAGTGACTTCGCACACGCTTTGCTCGGACTAAGAATGCCATGATTACTTAAAGCTTGAGGTGGTATAATTTCAGTCATACTTTTAGGCAGTCGGTAGGCCAAAAAATTTGAGACCAATTCAGTTTAATCTGACCTTCACACACATACGTGAGTGTATGTATTGATTGATTGATGTATTGATGTAAGATTGAGCAAAAATAGTCTCAAATGATTTACCCTGCCAACTCTTTATTTATTTCTTGGATTCTGTGGGCCTAGAAAAAGGGTTGCTCACCATAGATAGCCTAATTTGCCAGACACTCACACACACTGTTTAATTATAGTTTGACAAACTATAATTAAACATTCTTGGCATTCATGTTGTTCATTTTTGTAACAGGATCCTCGCACAGACAGAAAATGATGAGGATGAAGCTCTGGCATTATATCTTACTTTTGAACAAGAAGATGGAATCGCAACGGAACTACCATCTAAGAACACTGGTGAATATACATAATAACACCTTTATTTTATTTATTTTCAATACGTTACCAAACCAAAAGGAACATTTAATGCGGTAGGGGGTTTAATGCTGAGTTGGTTTCTTTAAAGGATTTACCGCATTTCCTTTGAAAAATACAGTTAAAATAAGTTACGAGTAGTGCTAAAGTTATAAAGCATCAACTAAGCAAAAAATTGATTGTTAAGCATGGAAACACGAATTCCAAAGGAAATTCGCCCGATATGCGGATAAGTTGAAAGTTTGATAAAAAAATATCAATCCATTCGAAAGATAGCGTGTAAACGCGCTATCTAGAGACGCTAAAGAGTCTCTAGAAATACATACACACACACCAACACACACATATATATATATATATATATATATATATATTATAATATATATATATATATATATATATATATACGAGGTCTGTCCCATTAATACGTATAAAAAAATCATAAACATTTATTTTACAATTAATCATCAAATAACATTTTGTCCCCCTCGAAGTACTCCCCCTGATAAAACGCACTTGGTCCAACGCCGTTTCCATGGTTGAAAACATCGTTCAAAGTCCTCTACTTTGAGGCCCTTCAGCTGCCTCGTCGGCACTCTTATGTCATCCACGTCCCCCAAATGGGGCCTCCGAAGCAACATTTTACATTTAGGAAACAAAAAAAGTCACACAGTGCAAATCGGGTAAATATGGTGGCTGGTCAGTGACTGTGATTGAGTTGCGCGCCAAAAATTCGCCTACAACCAATGACGTGTGCGATAGAGCGTTGTGATGAAGGATCCAAAGTTTTTCACGAGCCAATTCCGGGCGGACTCGAGCAACCCGTGCTTGTAGGTAACTGTGTATTTTACACAAATTTAGTTCATACGCCATTCTAACTGTCGATCGACAATTTTTGAAGACAATTGATCGAACATGATCCACATTTTCGTCAGAAGACGAAGTGGTGGGGTGTCCGGGGTGAGAGTCATCCTTGAAGTCTTCTCGTCCTTCTCTAAACCGCTTTAACCACTTGTGGACCTTTGGTTACTACAAGGCATCTTCTCCGTACACTATCACATGAATTTCTCGACCATTCTTGCCGAGTGTAGCAAGAAATTTGATATTGATACGCTGCTGATCGGTAAGAGAGATTTCCATGCCGACGAGTTATTAAGAAAGGGGTCGGACCAACTGACTGTAGATACTGACTGATGACTCATGAGGCGCTGTCCATCTAGCTTAGGCTTGCTTGGGTTGTTAGTGGTGTGGGGGAAGCTCACTGTCTCGTCTCTCCAATTCCTGCTTAGATCTAATCTAAACAATTATTTTATACGTATTTATGGGACAGACCTCGTATATATATATATATATATATATATATATATATATATATATATATATATATTATATATATATATATATATAAAATATATGCGTCAGAGCTGGTCTGACTGATTGATGCGGCATATTGGCCCGAAAATTAACTTCTAACCAAAATGACTAGTCAATACGTGAGTCCTGCGTATTTTCAATATAAAATGCCGCTTGCTGCCGAGGTTGTTCGTGTGAAGGATTTTGATAATCTTGACTCTATGACCCTAGCCTCATAAGTTCATTTTTTCTTTGAAAATTACGTGGAAATAAACGATTTATTGACCAAGTCATCAATCTTTTATCCCAATGAAAACAATACGCCACTCGGCCACTGTATTATTCAATCACAAATGAGTATAAATGAATAGATTTTATTATTTAATTAATTACATAAGTAATTAGTTTAATTTTAAATATTTAAAACTTAAATCTTATATGTACTGTTACTTTTTCCAGCTAACTTGTCTACGCCTAAAAAGAAGGAGGCAGCCACTGAAGAAGATGAGGCTTGTTGTGTGTGTTTAGAAGAACCCTCATCTCACGCCGTGGTACCTTGTGGTCATTTGTGTCTGTGCGGTTCTTGTTCCAACAAAATAAATGGAATCTGTCCCAAATGTAGACAAAGATCAACCTCAATAATAAAAATTTTCAAATAGCAATATTGTGTTTTTATTTAGTATTTTTCTTGAATTTACCAAAGTTATAATTTACACCTATAAATCCGAGATTTCACCTTAATTATACGAGTTTTAGGCACTTATATGACGTCTTAATTGGATTTTTATCAGGCTGTCTCTATTGATGGGTGTTCATGTCTGGTTCATGTCATGAGTTATTCCCGCTGTGTTTATTTATTCATAATTTGCGGCGTGATCCATTTTAAAAAAATATTTAAAACATAACCACATAGACCAAGAGCCCAGGGGTGTTTTGTTAATAAAAAGTGGAATGGCTGGAACCGGTCTCAATTTTCGTAATACCTTTGTAAATACCTTCCTGAACAAGGATCTGCAATTCTGCCGACTCGTATTGGATGGTTGTCCCAGGCAGAACGTTTAGGGGTCAAAGGTTCTGCTTGGGACATCCATCCGATACGAGTCGGCAGAATTGCAGATCCTTTTTCCTGAACAAGGAAATACCTTCCTGAACAAGGATCTGCTATTCTGCCGACTCGTATCGGATGGTTGTCCCAGGCAGAACGCACTTTAGGGGTCAAAGGTCTGCCTGGGACACCCATCCGATACGAGTTGGCAGAATTGCAGATCCTTGTTCAGGAAGGTATTTACGAAAAATTGAGACCGGTTCCAGCCATTACACTGTTTGTTAACTTGAGTGGTAAATTTGACCTGTAAAGTGCGTTCTGCCTGGGACGCCCATCCAATACGAGTCGGCAGAATTGCAGATCCTTGTTCAGGAAGGTATTTACGAAAAATTGAGACCGGTTCCAGCCATTACCTGTTTGTTAACTTGGGTGCTAAATTTGACCCCTAAAGTGCGTTCTGCCTGGGACACCCATCCGTTACGAGTCAGCAGAATTGCAGATCCTTGATCAGGAAGGTATTTACGAAAAATTAAACCCGTTTCCAGCCATTACACTTTTTATTAACTTCGGTGGTAAATTTGACATGTAAAGTGCGTTCTGCCTGGGACACCCATCCGATACGAGTCTGCAGAATTGCAGATCCTTGTTCAGGAAGATATTTACGAAAAATTGAGACCGGTTCCAGCCATTACACAAAAACACCCCTGGGCTCTTGGTCTATAAAGTGCGTTCTGCCTGGGACACCCATCCGATACGAGTCGGCAGAATTGCAGATCCTTGTTCAGGAAGGTATTTACTAAAAATTAAGACTGGTTCCAGCCATTACACTTTTTATTAATTTGGGTGCTAAATTTGACCTCTAAAGTGCGTTCTTCTTGGGACACCCATCCGATACGAGTCGGCAGAATTGCAGATCCTTGTTCAGGAAGGTATTTACAAAGGTATTACGAAAATTGAGACCGGTTCCAGCCATTACACTTTTTATTAACAAAACACCCCTGGGCTCTTGGTCTAACAGTACATTAAACAAAATACAATGAAATAAGTTAAAAACAAAAATAAAATCTTACAGGAAAAATAAAATACAGAGATGGACATGGACATATTAGTAAAAAAAAATTCTGGCGCGGTGGTCCGCATGTCGGGCGAATTTCCTTTGATGCGTGTTTCCGTGCTTTTTATATAAGTTTACAACTACTAAATAAATATTCCGGCGCGGTGGTCCGCTGTCGGGCGAATTTCATTTAGAATGCGTGTTTCCGTGCTAAACAACCCATTTCATGCTTATGCAAGAACCATGCCCATTGCGTGGTTCCGGTTCATGCTTTAGAACCTAAGCAGTTTACTCAATTGTCAAGCACTGCTCGTAACTCATTTTGTCTGTATTTTCCAAAGGAAATGCGCATAACTATCCAGTTGGTTGCACAAAACTATGCCTCTAAAATTAGAAGTACGCTCTATTATTTGCACTAGTTTAAGCTTAGTTACTTATCTTTAAGCTTAGTCAGTTATCTTTAAAGGTTTTAGCGCATTTCCTTTGGAAAATACAGACAAAATGAGTTACGAGCAGTGCTTGACAATTGAGTTACTGCTTAGGTTCTAAAGCATGAACCGGAACCACGCAATGGGCATGGTTCTTGCATAAGCATGAATGGGTTGTTTAGCACGGAACACCGCATTCTAAATGAAATTCGCCGACAGCGGACCACCGCGCCGGAATTATTTATTTAGTAGTTGTAAACTTATATAAAAAGCACGGAAACACGCATCAAAGGAAATTCGCCCGACATGCGGACCACCGCGCCAGAATTATTTCCTAGTTGTAAACTTATATTAGGTGAAAAAACGATAAAAAATGATCGACCCTTCCAGGATGTGAACCAGGTACCCTGAGTTTGAGTGGTTGTATTGACTCCGGACCACAGGCATTCATCTCAGAGGCCCAAAACATTGAAAACGACACCCTACTCGAAATTTAATTTTCAACGACCGTAATTTTGGTTTTCTATAATTTTTGTTGTTTTTTTCGACTTTTTTGGTAACTTAAAGTGGTCGTATCGACTTCGGACTGGTTTCATTCGATTCCGCGCCCAAAATTACATTGAAACGACACCCTACTCGAAATTTTGTTTTTATCGACCTAAATTTTGGTTTTCGGTAATTTAGAATGGTTTTTCGATTTTTTAGTCACTTATAGTGGTCGTATCGACTTCGGACCGGTTTCATTCGATTCAGCGTCTTAAAAACAAAATATTGACCTTTTTCGCGGAAAAAATTTTAACCTGAATTTTGCCGATTTTTTGAAAATTTCGCTGACTCAGCAAACCGGGTTAATGACGTCACAAAACCTGGTTTTCAATAGGGTTCGTGTCCTCCCGAAGGTTGATTTTGTACCAAGTTTGTTAAAAATAAATCCGTTCGAAATAGAGTGTTTACAGAAAGTGTCTAGAAATACATTTATATATATATATATATATATATATATATATTATATATATATATATATATATAATATATATATATATATATATATATATATATATATATATATATATATATATATATATATATATATATATATATATTATATATATATATATATAGTTTCAAAAAAAGTATTTTTCGTCATAAGGGGACCTCTGAAACGAATTTGTGTCGTGGTCCGAGGTTCGAATTCCGCCATGACGCCTATCCCATTAGGCGAATTTTCAAAGGAAATTCGCTAAAATATTGAAAATTGTCGTTTTTCGACTTCAAACCATTTGTGCAACCCCTGAATGTAAATTGATAGGATTTGAAGAGAGTAGGGCATACTCGAGAATCGTTTACGGCACAACCTTCATGCGATGCCATCTGAAAAAGTTTATCCGGGTTTGGACCTTTATGAATCTGGACGGTACAAAGGGTTATAGTTACTGTGTTAATCCAAATTTGTATTTTTAACATTTCTTTTCAAACAAAAAAAATGGGTACGGGGTACCTCGAAACATTTTCTCATCACATCGGATTCGCTACGTTTATCGGGAGGATAGACGTAAAAAACAGCGAGTCCGAAGCTAGGAGAGCCTTGGACTCGCTTCACTCGACCTCAGAATATAAAATTCGCCAAATTGATACTGCAACAAAAACCATAGATATACTTGTTATAGTAAAACGAAACCTAGTGTACTTATTTATTAATAAAGGTATGTACTAGCATTACATTTCAACTCAATTTAATTATCTTCCGATTTTTTACAATTGTTTAAAAAGTGTACACAAGTCATTTGATAAAAATTGAATAAATGCTTATAATGAGATAAAAATAGCACATATGTTAGTCTAAACATGGCTACATGCGAGCTAAATCTCAATTTGATCTTAATTTTATCCGCTTTATATGCTTTTGCGAAAGTTTCGCTGAGTCATTATTGCGGGGTTAATGACGTCATAAAATACAATAGTTGTCTGCTTTTGTTATAGTTTCAACTATTTAGCATAATTACACAAGGACTACAATGATAACACATAACAACAACAACACATACAGAAAGCTTTGTGAGAACCACTCAAGAGGTCTTAAAAACACCTAGACGGTTAATTCCGGTGACAGCCCGATTTCGGATATTTTTGCAAACACAATACTTTTTCTATATACCTAAGGTATGAATGAAGCGCAAGTGTAAACCTTTACGTAATAAATAAGTGCACTAAGTTCCGTTTTAATACGACAAGTATATCTATGATTTTGTTGGATCATAAAAGTTAAGCAGCATCGAGCGTGGTCTGTGTCGGATGGGTGAACGCTGGGAATGAAACGAATGTATTTACTATCTGAGGACGCGCGAAGCGACTCCGAAGATGAGGAGAGGATGGTATTTGGAGAGGATGGTTTTTGTGAAGAGAAAAAGGTTTGAGGTACCCCCGAGCCCGATTTTTTCCTTGTATTAGTTAGACTTTTTGTAAAAGAGACATTGTGTAATTTATTTAAATCTAATCTTTTGATCTTATACCATAAACATTTCTATTGTATATTTGATCTCCATTAGGGCCGTAATATCTTAATTCATAATCCAATTCCACGCATATTGTATGCTTTGTGATAACTTAATAATGCTAAAAGCATTTCAAAGTCGAACTGATCGTATTTCGATGATTCATCTATTTTATTGACATCTTTATTAGAAATTTTATTAATGATTTAATCGTTATGTTATCAAATGGTATTTGATGACCACATAAATGAAATAAAATATTATGTTTGTTTCGGTGTTCTATCGTGTTTTAGACTTACTACTATCTAGACTACTATCTACTACTACTATCTAGACTATACTATCTCTATACTTATTCTAATCATGATTTTAAGAAAAATTTACAAAAGAATCGTACATTTCTTCACTTCTTCTTCCGTCCACGGATTCCACTACATATTTGACCATAATTTAAATGTAATTGAAAGGTACAGTTTTATTTATGTTTTTAAACTTTATATTGTATTATTTAAGTTTAAAATATTAACTTAATTTAAAGAACACACTTTTATTTATTTGGGTCACACTTACTTATATTTTATAAAATAGCATAATAAAGAATACATCCTTTGTTAAAGAGCTGGGAAGTAACCATCTAGTTAGTAGTAACCATTTAGTTTGGTACCACAAAAAATAAGAATATTTTGGTTAAGGTTTTACTTCACCTAAATGCTTCACCTAGATCAGGGAATCTAAATTCAATATACAAAAAAACCAAAACGTCTCTCCACAAAAGAATTTATTAAATAAAAGCAGAGTCGGCTTTCGGCAATAATGCCATCAACAGTGCCTAAAAAGCTTTAAGAAGTCACTAAATTCAATCTTTTACGCTTGTGAGCCGAGAGCCCCGTTAGGCGAACGGAAACTAGTAGATTAGTCTTCCATTTTAACCACAGCTTTTTGGACTCCAGAAAGTCGTTTCATATTTGCCAGTTGAGTTTTTTTTGACAAAAATCAGGGCCGATCTAGGATACCGCAAAATTGATCTTGGACCATGGTCCTACCACTCGATTTCCTCCACGACTGACCCTATGATTTTGTTATTTCAGAGTATTCTGGTTAATAGTTTGCTGTGGCAGTATTTACCAGGCTATTGACCTGGCTCTTGCATCACTTAATCAGTTCCAAAATCATGCAGTTTCGTTTGCCATGGATACAAGTTATTTAGAATGGAACACTTCTTTCCCAACTATTGCAGTTTGTGAATCGGATTCTCCAGATAAAATCGATACAGCCGCTGTTGAGTAAACATAAACACATAAACACTGTATTTACAAAATAATGTCGTCTTTTGATCTTTTTATAGGAAATACTCTAATTCCAATATTGCAGTATATTAGAAACAAACTACTGAAGCGACCATTTTTAGGATTTAATCCAAAAGTCCAAAGGATTACTTTAGAAAAATCCAAAAGATTCTAAAAATGCTATTTTGATACTAAAAGTTAATACTTTATGTATTAATATCCGCTGACAATTGTGCTCCAATTAATACAAATTTGGCAACATTTTAAATTACAAATTTAAAATGTAACATAACGCAAGGATCCACTGGGGAGTAAGATGCAGTGTTAAAACTGACATCATAATGCAAGTGGAATTTGTATAGTTCTCTTGATCTTAAAGTTGCAACACAAACGAAAATATTTGTTCGTAAAGTATGGTTCATTGTAAAATCAGAGGAATCATACATCAGCTGGTAACCCGCTCACTTTCTATCCAATCAGTCAATTTTTTATACGTATTTACTTTCTTTGGAAAAAACACGAAGCAATTTGGATATGATATTATGTCGATCCATGGTAAATGATGAACGTCGAATAATATTCGTATAGCTTCTCGTGAGCTGCATTTAAAGATGTCTGTTCCAAGTGAACTATTAATTTTTTGTAAAACGAGGAAGTATCAAAAATTATTTATAAAACAATATAGCCTTTACTTTAGAACTGTTTGAAAGTTATTAATTTTCATGAATTTCAATCTAAAAAGGTGGACTTTTATTCTACATCAGTGGTTCTTAACTATTAAAATTTGAAGGTTCTTAGACAATCTAATTTCAGCAAAAATATTCTCTTGGACCACCTAAAAGGTCATGATTTCCACGTTTTCAAACTATGTTAATACTGATTATTTTTTACAATTTCAAAAGTTTGTAACCATTTTTGGATTTTTACCAGGGGATGACGCTTATAAGGTTGTTATCATTTGTTTGCAGCTTGTTTGGAGAAGATCGGAACATGAATTTGGACTTTTTTCTAAAAGATGTGGTATTTTTTGAAGGAACGTGTTATACATGTACTGAACACTGCGGTGTTACAATTAATTGCTCCCAAGATTTCAATTATCTAGTCCAGAAGGTATCAATCTATTCTCTTTGGTTATTCAAATAGCCCACTTTACTTTTTCCTTAACTTAAGAATAATTTCATGTAATTTAAAGCAAGTCTAAATGGTCTAAGAACTGTTTATAATGATTGATTGGTGCCCAAGAAACCATTGCGTTTCCACCCAGTGAAAAGGTATATTCATGGTTGAATTTGAATTTCCATTTAACATCTCATTGTTTGTGTTTGTTGTATTCCATATTTCACCCTTGGTTTGTAAATATGTATCACATGGTTTTCCAAAGTAATTTATACTTTGATTCACTTTAACTATAAGAACGCTCCTGTTGGAGGCGACCTGTCTAAAACTCTTTGATTGGTTTGGACTCAATCAGAGATTCCTCCCCCTTTTTTACTTTTCCTCATTTATACCGTAGGTATATAGGAAAAGTATTGTGTTAGCGAAAAATCCGAAACAGAGATGTCACCGGAATTATCCGTTTCAAATAAAGAAAAACTACGAAGTCTCTCCACAAAGCAAAAGTTTATTGGCAAAGCGCTTTCAACCTACAAAGAGGCCATCATCAGTGCAAAACCTACAAAAAAGTACAACAGAATAAAAAACCAAAATAAAATAATTTGAAAAAACAAATTATGGTGCGAAGTAAATAAGTAATCTAAATAGTGTAAATTGAAAGTGATTATCGTTGAGATGTTCAAAAGAAAGAAGAACGAGTCTATGTTTTTTATTTTACTTGATATCAGAGTTAGACTCACAGTTGGAAGCGTGGACACCTGTAGCATAGCTTTTAGTGGAGGGATGACTCTCCTCTCTCATTCAAATTTAAATCATCTACTCTGTTTCGACTCCGCTTTCAGAACAGAGTTTTGGAGAAATTTCCAATTTCTCCAAAAAAATCATCTTCCGGCCTTTACTAACAAAATGCAGAAACCCGACTTTATGAGGACCGTCAAAGTGATTTCCAGTAAGTAAATGTTTATACAATTTTAAAATAATGACAAGAATTTTAAAATTCTGTTAGATTTTTTTGTTTGGTGTTAAGGTTCGATCACCATGCGAAGATTTACTGGGCAACTGCAGCTGGAATGGTGTTCCATTTGACTGCTGTAAGTCGTTTCTACCTCTAAGAACTGAAGTTGGCCATTGTTTTCTTATCAACTCCGTACAAACCCCCAGGTGATATAGTAAAGAGTTTAGTTTTTCTGTCCATATTAAAAATATAAATTTATAAATTACCTATGAATATTACGCTTTAAAAATGCTGTTGGATTGATTATCATCTGGAGCTGTTTTGTTTTTTCCGAAGTGTTTCAAAGATTTTAAACCTATGTTATAAAAAATACATTTTTTGAACAGGTTATCAAATCACAAAATGAACGAGAATTAAGTATATATTGAAACAATAGGAAATAAGAAAACTTTGTAGGTTCTAACGTTTAACTTTGTAGTGAAGAACTTGTAGTTTCACCACACAAACATAAAAAAACTAAGATCGGGTTCTACATGGTTTTATAACCTGAGATTAAGAAGTACATTGAAAAGGTTTAGTTTCTCTCTTTACTTCTACTTCTTACTTCTTCAGCTCTTATCTGACTCTTTATTCTTCTACTTCTTACCATACTCTACTTTCTCAGAGCTCTTATCTGACTCTTTATTCTTCTACTTCTTACCAGACTCTTACTTCTCTCAGCTCTTATCTGACTCTTTATTCTTCTACTTCTTTACCGAACTCTTACTTCTCACAGCTCTTATCTGACTCTTTATTTCTACTTCTTACAGACTCTTACTTCTCTCAGCTCTTATCTGACTCTTTGTTGCTCTACTTCTTTACCATACTCTTACTTCTCACAGCCTCTTATCTGACTCTTTATTCTTCTACTTTCTTACCAGACTTTTATTCTCACAGCTCTTATCTGACTTCTTTATTCTTCTACTTTTCTTACCAGACTCTTACTTCTCTCAGCTCTTATCTGACTCTTTGTTCTTCTACTTCTTACCATTACTCTTTATTCTCACAGCTCTTTATCTGACTCTATTATTCTTCTACTTCTTACCAGACTCTTTACTTCTCTCAGCTCCTTATCTGACTCTTTATTTCTTCTACTTTTACCATACTTCTTACTTCTCACAGCTCTTATCTGACTCTTTATTCTTCTACTTCTTACCAGACTTACTTCTCACAGCTCTTATCTGACTCTTTATTCTTCTTACTTTCTTTACAGACTCTTTACTTTCACAGCTCTTATCTGACTCTTTATTCTTCTACTTCTTACCAGACTCTTACTTCTACTCAGCCTCTTTATTCTTTACTCTTGACTCTTACTTCTTCTCTTATTGACTTCTTATTCTTCTACTTCTTACCAGATCTATTTCTCTCAGCAGTATCTGACTCTTATTCTCTCTACTTCTTGACTCTTACTTCTCCATATCTGACTCTTTTATTCTTCTACATCTTACCAGACTCTTACTTCTCTCAGCTTTATCTGACTCTTTATTTTCTACTTCTTACCAGATCTTACTTCTCACAGCTCTAGGTGACTTTTACTTCATCTACAATTGTAATAATTCATTTGGCATGAAGGGTTCGTACGTTAAGAAATAAGTAAAGGCATAATATTTGTTTGAAATTTCTCAACAAAACAGCGCAAATAAAGTTAGGACACAAAAAAAGAAATCTTTTCACCTTACAAGATCTCTAGCTATATCAGAATCTTATTCTTAAAGCTTTTACGATTCTTACTTTTCCACATCTTACTAGATTCTTACATCTCCCAACTACTGTCTTAACAGACTCTTGCTTCTCCAGCTCCTTCCAACTCTTACTTCTCCTTAGCTCTGATCGGACTCTTACTCCTTCAGCTCCTACCAAAAATCTCTTTACTTATCATACTTCTCACCGAACTCTTACTTTCACAGCTCTAAAAAAAAGAGTCTGTTAAGAAGTATATGAGAGTAAGAGTCTGGTAAAGAAGTAGGAGAAATAAGAGTTTGAAGGAGCTGGGAGGAGTAAGAGTTTCTGGTAAGAAGTAGGAGAAATATGAGTCTGTTAAGAAATAAAAGAGAAGTAGAGTCTGGTAAGAAGTAGGAGAGAAATAAGAGTCTGTTAACGAATAGAAGAATTAAGGCTGGTAAGAAGTAGAGAAGTAAGAGTTTGTTGGAGCTGGAGGAGTAAGATTTCGATTGAGCTAGGAAAGGAAGAGTCTTTAAAAGTAGAGAATAAGAGTCTAGTAAGAAGTAGGAGAAGAAGAGTTTGAGGAGCGGCAGGAAGTAAGATTTCGATTAGAGCTAGGAAAGTAGAGTCTGTTAAGAAGTAGGAGAAGTCAGGTCTCAGTAACAGAAGTAGGAGAAGTGTAAGAGTTTGTTAGGAGCTGGGAGGAGTAAGATTTCGATTAGAGCTAGGAGAAGTAAGGTCTGTTAAAGAAGTAGGAGAAGTAAGAGTCTGGTAAGAGTAGGAGAAGATAAGAGTTTGTATAGAGGCTGGGAGGAGTAAGATTTCGATTAGAGCTAGGAGAAGTAAGAGTTGATTAAGAAAGTAGGAGAAGTAAGAGTCTGGTAAGAAGTAGGAGAAATAAGAGTTTGGTAGGAGCTGGGAGGAGTAAGATTTCGATTAGAGCTAGGAGAAGTAAGAGTCTGGTAAGAAGTAGGAGAAGTAAGAGTCTGGTAAGAAGGTAGGAGAAATAAGAGTTGGTAGGAGCTGGGAGGAGTAGAGTTCGAATTAGAGCTAGGAGAAGTAAAGAGTCTGTTAAGAAGTAGAGAAGTAAGAGTCTTGGTAAGAAGCTAGAGGAGAAATAAGAGGTTGTTAGGACGCTGGAGGAGTAAGATTTCGCCATTTGAGCTAGGTGAGAAGTAAGAGTCTGTCTAAGAAGTAGAGAGAAAGTAAGAGCTTCTGGTAAGAAGTAGGAGAAAGTAAGATTTGGTAGGGTGGAGGAGTAAGGATTTCGAATTAGAGTAGGAGAAGTAAGAGTCTGTTAAGAAGTAGGAGAAGTAAGGTCTGGTAAGAGTAGGAAAAATAAGAGTTTGCTTAGGAGCTGGAGGAGTAAGATTTCGAATTAGAGCTAGGAGAAGTAGAGTCTGTTAAGCAAGTAGNGATTCGATTAGGTAGCAGGAGAAGTAAGAGTTGTTAAGAAGAGGCGAAGTAAGAGTCTGTTAAGAAGTAGGAGAGTAAGAGTCTTTGGGTAAGAAGTAGGAGAAATAAGAGTTTGGTAGGACTGGGAGGAGTAAGATTTCGATTAGAGCTAGGAGAAGTAAGAGTCTGTAAAGAAGTAAGAGAAGTAAGAGTCTGGTAAGAAGTAGGAGGAAATAAGAGTTTAGTTAGGAGCTGGAAGGAGTTAAGATTTCGATCTAGAGCTGGAGAAGTTTCTGTTTAAGAAGTAGGATAATAAGAGTCTGGTAAGAAGTAGGAGAAGTAAGAGTTTGTGAGGAGCTGGGAGGAGTGAAGATTTCGATTAAGAGCTAGGAGAAGTAAGAGTTGTTAAGAAGTAGGAGAAGTAAGAGTCTGGTAAGAAGTTAGGAGAGTAAGAGTTTGTTAGGAGCTGGGAGGAGTAAGATTTCGATTAGACGCTAGGAAAGCTAGAGTCTGTTAAGAAGTAGAGAAGTAGAGTTCTGGTAAGAAGTAGGAAGAAATAAGAGTTTGTAGGGCTGGGAGGAGTAGATTTCGATTTAGAGCTAGGAGAAGAGAAGTAAGAGTCTGCTTAAGAAGTAGGAGAAGTAAGAGTCTTGGTAAGAAGTAGGAGAAATAGAGTTGTTAGGAGCTGGGCAGGAGTAAATTTCGGATTAGAGCTAGGAGAAGTAAGAGTCTGTTTAAGAAGTAGGAGATAGTAAGAGTTCTGGTAAGAGTAGATGAGAAATAAGAGTTTGGTAGGAGCTGGGAGGAGTAGATTTCGATTAAGCTAGGAGAAGTTTTAAGAGTTCTGTTAAGAAGTAGGAGAAGTAAGAGGTCGTGGTAAGAGTAGAGAAATAAAGAGTTTGTTAGGAGCGGGAGGAGTAAGATTTCGATTAGAGCTAGGAGAAGTAAGAGGTCTGTTAAGAAGTAGGAGAAGTAAGTCTGGTAAGAAGTAGGTAGAAGTAGAGTTTGTTAGGAAGCTGGGAGGAGTTAAGATTTCGATATAGAGCTAGGAGAAGTAAGAGGTCTGTAAAGAAGTAGGAGAAGTTAAGAGTGGTTAAGAAGTAGGAGAAATAAGAGTTTGTTATTGAGCGGAGATAGTAAGATTTCGATTAGAGCTAGGAGACAGTAAGAGTCTGTTAAGAAGTAGGAGAAGTAAGAGTCTGGTAAGAATATGGGAGAATAAGAAGTTTGGTTAGGAGCTGGGAAGTAAGATTTCGAATTTTAGAGCTAGGAGAAGTAGAGTCTGTTAAGAAGTAGCGAGAAGTAGAGTTCTGGTAAGAAGTAGGAGAATAGAGTTTGGTAGGAGCTGGGAGAGGTAGATTTCGATTAGGCTAGGAGAAGTAAGAGTCTGTTGAAGTAGGAAAGTTAAGAGTCTAGGTAAGGAAGTAGGAGAAATAAGAGTTTGTTAAGAGCTGGGAGGAGTAAGATTTCGATTAGAGCTAGGAGAAGTAAGAGTCTGTTAAGAAGTAGGAGAAGTAAGAGTCTGGTAAGAAGTAGGAGAAATAAGAGTTTGGTAGGAGCCTGGGAGGAGTAAGATTTCGATTAGAGCTAGAGAGAAGTTAAGAGTCTGGTTTAAGAATAGGAAGAAGAAAGAGTCTGGTAAGAAGTAAGGAGAATAAGAGTTTGGTAGGAGCTGGGAGGATAAGTTTCGATTAGAGCTAGGGAAGTAAGAGTCTGTTTAAGACAGTGAGAAGTAAGGAGTCTCGTTTAAGAAGTAGGAGAAGTAAGAGTCTGGTAAGAGTAGGAGAATAAGAGTTTGGTAGGAGCTGGAGGAGTAAGATTCCGATTAGAGCTAAGGAGAAGTAAGAGTCTGTTAAGAAGTAGGAGAAGTAAGGAGCTGGTAAGAGTAGCGAAAATAAGAGTTGTTAGGAGCTGGGAGGAGTAAGCATTCGATTTAGGCTAGGAGAAGTAAGAGTTCTGTAAGAAGTAGGAGAAAGTAATAAGAGTTGGTAAGAAGTAGGAGAAGTAAGAGTTCTGGTAAGAAGTAGAGGAAGTAAGAGTTTGTTAGGAGCTGGAGGGAAGTTAAGATTTTCGATTAGAGCTAGAGAGAAGTAGAGTCTGTAAGAAGTAGGAGAAGTAAGAGTCTGGTAAAAGTAGGAGAAATAAGAGTTTGTTAGGGAGCTGGAGGAGTAAGATTTAGATTAGAGCTCAGGAGAAGTAAGAGTCTTGTTAAGAAGTAGGAGAAGAGAGGCTGGTAAGAAGTTAGGAGAAATAAGAGTTGTTAGGAGCTGGAGAGGTAAGATTCGATTTAGAGCTAGGAGAAGTAAAGAGTCTGTTAAGAAGTAGGAGAAGTAAAGAGTTGGTAAGAAAGAGGAAAATAAGAGTTTGGTAGGAAGCTGGGAGGAGTAAAGATTTCGATTAGAGCTAGGAGAAGTAAAGAGTCTTGTTAGAAGTAGGAGAAAGTAAAGAGTCTGGTAAGAAGTAAGGAGAAATAAGGTTTGGTTAGGAGCTGGGAGGAGTAAGATTTTCGATAGAGCTGGAGAAGTGTAAGAGTCTGTTTACGAAGTAGGAGAGTAAGAGTCTGGTAAGAAGTAGGAGAAATAAGGTTTGTTAGGAGCTGGGAGGAGTAAAGATTATCGATTAGAGCCTAGGAGAAGTAAGATTCTGTTAAGAAGTAGGAGAAGTAAGAGTCTGGTAAGAAGGTTAGGAGAAAATAAAAGCAGTTTGTTAGGAGCTGGGAGGAGTAAAGATTTTCATTAGAGCTAGGGAGAGTAAGAGTCATGTAAGAAGTAGGAAAGTAGAGTTCTGGTAAGAAGTTAGGAGAAATAAGAGGTTTGGTAGGAGCTGGGAGGAGTAAGATTTCGATTAGAGCTAGGAGAAGTAAGAGTTCTGTTAAGAAGAGGAGAGTAAGGTCTGGTAAGAAGTAGGAAGAAATAAAGAGTATTGGTAGGAAGCTGGGAGGAGATAAGGAGTAAGAATTTCGATTGAGCTAGGAGAAGTAAGAAGTCTGTTAAGAAGTAGGGAGGAAGTAAGAGTCTGGTAAGAAGTAGGAGAAATAAGAGTTTGTTAGGAAGCGGAGGGAGTAAGATTATCGATTTAGAGCTAGGAGAATAAGAGTCTGTTAAGATAAGAGGAGAAGTAAGAGTCTGGTAAGAAGTAGAGAAATAAGAGGTTGTTAGGAGCTGGGAGGAGTAAGATTTCGATTAGAGGCTAGGAGAAGTAAGAGTCTGTTACAGAAGTAGGAGAGGTAAGAGTCTGGTAAGAAGTAGGAGAAATAAGAGGGTGTTTGGGAGGAGCTGGGAGGAGTAAAGATTTCGATTAGAGCTTTAGGAGAAGTAACGGAGTCTGTTAAAGAGTAGGAGAAGTTAAAAGAGTCTCGGTAAAAAGTAGGAGGAAATAAGAGTTTGGTAGGAAGCTGGAGGAGTAAGATTTCGATATAGAGTAGGAGAAGTTAAGAGCGTTAAGAAGATGGAGAAGTAAGGTCTGGGTAAGAAGTAGGAGAAATAAGAGTTTGTAGGGAGCTGGGAGGAGTAAGATTTTCGATTGAGAGCTAGAGAAGTAAGAGTCTTGTTAGAAGTAGGAGAAGGTAAGAGTTGGTAAGAAGTAGGAGGAAATAAGAGTTTTTAGGAGCTGGGAGTAAGTAAAGATTCGAATTAGAGCTAGGAGAAGTAAGAGTCTGTTTAAGAAGTAGGAGAAGTAGAGTCTGGTAAGAAGTAGGAGAATAAGAGTTTGTTAGGAGCTGGAGGAGTAAGATTTCATAGAGCTAGGAGAAGTAAGAGTCTGTTAAGAAGTAGGAGAAGAGAGCGCTCTCGGTAAGAAGTAGGAGAAATAAGAGTTTGGAGGAGCTGGGCGGAGTAAGATTTCGATTAAGCTAGGAGAAGTAAGAGTCTGTTAAGAAGTAGAGAAGTAAAAGTCTCAGGGTAAGAAGTAGGAGAAATTAGAGTGTTTATTAGGGAGGTGGGAGCGTAGTAAGATTTCGATTAGAGCTAGGAGAAGCTAGAAGTCTGTTAAGAAAGTAGGAGACAGTAAGGTTCTGGTAAGAAGTAGGAGAAATAAGAGTTTGTTAGGAGCTGGGAGGAGTAAGATTTTCGATTTAGAGCTAGGAGAAGTAAGAGTCTGTAAGACAGTAGAGAAGTAAGGTCTGGTAAGAAGTAGGAGAAATAAGAGTTTGGTTAGGAGCATGGAGGAGTTAGATTCGATTAGAGCTTAGAGAAGTAAGAGTCTGTTAAGACAGTTAGGAGAAGTAAGAGTCTGGTAAGAAGGTAGGAGAAGAAATAAGGTTTGGTTAGGAGATGGAGGATAAGATTTCGAATTAGAGCTAGGAGAAGAAGTAAGAGCTCGTTAAGAAGTAGGGAAGTAAGAGTCTGGTTAAGAAGTAGGAGAAATAAAGATTTGTTAGGAGCTGGAGGAGTAAGATTTCGATTTAGAGCTAGGAGAAGTAAGGAGTCTGTTTAAGAAGTAGGAGAAGTAAGAGTCTTGGTTAGAAGTAGGAGAAATAGAGTTTGTTAGGAGCTGGGAGGAGTAAGATTTCGATTAGAGCTAGGAAAGTCAAGAGTTCTGTTAAGAAGTAGGAGAAGTAAGAGTCTGGTAAGAAGTAGGAGAAATAAGAGTTTGGTAGGAGCTGGAGGAGTAAGATTCGATTAGATAGAGCTAGAGTCTGTTAGAAGTGGAAGAAGTAAGAGTCTGTAAGAGTAGGAGAAATAGAGTTTGGTAGGAGCTGGAGGAGTAAGATTTCGATTAAGCTAGAGAAGTAAGAGTCTGGTAAGAAGTAGGAGAAGTAAGAGTCTGGTAAGAAGTAGGAGAAATAAGAGTTTGGTAGGAGCTGGGAGGAGTAAGATTTCGATTAGAGCTAGGAGAAGTAAGAGTCTGTTAAGAAGTAGGAGAAGTAAGAGTCTGGTAAGAAGTAGGAGAAATAAGAGTTTGGTAGGAGCTGGGAGGAGTAAGATTTCGATTAGAGCTAGGAGAAGTAAGAGTCTGGTAAGAAGTAGGAGGTAAGAGTCTGGTAAGAAGTAGGAGAATAAGAGTTTGGTAGGAGCTGGGAGGAGTAAGATTTCGATTAGAGCTAGGAGAAGTAAGAGTCTAAGAGTAGGGAGTAAGAGTCTAGTAAGAAGTAGGAGAATAAGGTTTGGTAGGAGCTGGGAGGATAAGATTTCGATTAGACTAGGAGAAGTAAGAGTCTGTTAAGAAGTAGGAGAAGTAAGAGTCTGGTAAGAAGTAGGAGAAATAAGAGTTTGGTAGGAGCTGGGAGGAGTAAGATTTCGATTAGAGCTAGGAGAAGTAAGAGTCTGTTAAGAAGTAGGAGAAGTAAGAGTCTGGTAAGAAGTAGGAGAAATAAGAGTTTGGTAGGAGCTGGGAGGAGTAAGATTTCGATTAGAGCTAGGAGAAATAAGAGTCTGGTAAGAAGTAGGAGAAGTAAGAGTCTGGTAAGAAGTAGGAGATGTAAAAAAGAATTTCATATTTGTGTTTCAACCTTTTCTGTGCTGTTTTGGTGCGAATTATCAACAGAAAATTGAAATCGAGTAATGCTTATTCCTTGACTTACGAACGCTTAATACCTAAGAAAATAATACAATTTCTATTTCTAGATCGAATATTGACGAAAAAATTGATATGATATCAAATTACGAATTAGGAGCAGGGAGACTCGATTTTATCCTGTATGAATCTGCTAAGGTATTTTCCACACTATTTTTTACTTAAGAAATGGATGCATTGAAATATTAAGAGAGAAACAACTTAAATGCCATTTTTTTCACCATTACAAAACTAAATAAAAAAAAGTGAATAAAAGATAACTACATAGAAAAATACGGGCTTCGGCCGTAGCCGCACGCGGCCTCGGCGCTTCGCGCCTCGTCCGCTCCGCAGCGTCGGCCCACCGGGGCCGCTTCGCGGCCCGGGGGCCTCCCTGTGGCCGCTTCGCGGCCACATTGTTGTTGTTTTGTATGTTGTGTGTTTCATTATTGTTCTTGTTACATGGCATTTTGCCATGTACCTAGCGAAATTTTCACAGCCTCTCCACACAAGGCCCCGCTTCGCGGGCCTGAGAGGCTTTCTCACAAATTTGATTTTACTAATTAAGATTTTATTAATACTTTATTATTAATAGTATGCTATAATATTAAAACTAACAAGCATTATAAACAAAAATATATTCATGATTTTTGTTTTTAAATAAAAATACCGTTTCCGTCACTTAGGATCATAGATAAACAATATTAACATAGATGGCTCACTCAAAGATTTAAAAAAAATAGTTGATGGGATGCAGGAGGCTCAAGTAGTACAGTCTAGTGGTGACAGCGTGAAACTGTCACATATTTTTTACATAGATCTTTGTTTACTTTTATTTTATTTTACTAAACGATTGGCAATTGTTTGTTTTTAAAAAAAAACTACAGCACAATCTAGTAGAGAATAGAGCAAATATATTTTTACTACTAGCGCTATTCAAGACTCTAGTGATGAGACCCCCAACTTAAATCATAAACACAAACTTGTCAATTGAGTGTTCCTACTACACTCGGGAGTGAACCATCTATCTTAGGATTGTCTGATTGAGCTGAAACCGGTCGCAATCGTTTTAGAATGACTTCGACCATATAAAGACTACTTCGAGGTTCTTCCGCTTTACGGGCCTGCTTTGTTCGGCGTGGTTTAGTGGAAGCCATTTTTGTCCTGTCTCTTTGGGACAGCAGGCTTACCAGGATGGAGCAAGAGGTAGAGGTACATCTTTTATACTATATCCCCACCCTCTAGCACAACTAAACCTAACAGATATCGTACAAGTCTTTGACCTGGACGTATACATATATACAAGATTATATATATATGTATACTGTTTGCGCCATTTGTGATGGTTCGATTGAGCTGAAATTGGTCTTAATCGATTCAGCTAGCCGTCTACCTAAACACGAAATACCTTTTTTAAAGCCATTTCAAGTTTCAAAAAAATTTTTTTTCATGACGTCATAACTTTGATTGATGACGTCATAATGTTTTTATAAACAAAGGCCTCGTAACCTCCTCAACATCTCGCGATTTGCCAAAGTTTCGTTTCAATTTGAGAACGCCTTCGAGAGTTATCGTTCGCCATACGAAAGGGTAGAAACTCTTACATACATATATATATACATATATATATATATATATATATAATAATATATATATATATATATATTATATATATATATATATATATATATATATATACATTATATATTTATATATATAAACTTTTCGGACATATATTTTTGTTATCAGAAGCCAATAGGAACCGATTCCGCTCACTCCCACCCTCAACTTCCGTCATCCGAACAACCTCATAAGCGTCATTTTCATTATGAAAATTCGCTAATAACAGGTGCATTTTCTGTATAAGCTGATGCTGATGTGAAAGGGTGGTCGTGTAGGCTAAACAATTGTTTTATTTACTTAGGATGCTATTAGGATATTTTGGATACTAATTCTTAAAAACTTAAGTTAGCTAACTAATTTTAAAAGAAGTTAATTTAGGGGCCATGGAAAGTACTATGTACTCATAGATTAAAGAAATAAATAAAAAAATTAAAATAATATTTGCTGGTTAAATCAAGATCAAGTTAAAAAGATTCACTGCAAAAAAGTAAAATAATTTAAATTTATAGATGAAGCATTAATACAACGTAACTATTATAATCTACTTACAAACACACACACTCAATTATACATATACATATACATTCACACACACACACATACATACTGTATAATAAGTAGAATTGTTGGTATATTGGTGGCCCCATTGTTTTGGGAAGTAATACCCTCTAAATTTGATAACAAGGACCGAACAAGTTTTTAGCACTTTTCAGGAGGCGGCAACCCTAAAATTTGAGGGGACCCAACAAAAAAATGAATTGCTCAGTAAAATTTTCAAAAGAAGTTCTTTGGAGTTTTTTTTTTTGGGCAGCACCTCCAAAAATTATTATGGATCCGAACCAAAAAAAACATTTGAAATTTAATACAACACAAGGTATATAAATAGAAAATAAAAATCATTAAATGACGCTTGGAGATAAAATCTTGTCTGCAACTTGGGAGTAAAATGCTATTTTTCCCCTCACAATTATTACCAATCTTAGCCTCAGGAGTAAACCCAAAAATTACCTCGGTTTCGTCTTGCTGGGGTTAAATTATTTTGTTTCCTCGACTCTTACCTTAGGAACCTAACTGTTCAGGGAAAAATGGGCAATCTTTACTCCCTATTATAAAAAAATGACGATTTTAAAGATTTTAAAAAAATGTGATATTCTTTAACAGTCTATGTATATGTTTAATAACATTTTGTTAACGTTTTTTACATCGAAAAAAATTATCACATTTGCCATCAGGTTTATATCCATTCAGCTGAAGACGTGCCTTTTGCTAATCATCCTCAGGATGAAAAATTCATAATTCCATGGGGCTATTCATACGTCATCAAATTTCAGGTTAAACAATTTTGTTTTAATTTTTACAAAAATAAAAATGTTTAAATTTTTTTAATGACTGTTGGGCTGAGGTGCAAACACTGGTCAGGAATATTTCTGTTTCATTAGCTTCGGCGACACATCTTGTAAATCATATAAAACTGCAAGGGAGGTAATGACTAAGACCGTATAGATACAACCCTTTTTTGTCCAATGATGGTCCGAATTTCATATCATTACTATTCACAGATGTTGAGATGTAATGGCTCAAAGTTGGCAGTTTTGACTCTCACTCAATCACTAATCAAACTTCTAAGGCAATTTTAGCAACCGTAGACACATGAAATTTGGTGTATAGATAAATTTTCATTTGAAAATAATGAAAAATTGTCAAAATCTAACATTTTAAGTTCCTTCTACCTATTATGTTCTACCAAAGGTAATCATAACCTCAATTTTACGTATAAAGAAATTTCTTTTTAGAGTTAACCAATAAAAAATATCACGTGACGGAGATAGGATATTTCCCTTTTCTAGAATGGAAATAAAACTTGATATAAAACTTAATCATTTAAAAATGCAGAATCCTGTTTAAAATTTAATATTTATGACTTCATCAACTCTTAAATAACATCAAATTTATATTTATTTTGTTCCTGGTTAACATATGTCTTGATTTTATTTCAGGTGAGCGAGATAGTGAATGACGTAAGACTAGAAAAATTATCAATAAGTCAGAGAAACTGTTATTTCCCTCACGAATACGCCTTGTCATTGTATCCGAGTTACAGCTACTCAGCTTGTGTAGCGTCCTGTAGAGCTGCCTTCCAGCAGCTGTGGTGCAACTGCAGTAATCATCTCTTCCCAAACGTCTGTAAGAGTCATTATGTATATAATACTATATATATATAATATATATATATATATATATATATATATAATATATATATATATATATATATATATATATATATATATATATATATATATATATATATATATATATGTATATATATATACTTGTAGTCAGCGTTTTTCCTCTCCCAAATGCCACTTCACTGATTTTGTACACCCACTGCATCTAGCAAAGCCCTTGGACCTTGTATACTCTCCCTTTACTGGTTACACTTGTGACTCATTCACTGTTTGTCTAGTATACTTTTTCGAGTCCCACTAACTACTCTAATCTCATTAGTTTCATCTAGCTTATCTAGGTGAGTTAGATGAAACTAAAGTTTCATCTAGCTCACCTGGTACTAGTTACCAGGTGAGCTTACCTGATAAGCTTTACCAATCTCACCAGCTCCACTTGTCTCACGAGATACTCATTAGACTGACCGTTCAGTCTAGTCCAGTACAGTCCGATATGGAGTAACGCACCTAGCGGCCCTTAATTTAGTGGGCATAAACCCATTCTATAGACTTTACCATCAGTAGTGCCATCACTAGAAGACGTCTTTCAGAACTAAACAGCATTATTAGTAAGTTTCGTCATTCGTGAGACCACAGATACCGGGTATACTCGGGTCTCCACTTTCACTGTCAAGTGTTCAGTCCGAAGGCTTAGCATCTTTCTGTGGTGGTACTCTCTAGAGTGCCTGTATAATGATTATACAGGAACTCTAGTACTCTCTACTGGTCTGCAGAACATTGTCTTTACATGAGCTATACATAACAGCCAAAGGAAATCACGTGAAACCTAGGCTGGGCTGGCCAGCATTGAATTTAAAACATCCGGAAAGAATGGTACATAACAACAACCTTAAAATAGGAGATATTATTTGCTCAAGGTTTTTCAAGGAAATCACATTTAACATGGATTTGATCTGAAATTATTTAAATGAATAATCTGACAATGTACATAAATATATTATTGGTGCGTTTATAAGACTGCGCAAAGTTCCGATTATTCTTTACTTTATATTTAATATAAGTTTCTTCTGGTGAAATTTGGCTTAATAAAAACTGTGCTTAAGAAAACGTTGTCTTCTAAATCTAAGATGAGATTTAGATGATACCCTGCATTTTAAGGCCCTTAAAATGGTTTTAAAATAAATGATTAATATTTGTGGCATTAAAATTTGAAAATTTTCCCCACAGGATGAAAGGGGAGAAAATTTCATATTTCATTGGAAAAATAACAGGGCAAGCTAAAATTACTATAAATGTCAGTTAAATGTTGCATTATGTGCAGAACTATGACTAATCAAATTCCGCTAAATTTCACAGATATTTATTATCAATCGATGACTGATATTTTATTTTATTTATTTTACAATAATATATATTATTATATACATAATATATTATTATTATTATGATATTTATTAGTATTTTTATTTTACAAAAAAAAGCTATTCGTATCATGAATAATGCTAAACATGACTCTAAGTGCAAACAATATTTTATTGAAAATAAAATTTTAACTTTCAAGCCTATATTTTTTCATTGTTGTTGTTCGTTAAAGCAAAGTATATGAGAGGGAGTTTAATTATATTAAGAACCACATTATGCACTAGATATATTGCTAACATCAATATTCCCACTTGTAGGCTCAACAAATCACATCAGTCCCCAAATTTTAATGGAATAAAGTACTTTAATAAATTACTAGCTTCAATAGTTGAACTTCCACCCAAAAATTTCAAAAACAGCATTAAAACATTGATAGAAAGCCTACTATAATGTTAACGAATTTTTAGCTGATAATTTAGTATTCCACCTTAAATTTTAGTGTTTCTCATGTAATTATTTATTATTATTTTTTTTTTTAATCAAGTTTGTTATTCAAGTTACGCTGCCTATGTTTATGCAGTCTATTTAATAATTTATAATCTATTTATTTTCTTGTTTGTTCTTTTCATTTGTTTGTAAAATTTTGACAATTGAGAAACTTTGTAATAAAGTAACCTCAAGTATGTAAATAAATAAATAAAATAAATAAATATTTTGATTTTATGTTAACAAATTTTTTTCTTTAATGCTCACATTTGTTGAACATGTTAATTTTCATGCTCACAGCCGAATTGAATCCATGTGGATACGAGGGATTGAAATGCCTGTCATCCCATTCTGGTATTTGTTTTTCGAATAATCATAACATTAATGTCTTGTTTAGTTTTTGTCTATAACATTAAGTTTTTTTTGTCTTGGAAGCAAACCTGCTTCTAAATTTGGCTACCTCCTAAAAGGTGGAACGTATTGCATTACCAAAACAAACCACCTAATTTTTCATTAAATATCGACCTTCCAGCATCCACATTAAAAAATTAAATAAAAATTGGTGTCTGTATGTATGTATGAGTATATAGATTGTAAATTTCTTGTAAACACGCTACAGCACAAACTGCTGATCTACTTTTAATTAAACTGCATCTCAATCAAGTCCTAAAGAGAGGAAAAGCTGATAAGATTTTGGGGTTATCACTATAACTTTTTTTAAAAAAATCATGAATTACAAAAGCATATTTGTTTGATAAAAAGCGTTCCTAATGACGTTTTAAAGTTTTCAGAGACAATAAGGCCTCAATCTTATAAGTTCCGAAGTGTAGAGTCGTAACATATTTGAACGTATTTGGTAATTTTATTTACATGATATGGCTACGAGAATGTGAAATATAGTTATCTAATAAACCTAAATTTCTACTTATACTTAACTACTGATAAGTGCCTTAAACCTAAACTTCAACTGTTATACTTAAACTACTGATAAGTGCCCTAAACTTAAACTTTTACTGTAATACTTAATACTGATAATACCTAAACTTAATCTTCTACTACTGATAAGTTCCCTAAACTTAAACTTCTACTGTTATACTTAAATTCTGATAACCCTAAACTTAATCTACTGTTATACTTAAAATACTGATAAGTTACTACTTAATTACTGATGATTAATCTTTACTGTTATACTTAAATTACTGATAAGTTCCTAACTTAAACTTCTACTGTTATACTTAAATTACTGATAAAACTTAATCTTCTTACTGTTTATACTTAAATTACTGATAATACCTACTTAATCTACTGTTATGCTTAAATACTGATAAGTTCCCTAAACTTAAAACCTCTACTGTTATACTTAAATTACTGATAAGTTTCCCTAAACTTAAAACTTAAATGTTTTACTTAAACACTGATAAGTGCCCTAAACTTAATCTTCTACTGTTATACTTAAATTACTGATAAGTACCTAAACTTAATCTTCTACTGTTATGCTTAAATTACTGATAAGTTCCCTAAACTTAAACCTCTACTGTTATACTTAAATTACTGATAAGTTCCCTAAACTTAAACTTAAACTGTTATACTTAAACTAGTGATAAGTGCCCTAAACTTAAACTTTTACTGTAATACTTAAATTACTGATAAGTACCTAAACTTAATCTTCTACTGTTATGAATTACTGATAAGTTCCCTAAACTTAACCTCTACTGTTATACTTAAATTACTGATAAGTTCCCTAAACTTAAACTTAAACTGTTATACTTAAACTACTGATAAGTGCCCTAAACTTAAACTTTTACTGTAATACTTAAATTACTGATAAGTACCTAAACTTAATCTTCTACTGTTATGCTTAAATTACTGATAAGTTCCCTAAACTTAACCTCTACTGTTATACTTAATTACTGATAAGTTCCCTAAACTTAAACTTCTACTTTTATACTTTAACTCCTGATAAGTGTCCTTCACTTTTCACTTACTTATGCAATAATGGAGTCCCTCACTAATATTAATCAAATATAAATAAAAATCTTCTGTGAGATAGTAAGTTTGCTAGGCTTTTCAGGAATCTTTCAGATGGACAAATATTCCCTGTGTTGTTTGTAAGTGATGCTATTCTCTTTAAATCTTCTGCTTTAGACAAATTGAAGTCTCTACAAAATGAAGGAGATGGACATGACGGAATTGTGTGTAACTGTGTTTCTAGTTGTACGGAACCCGAGTATAAAATTCTCTCATCTCAATCAGAGAGGTAAACAACTATTTTTTTTTAAATTGAATCAATTTCAATGACATTTTTATTTGCATAAACTTACCAGATCTGAAAGTATAGTTAGTAGTAAGTAAAGTAATCTTGTTAGCTTGAATGGTATCCAGTCCTAAAACAATAATATTTAGTAATATTAGTAATAAAAAATAGAGTTGTGGAGTCCAGATATAAGGAAAAATAAAAAACAAGTCTCTCCACTGATGTTTAAGTATAATGACAAAGGCAGCTTTCAGACTTGACAGTCCATCATCAGTGCCGACGAGATGCGAAGAAAGTGTTAAGAAACGGAAGTGATTGAGTCGTTCTACTCGTTGAAATTGTCGATTTCAACGAGTTGGACGACTCAATCACTTCCGTTTCTTAACACTTTTTTCGCATCTCGCCGTCACTGATGATGGACTGTCAAGTCTGAAAGCTGCCTTTGTCATTATACTAAAACATCAGTGGAGAGATTTGTTTTTTTTCCTAATAATATTTACGTTTATGTTTATTAATAGACCAAAAGCCCAGGGGTGTTTTTGTTAATAAAAAGTGTAATGGCTGGAACCGGTCTCAATTTTTTCGTAAATACCTTCCTGAACAAAGATCTGCAATTCTGCCGACTCGTATCGGATGGGTGTCCCAGGCAGAACGCACTTTGGGGTCAAAGGTTCTGCCTGGGACACCCATCCGATACGAGTCGGCAGAATTGCAGATCCTTGTACAGGAAGGTATTTACAAAAAATTGAGAACGGTTCCAGCCATTACACTTTTTATTTACAAAACATCCATAGGCTCTTGGCCTATAAATAGAGCCTTTATGTGACGCTTCAGAGTAAACATATTTATTTAAATTGCATACATATTGGGATTTTATTAAACATTCAAACAATTAAAATTTAGTCAATCTTTGATATATATACTGCCATCTTTTTCCTTTACGACTGAACATGAAGATAGTTCTCTACAGATATATATGTGTGGAAATTATTTATCTTTAGACCACCTCATAAGTATATATGTATTTGTATTTCGAATTATAAAATTAAATATACTACTTTCTGTATTTATGGAAACGTTACTACGTATATACGTAAAAATAATTTATTTTTTGTTTTTTGCAGACTAGAAGACAGCGATGGTTCTATGGTGTCTTTTCTACTAGAATCGATTCCTACTAGAAGGTTCAGAAGAAATATTGTTAGATCCAGTTTGGACTTAGTGGGTTAGAATAATTATTGATTACTTTATGTCATACAGTAAATTAATATTTACTTTGACCTACGTTTTCTAAATCACGATGATTCGATTGCATTGTACATATTGTATAGATAATGTCCCATTAGAATGGCAATTCTTTTGTACATTGTGTAAACTCGAGTAAAATATAGATTTAGATTGTGTAAACTCCATAGATTTAGATTTATAAAATGCAATACAACAAAGCATTGCGGGTTAAGTATAATAATAAGACATTAAGGGGCTATAATTAAGAGACCCATCTGGTATTCGGTATATGTAGCCCGAGATCCTCGGCCACCAAGCAAAGAGGGATCCTAGCACATTAACTGCAAGGATCCTAGATGGAACTAGGAATCCTTGTGGACGTTACGGCTCCTAACAATAATACTACGCCAGGAACGACACAAATCCTTGACTTACTAGCGTTCGATAAAAAAATTAGTCATTTAACATTATGACTAATTTAAATCTTTGTGAAATTAGCTATCAGCATTTCTTTTGTCCTTTTTAATATTGATTAATCTTTATTATAATACGAAATACAAAAAACTTTACTTTTGTTAAAAACATGAAAAAAAATAGCTCAATGGTAAATTAATCAAGCAAAAAACAAGTCTCAACTCAATCATTGATCGATTGATCTTCCGTTTGGCCTTTTGCAAATAAAAAAATTAAATCTTTCGGGCAATGATTAAATATGTTAACAAATAACTGGATAAGAGTGTTTTAAATAGAAAAACCCCTTCTGGTACGTACGTCACATTCTTTGCTAAAAAATGTATATACAGGTTCTCTAATCATTTTTTTTACGTTCGTCTTTTTCATTTGCCTTGATGAGGTTCTTAAATTTATTATGTTGAGACATGTATGGTAATTCGCTCTAAATATCAGTGATATTCTCTGAATATTTCATTAAAATCCGTTTATCGGTCTTTGAAAAACGATGGTAACAAAATTGTTTACTGACAGACACGCCTTCTAATAGTGATAAAAGTATGAACATCTTTCATGAAACAAAATAGCAAATATTATTACTTAATACTGGTGTGACAACGATTTCGAGCTATGGAACTTCGGGTACAGAAATATATAAGTTAAATAAGTCAGAGACGACCCTATAAGTATTTATATCGACAATCATATATCTTATATATTTACACTATATAAAGCATACAAGCATAAACCCCGGATAAAATTATTGCATGCTGTTACCAAGAATTGGTATGGCATCCTAAAGAGATCGAGGGAGGGGAGAGTGACTACTTTAAAAAAAGTATTGGCTCATAAATAACATAACCAACCAATAAAATTCCAACACAGTTATCATAAGAATAAACAGACCAATAAAATTTCTCTGTTGTGTAAGCATAAACAATTTTTAAGTATACTAACGAGTCGAATCGTGCCAACGTGCCTTGCTTTTACTTCCATGAGCAGTAGTTGTGGCTATTACTATTAGTACTAGTGTAGAAGTAGAAAGTGCTATAATAGTACTAAATAAAGTTACTTTTCTGGGGTAGTAAGTACTAAAGATTTTATTCATCAGCTCGTACTTAAGCAAGCATAGACATTTTCTCCGTTTAACCAACTGAGGAAATATCATTGCTTCCTTTATGATAATACAGAAAATTCTTTATTAAACATACTGAATCTTCTTCTTCTAACGCATTGTTTTCTTTTTTATAGTCAGCATTGGCGGAGCAGTAGGGCTGTTTGTAGGAGGAAGTATTTTGAGTTTTGTTGAAGCTTACTATTTTCTATTCGTGAGAAAATATCCTCTTCAACAAACTGCAGGTGAAGAGCATTTACTAAATCTCCACAACAAAGTTCATCGAACAGTTGGCTTTACATTGTCCAGCAATGAGTTGACATAAATAAAAAACAGTAGTAATATGTTGTTTAAGAAATTCTTTAGTGCGAGAACTAGATCCTTGATATAGTTTTGTTAGAATTTAATAGTTTTTCGCTAGACTACAGTTACTTCTGAATAAAGAAATTTTAAAAATTTCTTTGTGACTTGTAATTTTGTAGAACCCTATTTTATACTTCACTTTGACTAGACTTTAATTCTACAAACTAATTAAAACTTAATTTTGCATAAATAGATTTCAGACAGCGCTGTGCTCATATTCAAAATATATCAATGTCACATAAAATGCAGCTTAATAAAGGTTAAAATTAATAAAAATGTTAATGGAAGAAATAACATAGATGGATCTACTTGTAAGGTGAAAGTTGACGAGTACAGTCACCACTTATTTATACAATTAGAGTATTATACTTAACATAATTAGAGTATTATACTTTACATAATTAGAGTATAATACATTATGTAATTTGTAGGATATTTAAGGAAAGATCTCTACGCCCTGTGGTTAGTGGGAGGGAGAGGTAAAAACAAAGTGTTGGAGATATAAATACAAAATTACTAATGTCAAGATAGAGGGTAATTATAGTAATCCGTGGCTTACCTGATTCCAAAGAAGATGAGACGTGAAGGTGGCCAGGCCTGGCAAAGAGTGAAGCTAAACGCATCAAAAATTGATTGGCAGCACAGTGTACACATTAAAAAAAGAGTACAAAGGATTTTTAGTTTACCCAACAACAACGGCACTTAGTTCGGCACACGGAAAGTTAAGACATGAAAGTAATAATTGTTTATAATAAAACAGTAAGAAATAATACATGAGATGACTTTTTGAGAGGAAGAGGTCTACCTCTTCCTCTCAAAAAGTCTCCTCTCAAAAAGAGAACGAACGGAACGATATCGAGGTTGGTAAAAAACAAGATGGCGAGGAAAAGTGTAAGAAAAAACAGCGGGAAAGGTTATTAAAATGTGGAAAAACGCTAAGTTACATAAATAAACATAAGAGCGCAGCAGCAGACGGGTGATACAGAGCACTCTATCAAATTTAAATAGAAAATAATAATAACATATTTAACATAATTATATAGTATTATACTTAATATATAATTACTTTGTTTGATTTAATAATTGTTATATTCTGAAGATAGGGACAGTAATGGCTAAAATATATTAAAACAAAGTTAAGTCTTAGTTAGTTTATTGTAGAATAAAAGTCAAGTCAAAACCAAGTTTTATAAATGCAGAATGTTTTTAAATGTATCAATTCATTTAATATTTGTATAAATGTTGCAGTTTTTTTTACAAAATAATACTTACAGAGTAAAACAAAAAGAGAAATAATGTATGGTAAACTAAGAGGAAAACAAAAAGAGAAATAATGTGACGGGGCACTGATGCGAGAATTACATTCCTAACATATACTTAACCCTCTTTATTTACCTTGTAAACATTTTCGTATTTTTTATATTATTATTTATTTGGGTTAACACTATTATAATGTCACCTTTATATTTGAAAACCATTTTGTATGTAAATTTAATATTGATAGCTTGTTTAAACTCGCGAATCCGTTCACGTTTCTTCTGATCACTTTTTATCTCATCTTTAACTTTCTCACACTTATTTTACCAGCACTATCTTCAACATTCACTTCCTTTTGTTTCTTCAGCTTTATATTAGCGAAATAAGTACAGACAACTTAATAATTAGGCCATTATTGTGAGCAAAACCGGCACTTAGTTTTGAAGTCACGTAAAATAACCTTCACGTCTGTAACCTTCCTCATTCTTTTTTCAGTGCTTTCAAACAAGCTAACTCAGCACTTTTTACTGCTTCAGAAGTATTTTGATTTGCTTAAAACCGCTTTTGACCGTTACGACGGTGTGAGAAGAATCTACGGCGTACCCGAACGAGCTAGCTCAGATATTTTTAGTGAAGTTATATCTCAGTTTTGTGTGAGATCCCGTAAATTGTTTACCGATAGAATCAGCGAAGTCTGGATTTACTTTGAGTGTAAACCGACCTGGTTTCCGAGCGAAACCAAATCTCTGTGAGTTAAGTATAAAGCAGCAGGTACGTACCTATTACCTTATCTAACTCGCCAGTTATGCGATGCTTTCTTCTTTCTGTTTAACCTATCAGCTTTTGGACTCTCTTTCATCCTTTCGCAGCGAAATAACTCGGAAATGGATTGATTAATAACCTTGGTTGCACCTACGAATGACGCCTAGCTGGCCCGGCATACATTTATTAATTCCTTATCATTGGGCTATTTCCGTAGATAATAGGTCCCTTGGGTTCCCCTTTTGGGTGTTTAAAGTAAGTTTATTTAGCCTAAGACTTATTAATTGTATTAGTATAAGTTTAAGTTTAGTGCTAAGGCGCTTATCAAGCCAATGCTTAACCCGCCGGTTACGGTTAAATTGTTGCAATCAGTAACTTATATTTATTGTTGCTTGTGCATGAGTTGGTTACCCTATAAAACTGTTTTACTTATTCTCCTAAAGTTAAGTACTGGCTTAGATACATGTTTATTTCATATTATCAGTTCCACTGCTTTATGTCTTTATGCTTATAAATTTATTAGTAAAGAGCTCCAGTGTTGCCTTGCGATCAGTCGAAACCAACAGCAAGTATCGACGGTAGCTGATTCTTCATGTAACAATTGGTTATTCATTCATTCATTCATTCATATTTATTACCTAATAGAATACACTCGCACAAAATTTTAACCCAATTAAATTATTTTCCGATTTTAAACAAATTTTCAAAAATCATTCGTTAAAATTTGAATGATGCTGCTAATAAAACAGTGATAACAGTGATAAAACTTGTTGCACTTATTGGTTATATTATATAAGATATAATTGTATTACATAAGATGCGTAGCAAATTTCAAATTGATCCGAGTTTTCTGTGATTTATGCATGTTTTAAATTATAGCTGAGTATGACGTCATTAAAATATTTTTCGGATAGAATAACTTAGACCTAAATATTGAATTTTGAACCAAGGTTCAACTCTGTCGCATAAACTCGCTGAGATCTGAAATGATAACGTCATACTTATAGACCAAGAGCCCAGGGGTGTTTTGTTAATAAAAAGTGTAATGGCTGGAACCGGTCTCAATTTTTCGTAAATACCTTCCTGAACAGGATCTGCAATTCTGCAGACTCGTATCAGATGGGTGTCCCAGGCAGAACGCACTTTACAGGTCAAATTTACCACCCAAGTTAATAAAAAGTGTAATGGCTGGAAACGGGTTAAATTTTTCGTAAATACCTTCCTGAACAAGGATCTGCAATTCTGCCGACTCGTATTGGATGGGTGTCCCAGGCAGAACGCACTTTACAGGTCAAATTTACCACCCAAGTTAATAAAAAGTGTAATGGCTGGAAACGGGTTTAATTTTTCGTAAATACCTTCCTGAACAAGGATCTGCAATTCTGCAGACTCGTATCGGATGGGCGTCCCAGGCAGAACGCACTTTACAGGTCAAATTTACCACCCAAGTTAACAAACAGTGTAATGGCTGGAACCGGTCTCAATTTTTCGTAAATACCTTCCTGAACAAGGATCTGCAATTCTGCCGACTCGTATCGAATGGGTGTCCCAGGCAGAACCTTTGACCCCTAAAGTGCGTTCTGCCTGGGACACCCATCCGATACGAGTCGGCAGAATTGCAGATCCTTGTTCAGGAAGGTATTTACGAAAAATTGAAACCGGTTCCAGCCATTACACTTTTTATTAACAAAAACCCCTGGGCTCTTGGTCTATTACAGACAACCAACTTGGTTAAAACTACTTTGGTGGTTAAAAACACCTAAAAGGGATAATTAAGGTGAAATTCCGGTTTCGGATGTTTTCTTAACATGCTTACATACCGTAGGCATGTTTAGGAAATGGAATTATACCAAATGAGAAAAAAGTAAAAAGATAGTACGTTCACACACTTTAGATCCGCGTTCGTATAGAGTACGATCTCTGTATACGGTAATTTAAGCTGTATGAACCATGCGGAGGGGATCCGATCGCATACGCTAGAACTAGGGAGATGGAATCTAAATGGATCCCCCGATACGCTGTCTTTTTGTGTGTGTACCTTTAGAGACGATCGTATTTAACGGATAACCTTCTCGTCGAACTTTTATTTCACTTCTATATAACCGTTTTTGATCAAATAACTTTCGGATATTATTTTTTTAGTGTAACTTTATTATTATGCAAAGAAATCACAATTTAATTAATAACTTCCTTTAACCAAAAGTGAAGGTTCACTATACAAGACGCCATGTTTTGGCGGGATCAGTTATCACTCTATCGACTAAACAAATACGCTGCAAGAACCGTGAAGTTAGTTGACCGTATTGTATACGTATTTCTGTACGATCCGCGGATTTAGAGTGTGTGCGAACGTACTAGAGTTTAAAAAATCGGGTACGAGGAACCTTGGAATTTTTTTCTCACCATATAGGATTTACTACGTTTAGATTCACTACGAGGACGTATATTTACTCTTCCTCTCTACTTTGGACTTAACACATGGTGATTATTATAATCACCATGTGTACTACAGCACAACTTCGAACTCACTTCGCTAGTCCCAGACTGCCCCATCCAGACTCTGACCCCGTTCGAAGTTGCTTGACTTTGATCATCAAAAACCGTAGATTACTTTGCTCATTGAAACCAAACTAAGTACACTTATTTATTACTTAAAGGAATATACATGTACTGAATTTCAACTCAATTATTAATTCTAACTTTTTATTATTTATTTATATACTTATTTATTAAGTAAGGTATATACCTACTAGCATTAAATCAACACAATTGAATTATTTTCCGATTGTTTAAAAAGTGTATACAAGTCATTCGTTAAAATTGAACTAATGCTGATAATGAGATAAAACTTAACTAATGAGATGTACTGGAGTACATGCGTGCCGAATCTCAAATCGATCTACAAGTTTTGCAGCATATCATGAAATTTGGAAATTTTGGAGGAGTCATCATTGGGAGTTATGACGTCAGAAATAATTTTTTTGGAATTAGTTCTAGCACAACTATAGACCTAACGATTGATTTTTGTAACATGTTTTAACTCTCTAGCATAAATACACTGGGTGCACACCCATACAGACAGAAACATTTTTTTAATCAACTTGGGAGGTCTTAAAAACACTTGAAACGGATAATTCAGGTGATATCCCAGTTTCGGATTTATTTAATAAGAAACACAATACTTTCCTCATATATAATATATATATATATATTATATATATATATATATATATATATATATATATATATATTAATATATATTATATATATATATATATATATATATATATATATATATATATATATATATACGGTATAAATAATAGGATATAATGTAAGGAGTATAAGGACAATAACACAGAATATAATGAAACAATACACAAGTGAAATTTAAAACTTTTATTTACACTTAAAATAAAATTTGATGTCATTAATATTTACAGAAAATTACAGGTACTTAATTAATTGAATAAAACATGCGACTTTTCCCCATGTATTAATTTTAATTTCTTATCTACTTAATTTAATCTTTAATGTCATGTAATCATCTCTTTCATTTATTTCTTATACGTCTTATTTTACAAGTAAATATTTATTACAATTATTTTCTAAAGACTTTTGTGATATAAAGTTCAGGCACGAATGGAGACGTTATCAGCAACAGGTGATTATTTTATGTGCAAAATTATCATTTGTTGTGATTGACCCTATATCCCATTACACCGTTAGGATTTGACGTGTAAAATCTACGTCTGTTGTGTTTTACTCACGTGTCCCATTACGAATTTAGATTTACACGTTAAAATCTACGTCTGTTGTGTTGTCCCGACATTTTTACATGTCTACGTCTGTTGTGTTTTATTCACGTGTCCCATTACGAATTTAGAATTTACACGTAAAATCTACGTCTGTTGTGTTTTACTCACGTGTCCCATTACGACATTGGGATTTTAAATGTAAAGCCTACGTCTGTTGTGTTTTACTTACGTGTCCCATTACTACGTTAGGATTTTACATGTAAAACTTACGTCTGTTGTGTTTTATTTACATGTACCGTTACGACGTTATTATTTTACATGTAAATCAACATCTTTTAATTTTGATCTTGTTTCCAGATCACTGTAGAGTTCGTGCCGGCTCTTTATTTACAATTATTAATTTATTAAACGTTAAATTGTAATATTTTTTTTCTTATTTAATTTTTTTATTTCTATTTATTTTTTTTTATAATTTTATCTTTATTAATTAATGACATGCAATTCTTTATTTTACATGACTGTAAAATAATGAATTAGTCATTCATAATTAATTTACTTTGTGATGAATTTTAGAAGAATTATAAATATTGCTTAAGTAACATTTGATTGACAAATTTTTTACTATATAGTTAAATAATATTTTTTGAATTATACAGAATTCGTCTGTGGTTTAAAACAAGTCTCTCTGAAATTGCTTTAAATAGACGAGTTGGTGTCAGTTTATGACATGGTGTTAGTAATGTGTATTGTGTATTGTGCGTTGAAGTATGCGTAAAGTATGTTTTGTATGAATACTATGTTTGTATAATTTATAATTTGTACATATGTGTATAGTACGTCGTGTATTTTGTAGTAATGCGTGTATTGTATGTTGTAGTAATACATGTATAGTATGTCGTTTATGTTGTTGTAATACGGGTATGGTATGTCGTGTATGATGTTATACTATACGGGTTTAGTATGTCGGGTATGTTGTAATAATAGGGGTATAGTATGTCGTTTATGTTGTTGTAATACGGGTTTAGTATGTCGGGTATGTCGTAGTAATAGGGGTATGTCGGGTATGTAAATAGTACGTGTACAAGTGTACAGTATGTTGATACAATTCAAGACAACAGTTTCCATGTCTTCTCTCAGTCTTCTAAACCAATAAAAAAATCCACAAAATTTGCTTCTGTTTTTCCGATTAACAAAAATAATTCTCTACAACAGTAATCATCACCATATTTATCAATAATACACCAAATAATTAAAATATTATTATTTTTTTATAAAAACGATGAATTAAAAAAATGTATCTACCTATATATTAATTAATACTTAAACCATAATAGCTAATTATCACAGTAGAACATGTCATTTAGATTATAAAATAATTATACTTTACGCTACTAATTGTTGGTGGTGAAAAATGAGGTAAATATAAGAAGAAGATAAGGAATTTTTATTTGCGACTGTAAGCCGTTGATGTAATCACAAATAAATAAAGACAGTACCTGTATCGTAAGAGTAAAGTCAAAGGGACATTTTTTATACCATCCACTAATTTTTTGCGATGAATGTTAAGAAAATAAGATATATGTTGTAAAGAAATATGTAAACTATTGGTATTCGGAACTAAGAATAAATCGAAGCTTAGAACAAATCGAAGCTAAGAATAAATCGAAGCTTAGAACAAATCGAAGCTAAGAATAAATCGTAGCTTAGAACAAATCGAAGCTAAGAATAAATCGAAGCTAAGAATAAATCGAAGCTTAGAACAAATCGAAGCTAAGAACAAATCGAAGCTAAGAATCAGTGATTTGGCATCGAAACAAATCTTGTATGTGTAATCAAAGTAGATAAGATAATCTGACGAAATTGATCATTTTTGTAAAATTGTTCCAAATTTGACCAATCACTATCGAGTATCCAGTTGTCCAAATTCTAATTATACAGGCACTCCTATGAATAATATTGAAGTTATTTTAAAAGTTACAATTTACTATCAGCTATTTGAACTAATTAATTAAACTAATTACAATTAATTTATTTTAAATATAAACATTTATCTAAAAATAATTTGTGTTATACCTACTTTTTAGAGACATTATATTTGATCATAAATTCAGAAAATACCAACAGTAATACTTTGTTGGAAGTATTTTAGCTTTATTTTATGACATTATTTATGAATAAAAGTTTTGGAAATATTAGACCTAATTATCACAATCAGACATGTAGCTATTATGATAATTTCACTTAAAAATACAATTTTTAACATTATTTTTACTTGTTTCTTAAATTAAATATTTACAGCTCTTATAAGTAATGTTGGTTTTATAACTTAAAAACATTCATAATATAGTCCATGGAGATATTTAGTTTGGCGACGTATAGCTATGTCCACAAACAATGTTACTGTTAATAATGATAAATAAAAGGAAAGGAATATTGAAGATTATTATAAATATAATATTTTTTCCTTCATCTCATCGGCACTGATGATGACCTTTAGTGTTGAAAGCCGGCTTTGTTTTTTAATAAAGTAATTAAGTGGAGAGACTGATTTATTTATCATTATACGATGAACTGCTCTAGCGCTACGGTTTTGAATGAAAATGTTACAATTGTTTGTGACCTATACTCCTTGACCTTTTCCAACTACGTTAGAGTGGAACACGTCGGCCGTAGCGGGAATTAGGAAAAGATGGTTTGCACCAAGGATCTTTAATGAAGGGAATAACTCAATTAAGGTACTTCACTGACCCCATGAACGTTTTATGAAATTGAGAAATAAGCTGTATAACCGAATTACATTCCTTTCCAAGGTTATATCAAAAGGTTCGAAACGCAGGTTATAATATAACATGGATAAGACGAGTTCAATATGGCAAATTGACTAAACGCTCCATCTCCTTTATTAAAAATCCTTGGTTTGCACGATCGATCGTATAAAACTTGACTTACATTAGGTTGTTATATGATCTTATTTGTATTTTAAAAAATTAATTTTCCAGAATTTAAATTGGTTTAAGTCTGAAAGATCAACTCACAATTCCATAAGTTAAAGGCTCTAGAGTTTTAACTTATGAAAATGTGAAAATCGTTGAAGTTGTAAAAATAAAAATATTGTTTTACTAGTCAAGGCAAGTAAAACAATATTTTTTTACACGAGAATATTAAAATTAAAATTATATGTGGAAGACAAACGACAGAAGCAGTAAGAACCCTTAAAACAAAAGTTCAAAAACTATTTAACCTATAGTTGTTCATGTTTTTTGTATCGATTTTATTTAAAATCTAGGCTTCTTCTTTGCAAGCTGTATCTAAAATGATACTATTTTATTTATTAACGTTTTAGGTAAACTCTTTTTTTTTACTTTATTCATTATTGTCTACAATAAATGTATTTGACATAGTGCTCATGCTGGTTAAAGTGACTTGCCGTTAATCACGCAAAATTAAACCCAAATTGTTCTTCCTTAACACATGATAAATTATGATTTTGAATGAGCACCAGTGGAGTTGTTCATAATGAAAGGAACGAAGAAAAGAGTCTCTCCACAAAACTATTAATTTATCAAAGCTCTTTCAACCTAACATGAGGCCATCATCAGTGCCAGTTATAATTAAAAGAAAACAGCTAAAAGAAAGACATTAATTTTTGCGTATTTAATGTCTTTCTTCTGGCTGTTTTCTTTTAATTATCTCTGGCATTGATGATGGCCTCATGTAAGGTTGAAAGCGCATTGAATAAATTAATAGTTTTGTGGAGACTCTCTTTTCTTCGTTCCTTTCACAGGATAAATTGTTTTCTTATGGTTCATCTTCCAAATATTTTCTTACCATTTTTCACACAAAATGTTTATTTCACTTTATTTACATTTACAATAAACAAAACCGAGTAAAACACAAAATAGAGAAAAATTAGCGTTCAGATAATTATTTGTATTAAAATTTAGTGAAATTAATTTTAGAAATAATTACTATTTATATACTTTTCTTAAAATAGTCCGAATTTGGAAAATGTCAATCATAACATCTATAAAATAAAATAATAAAATTGTACAATAGTAACTAAAATTGAGTCTAGCATTTCTTCTGTATTTTTAATTTGTTTTATTTTTCCTCTAAATATAAATTAAACTTTCTAGCGTGAAAACAGAACGAAATTAAGCTGTTCTGTGTAATATAAATTTCAATGATTCATAAATATCTAAAAATCACAGTTGGTCTTAATTAAAATAAATATTTAGGTGTAGTCGTTTCAAAAAATAATACAATGAAAACGACTTTTACATTTATCGATCTCTTTTCACCATTTCCATTTTGATTTTTTTTTTTACAGTGTTTGGATGTAAAGTATCGAATAGGTACAATGGACCCACATACGAGATCTAAGTACCTAGGAAATTATTTCCTCCGGAATTTAATTAAAAAAAAATCGAATAAGCAACCTTAGAGTGATTACGATTGCAATGTGTTAAAACAAATTAATTCAATGATACAAATTTAGCTTACATTGAAAGATTTGTTGAAGTAGTTTGATTAACAAACTAGTAAATTAATTTAGGCTCTTTTATTTGTCCACTAGTCTAACACATATCTTTACTTATCTAATTTATTCTACATTTTCAAACTACAAATAGCAGAAAGTAAACTGTAAATCACGACAGGTATAAGCTTTGAGATTGTCGCCAATTTATTGAATCTACAAGCCCAGCTTTTTTTCGACAAAATCTGGGACAGTCAAAAGATTTTAAGTTTGTTTATTGTGTTTGCCTTTTGACAGAAATCAGAAATAGTTAGTCTTGAGGTGTTAGAAATTTGTAAGATGATTCATTCGATGTAAACAAACCAAACGCATTAAGAGGTTATAACCTGACTTTTTATGAATGACGTGTGACGTCATTAAAGGAATCGGTGAAGGCAAGTTTACATTGAAAATTCACTATTTATTCCTGCAATGACGTCAATGCCGGACTATAATGTAACGTGATGAAAAAATTGATTTCATATATAAAAACCCTCCAATAGAATCACCTTATAAACTCACACTAGTAAACTGGGTTAGTCTTTTCAAACATACCAATAAAGTAGTTTATACCCGAATTTTTTTCTCAGCATCAATAATCGAACAGTGATAACAACCAAGACTGCTCGGGTAAGTGATCGAAAGAAAAAAATCATTACTACCCATAGAGATATATTACTAGAGGGGCCCTATTGGTTGAATTTTGAAACATCGAAAAAGTAACCTGACCACATTCGATTATCATTATCATCAAATAAACATAACAAAAAAAACAGTAAATTATATAGTAGAATGTTTAAAATACAAATCACAACACAAACAATCTGCGGGAAGCCGAAAACAATTAATTAATTATAAACTTAACTCCCTCTTAGAGGAGGTTTCAATGAGGTTACACAGAACCCCTGAGAGCCCCACTAAAAATGTTTCAGACCTCTCAATGTATTAAGATAGGCTATGCCCCCTCTAGTATATATCTCTATGTTACTACCCATAAGCGACATCAAGCAATAGTTTTTCTTTTAATATAAACATGTATTGTTGATCCAAACTTGTTAATAAAAACAGGTTTACATGCGGTGTGGGAAGTGCAACATTATAAAATTATTATTGGGTCATAAAAACTCGTAATAATAATTACGGGTCATAAACTCGTTCTAGCAAAATTGATATGTGAGTCAAAGTTATAAATAGAATTGCTATATCACGTAATGTTATAGCATGTTGCTACTCAATTTGATTTATGTTCACATCATTGATATATTTCTAATCAGTTATACAAATGTTTTGTTCAATAGAATCTACCTAGTATAAATAAAATATACAAAAATGTAAACAGAAAACGTTGTTACATTATCATTAAATAAAAAGAGATTTAGTTCTAAGAAACAATTTCCCAAATTATTTAGTAATTTTGTATAGATTAATTAAAAAAAAACTAAATGATTCAAGTAAATAGTTAAGTCCAACCAAAAGTTAAAAATAAGAATAAAATGAATCGAGTATAATCGAATTCGTTATTCCAAGTATTGTATAGCATAGAGATATTATTACTAGAGGTGCTCTATTGGCTGAATTTTGAAACATCGAAAAAGTAACCTGACCACCTTCGACTTTCAATATAATCAAATAAACAGAACAGAACTACAGTAACATATATTAAATAACGTTTAAATACATATTAAGTCTCATATAATGTTCGGAGGGCCAAAAACGATTGATTTATTTTAACCTTAACTTACTCTTGAAGGAGGTTTCAATGAGGTTACACAGAGCCCCTGAGAGCCCCAAAAAGATGTTTCAGGACTATTAATGTATTAAGATATGCTATGCCCTCTCTAGTATATATCTCTATGTTGTATAGTCTGTTATGAAACTTTATTAAGAAATAAATTGACATAAATGTGTCAGTAAAAATTATAGAGCATAACAATTTAAATCAAAATATTGTAATATTAACCAATTTTACGGGTCCTCATTTTATGAAAAATCCAACTATATACTTAGCAACACTAGTGCAATTCTGGTATTTATATTATTGCTATTCTTGGCCGAGCTCTAGCAGAACTTTATAATGAACATAGAGAAGTGTTTATGACATTGGATTTCCAAAATCTTGCTTTTATACATCTATTTTGCACGATTAAGGTTACATGGTTCCAACAAATTGTCATAAACTCGTAAATTGTATTTTATGGCATTGTATCGCTAGAAGAAGTAAATTATTTTATGCGAACGTTTCTATAATTCCTTCTACCGATGTGTACGTTCCTATTACAAAACCTAATATGGCAATTATGATGATAATTGTGTTTTTCAATGCGAATATGTAAAACTGTTTACCCTCAACTTGGTACCAGTAAGTAAATAGTTGAATTAAAGCCGGAAATGATAGTCCCATAGTACTGAGACAAAGAGCTCCTATCAGAGATATAAACAGCTCCAGGTTTGGTATAGCAACAGCAAAAATAACTAAAACAGAGACATTATATATTTATTTATTTGTATAAAATATTTTCATAGTAACTTCAGTGTGCGCCGTGGAATGGTCTACAATATTAACAACACCAACTTCGTCTTTCCACCAATAAGTCAGACTCCAAGAATTGAAAGACTCAACATCTCACCGGCACTGTAGATGGCATTATAGCCGAAAGCCGGCTCTGCTCAGAGTTATAATTAAAGCTTATTGGTGGAAAGACGAAGTTGGTGTTGTTAATATTTTCATAGTGTGTTAATATTAGACGTGACAATTAGCCTTTTGAAATCATCCATTTGGTCACTACTAGAGGCACATGCTACTAGCTAGAAGGAAGTAAGAATACTATTCGTCATTAAAACTGCCTCCAGATAATTGCTTTCGTCAACAAACGGGTTGCCACAATTCCAGATTCTGTCCTTCGACCAGAATGCGGGCCTGCCACGATTCAAGATGAAATAGTTAGATTAAGTTTATAAGTAGATTAAGTCTTATAATAAGTACGACAAATGAGATACTTACAAGTAATAAAGACTAGAAAAGCTCGTACTGAATATTCAGCCAGAAGTTTACGGTTTGTTACTCTGGGGTTGATGTATTCCCTCCAGGTGATATCAATAGCTACGTAACAAGCTATTGCATGAGTGATAAAGATGGCAAATGCTAACAGGATACGGACTCCTTGGGCAGCCCTGTCAACAATAATTATGAAATAGAATTTATTATTTTATTGGGTTCTAGGCACTGATGATGACCACTGAGGTTGGAAGCTGGCTTTGTTTTATGATAATAACTTGATTGTGAATGATAAACCCTATTTATTTATTAGCTAATTTCAAATTTTGTAATTATACGATCAAAGATGATATAATGTTAGTCAGTATTTTAAGGTAGATTACAATCCGCACAAATGTTGCGCGATAAAATTAACTTCAGAAAAAAAGAGATGTAATGGATGATTTAAGACACAATAGTTATAACGTTATACATGATAATGTACAACATTACCTAGTAATCCTTCTAATGTTTAGTTTATTAAGGTAGGATCCATTTCATTAATACATGGCTAATTTTAAGTTGAAAAAACCATATTTATTGCATTCTTTTATTGGTTTCTTTATAAAAATATAAAAAAAATACAAAGTAAAACCCATTTGTCTTTTTATATTTTGATTTAGTTTTGATTTGTATTTTGTCGCCATCAAATTATTGGCGTAAATTATTATGTGTACTCACAACTGATCTGGAGGAAGGTCAAGAGTAATACTTCCTTGGACAGTATCTCCGTATTGAAGATATCCTACAAACCCAACCAAGGTGTACAACAGAGTGATTGGAAGCATAGCGCAGTTGAGTACTCCGAATGTGCTGCCAAATTTTCTAGGCTCTTTCATTTCATTCTCCAACGGCATCACCTATAAACAAAAATAAAATCTTTATTACAGTTCAAGAACCATAACTTTACTTAAGATAATTAGCATTATGACTGAGAACCATATTGGTAACCTCAATTTCCCGGTAGGGGAAACTGTCCATCCAACTAGAAAATGGTTTCATCTACCAAATTGTTGGGACGGAACCATACCTAGGTGGTCCTAAGTGCTTAGTCCACAACAGAGTTTTGAGCCATTTCATATTCTCCCACTGTCACCTAAATAATAATCATATCTGTTCCATCAAATCTACCATCTGTAGCCATTACTGAAATGGTCGTCGCCTGTTGCACGAGAAATATTTCCCGCAAGCTCCGGAAAATTCACTTGAAACTTAGAACTGCCTCTGTAACAATGTATCGAAATCAAAATATTTCACAATTGTGAAATAACATACAGAATATCACTACGACATGATACAAAACCAGCCTTCAGATCTTAAAATATTACTAGGTAAAATTAAACTTACAACTCCTATAGCTTCCATGGCAAATAACACCGTGCCAAAGAAAAGAGGCATTTTCTTATAATTCGCCACCGCCGCTCTTGTACTAATATCTGGTAGATCTTTGAATAGATAATAAAATATAAGGACAAAGCTGATGACAGTCACTACGTTAGCTATGGTTGATAATGGGGCCAAATACTTCAAATTTCTGACGAAATTGATGAGAATTAGTAGAGGAAGAATCATAACCATGTACCATCTAACGTTGATATGGTCGAAGTACTGATCACATACCTAGAACAGGATGAAATAAATAAATTATTTCGTAAAAATGGTACATAAGTACCCACTCGTTTTAGCGAATTTTCAAAGAAAAGATGATGGTCCAAGAGCCGAAATTTTATAAATCAAAATTTTATACATTCGCACAAATTTTAGTTTTCATGAAATAAGTAGTTCCCTGTAGGTCGTGTGCAAAACATAAAGAATTTTTTTTAAGGTAATAAAATGTTCTATAAAATGAATGTTTAATCATTAAAATCGGATGACTATAACTAAAGTTATGGCTCCTTCAAAAACACCAAAAAATGGTTAATTTATGCAAAGTCAGCAAATTTCTTTGAAAAAATGTTGGCTTTTTGTGCTTTTTTTAGCCATTTAACAAGTGTTATAACTTTAGTTGCAGTTAACCGATTTTGACGAAAAAACACTTGTTTTATAGAAAATTTTGTCAGATTCAAAAAATTTGTATTCATGTTTTGCAGACGACCTACAGGGAACCACTTATGGCAAGTAAACTGGAATTCGTGCGAGCACATTCATATGAAGGCCTCCAATCTGGATAGGCAGACTATGCTTTTCCTCTATAATTTAAGGTATATTTTCAGAAAAATGTTGGTTTGAAGTAGTACAAAATGAGTCACATTTTTTAAGCCTGGCTCTTGCACTATGAGCTAATGAAGTTTTTTTAAATACTATAATTGTAGCAGTGCATTTTTCTTCTGATTAGCGAAGTTTTCTTTGAAATATGTCAAAAACCAGCATTTTTCTATACTTTAATAAAAATAGTATTCACGATTCAAAGTCCGTAGCAGCGCCACCGTCGCTGATAAGAAATTGATAACGAAAGGGTGATCGTTGTTAAAGTCCTTATGGGGATTTTTTGGTTTTCTTATTTGTGACGATTATTTCTTTAAATTTTTTATCAAAAGTGCTTTACTTTAATTAATTTTAGGGCGTATGAACTCAGTAGAATCACTATTTCATTGAAAAATAGCGTTTTAATGGGTTGTCACGTGTATTTAAATAGAGTGATAAGAAGATCATACTATAGTGTTTTATTTTTGTTAGTGTTAATTAATGTTACTTTTAAATAATTTTAGTTTGCACAAACACACAAAATTACCATTTAATTGCATTAAATTGTTTAAATTAGTTGTAACAAGTATTTTAATTAACTGATAACATGCCAATTTTTACCGTAATGGTGTTTTAATTTATCAATCAATTTTATTTACACACTAAAATAATAAATAACTCAATAAATTCGGTTTTTTGTAAAATGTTTGTTTAAATCATCCTTTTAGGTTTTATTATTTCTGGGTTAAATCGGACAAATCCAAGTCTGTAGTGATAAGACCCTGATTCTATATTTAAAATCCTGGAATAATTGAAGTATTTATCTATGAAATATTGGCAATTTTTTTAGCACCGATGGTCGTTCTATTAATTTTTATCTCATTTATCACAAATTAACGAACAATAAAGGAATAAAAGAAGAATTTTCTACGGGTCCCATTCAAATCCTATGTTAAAAAAAAAATCGATCACCCTTTCGTTTTCCCGCCATTGGTATTGACAACCTTACAACTATCTCTTTGAATCGCGAATAACAAAAAAACCTATTTCCAATGACGTTATATTTTAAATCTGTATATAAATAACAAAATTGTTGAAGAAAGTCGTTCCTTAAATTTACAAATGATACAATAAACAAAAGTTATATGTTCTGCTGATATGTTCTGCTATTTTTTATGTATTCTTATTATAATCTTCCAAATTACAGTATTCCAAAATTATGACATTTATCATATATCATTTGATACTACCAAGTTTTGCAAAACATGAATAGTTGACACAATATAATTGTGCGAGAGACACCTAGGAAATGTAACAAGCAAAATGCAATGCTACATCTGGGAACTGTTCCATCATTCGACATTCGTCATCATGTCATGTCCCACTCTGTTTCGTTACGTCTAACTCATCAGGGCGCCGACAGAGCCTGAACTCACTCTGACATTTACTTATAATGGACATAAACTTCGTTCTGCTTTTTTTTATACAAATTTTATATCAATTAATGCTACCGAATTTTATTTAACACGACCAGTTGACAAAATACATCATTTGATACTACCGAGTTTTGCAAAATATCTCTCGCCCAATGATATTGTCTCAATTATACAAATTTTCCGCAAAACAATATTAATAAATACTTATGTTTTAATTTGTTTTTATGTTTAATAATTTAACTAGGCTTAGAATATGCTAAGTCCTCTGTTGGCTTGGTAATTATATTAAATTTGCCAAAGCTCAAATCCTAAAGAGCATTGATATCATCCGTGTTGTTGAGATAAGAATTATTCCGATCAAAGTAATATAATAGAACCTTGAGACTGATTCCTGAGTCCAGCTTTTCCTGATGTTCACTAATGATTAAAACTTAAAAACAACAAACATTTTATGTTCTTTTAAGTCTTATGATTAGTTTAAAAAGTACTTTAAACTATCTTATGGGCGTAAATGACAGTTGTTTTGTTAGTTAAGTCCAGAAGAAGTTATTAAGTTTATGTACGAAAAACTGCCATGTAATTTGACTCAAGGTCAAATCATGCTGTCTTCAGCCATTTAATTCATTTCTACGCAGTTATAGTTTCTGAGTTCAAAACTGAAGCAGTTAACTACATTTTAATGGCTTTTTTGTTTTTCCTAATGCGTTTGTATTTTTAATTTTTGTGTGGAGTCGCGCCTTGTTTAATTTATGACGGCTTTTCGTTACATTCCTTCCTGGAGTAATTACTGGAATATTACTACCCAAAGAAAATTAGATTATACAATTTTGATGTTTTTTTGTTTAGAATTTTTTTCAAGTTCAATTTTGTCCATACTCCAAACTTTTTTGAGCCAATTTTCATCAAAATTTGACGCTTATGAGGCTGTTTTTATGACAGAAGTGAAGATGAGTTGAATAGGAGGGAAAATGAGGTAAAATTTGGACTCTAAAATTATTTAAATGTATGTATGAGCAGGGCACAAGTGTATCTCTTTTGTATATTTAACAATTATACTCTAAGCTTCGTTTTAATACAGTTTTCTAGGAATCAATGCGAGTTAGGTCAGTGCCTAGATAGGTGACCTCTGGCATTAAAAGTGAATGACCTCTGAATGTTGAAGGGGATTGAGAATTTGGTGAATAGCGATTGGTGGAGAGATTTTAAATGAATATAATACAAGCCAACAGAGGACGTAGATATTTTAAAGCCTAGTAAATTAAGGTAAAATTTTTGAGACACACTTAATAAAAAAAACTCAAATAAATTTTAAATAAGTAAAACATTAAGAAGTATTTAGTGGTCACAAGATGTTATCTGTGTTTTTTTGTGCCGGGATAATAATATATATGTGACAATTATACTTCAAGCTTCGTTTATACAGTTTTCTAGGATATAATCTCAATGGCGCACGAAATTAGTGTCTCGATTGCGCCAAGAGATAGGGTGAAATCATCTTTGGTGTGCACTATAAAACTCAGTGCATTTAATTGTTACTGTGATTCAAACAGAGCGAATGAGCAAGTATATTTAGCACTACAACTCACACACGTCACAGTCACACGAGCGAGCATTAACACAATCATCAAACACACATAATTCCTCACTATATATATATATATTATTATATATATAAGTGATAGCATATTTATAATCATGACATATAAATATTTGATAAATATATTAAAAAAATAAGTATATCTAATGAATATACTAGAAAGAGTTGGTTGAGTTATAAATCTCTCATAGTGTATAGAAGTTAAAATGATCTAGAAGTGGTTTCAGGCTCTGTCATGGGCGAAGTACACAAAGAACTATCTAAGAAATTAAAATATAAGAAAAAAATCTTGTCGTTCAACTGAATATTCAAGTATGATATTGAATAGGAGGTAATCATAGAAAATTATACTTACCGAGCGTCATCATGTTTTTAGATAGTTACTCGTCGAAACGAACAAGAATCATCCACAGTGTGCCCCAGTTTGACCATATTGTGACCTCTAGGTCTAACCAGATTCCTACCTGATAAAATAAGGGTGTCTCCTCGCACACACATTATATGTATCATGACCATGTAATCAACGAGAGCGTTGTTATGCAATAAAGTTCCTTAAACAACAAAAAATAATTGATAAAATAATAGGATTAAGAGTGTTCATGAGCTTGTGAAATATTCCATCGTTTTAATTCATAATTTTGTGAGTAACACTTGATCTATTATATCAAACTAAATATACTGTGCAGTAAGATTGGATTAATTAATAGCTAATTTATAACAATTGATACTAAAATAGATCCAAGACATCATACTACCAGAGTGTGCTATAATCGATTTTAATAACACATTGTATCAGATAGCTCTAGATAACGTGATTCTTGATAATATATTTCTTATGAATAGGATCAAAAGGAGGATTTCATGTATCGACAATCCAATATTACTCGTATTCATTCTATATTGCTACAAGTAATTTTAAACTTCTCTTCATCCTTCAAATTTGTGGAACGTCATTGGACAATTACGTCGCTATTGTCTCTGTTATTCGCGATTCAAAAGATTTATAGATATGTCAATTGATAGTTTGAATGTGTTTAACTTTAAACAGGTTTAGCGCTGTCCTTGTGATATCCCAAGACAACCAAGAATGGCGTCAATGCGCGCCATTATAAGAGCCGCCAACGTATATATTGTGAAAAGAGTGGGTGATCCCGAGTTGATATATATATTATTCTTGATACAAATGCTGAATTTTGAATGGGCTAATACAAGTTGGTTAAATCAGAAATAAATTCATCTCATATTGATTAATTCTTTATAATATATATATATACGTTTAAATTATTAGTGTGATTATTGTTGAAGCAGCGGAGGCATCCGAAAAAATTTTAACAGGAAATTCACCTTATATAAGAATCTGAACAGACGCAATAACCACGACCGATCCTATCGGTGCTAAAAAAACTTAGTACTCACTAATTTTTCATATAACTAGTATAATACAGACCTTTTTACTCTTCACTTTCAACCCTCAGAGAGCTCTTCCTAATATAAATAGCAAACTCGGAAACGGATGACCTCCTATCTCAATATTTCATTTATACTAGTATTGCACTACTTTATGTATTACCGATATATAACCTCACTGAAACTCAAGTTAATTAACCCACATAACAATGTATGTGTGAAGTTGATTATATAAAAAACAAGAAGCACCTTGTACTTACTCACACCACGCTTACTTGTCATATGCTCAGTCATGTGCTCTTATATAATTTAGTAGTGCTCTTGAGAGTGTAAATATAGTCCTTCAGATGCTATAAGACAGCAATCTGTAGAAACCTATGGTTAATTAATACATTAGCTACCCTGAATAGTAACAGGTAAAATATATATACTGGCGCACTATACTCAATTATACAGTACATTAATAAATCTGAACGTGATGTGGTACCAAAATAAGAATTTAGAGAGTTCGAACAAAGTTCAGATGCGCATATCTATAGGTTTAATAATATATGGTTAATAAACTAGTTGGTTGTGAGAGATGATAGCTTGTAGTGTAAGTAGCTGAATTATATTTAAATATACTACTATGCACAAATCATTAATTATAAGCAACTTACTCTAAATTAAATAAACATATACTTATAATAGAGTTATTATGACTCGTTTTCTCTCCTATACTCTATTTAAAATTATTACTCGTCGTTATTTCAACTTCCTCGATATTATAATATGCGTCGATTTTTCTAATGTAGCAATTCTGAAATCTCTCGGTTTTTACTACTCAGTATGCTGACTTCAATAACACCGCACTCCTAAAGATAAATTAAACAAAACTACGTAAATACACTTGACATCTTTTGATGAATATTATATACCAAGATTCGTATTTTGACATATGATTCCTTATTTACCACATCATCTCTGTTCCACACAAATAAATATAAGGTGAGATAAATATAACTAAATAATAAATATATTACTACCTCATACTATTTATAAGTAAATCACTTTATAAAAACCAACGTAATACAACCCTTTTCGTTATTCATATATTTCTTATATCGATCGAACTCACCTGTATATATGGTATATGTTCGATCAAGATCCCTCTTGCGCGACTTTAGCGAATACCCTGAGACACGCTAATATTGTATACTAATAAGGATTCTTTATGTCTCAACAAATTTAATGAGTAGTAGAAACACTGCTCCTCATGTCTTCAGGCACTTGAAGGTACTCCTCATAGAAACGAACGATAACAATTCGTGCGGTACTACTGAAACTCGTCAGGCGTATACGAGACCTACAAATCGCACACAACATTGCTCCATACCACTGTGTATCTTTTTTAAAGTAGTATATATCACAAGATGTGATAAGGCTTCTTGATGATATTCTCGGATAGATGACCAAACTGAACGACACTATCGACACACTTTAGAAGATGATGAAAGTCGTGCATAATATCCTTTTCAATAGTGATTACTCTTCCAAACATTAGCTCAAGCAGCTATTTCTTGCAGTAAGTATTGACATCTACCAATATAATGACATTCAAACTGGTCAAAAAAGATCTTAACCTAGTCCGGAGGATAGGAAGGAATTATGCGTATCTTCTGAGCCTGACCAATCTATCTAGAGTGGTTTTGTGACGAAATGAGCGCATCTTCCTCATCGCACATGTGTCAACTGTCGCACGTCTCTCTCCTCCTCGACTCCAACAGCCCAATCTTTATTAATAAACTTATAGTCAATATAATAAATGTAAAGAGTTATTCAATAATCATAGTTAATATAATCAATTATGAGTGAGACATAATAATACATTATAATACATAATTTTTATTATGTAAATATCTGATATATAATTTTTCATTATAAAATAAAACAATGAGTGTTTTTTATTGTCTTAAATCAGTAGTTAACTGCAACTTAAAGTTTATATTAATACAACTTATATATATATATATATATATATATATAAAAGGATAATTTTATTTTTACATCCCCACCTCATCCGATTGTTCAGAAATTATGAGATTCCTCAAATAATATAATAAACAAAAAAAGAAGTCATACAATCAATAACACCACAAGTGTTTTCAACAATATATAAACAAATTGTGCTAAGAGGTTCTGATAGGTCCTCATGTACACGAACATAAGATTAAACGCTATTCTCTTTGCTGGTTAGCTCGTGATAGGTCGAGAAGACATAAACCTCCGTGACGTTTATATTCTTCAACTTCCGAATTTCTATATATGCAAATAATGTTACGCTACTCTTTCGCTATTTTGTTTATTAAAAAATATGTTATGTGTAGAGTACATAGTAATAAACCTCAGTAACAATTTCCAATCATTTATTAACCTTGAATACAAAAGCAATAGAATAACTCCACCGTCCATCTCTCTTGCGTTTGTGGTCAAGCGAAGGAAAGCGTCCTCTGGCCAAGTGAGACAAAACTACTTATTTCATTATACGCCTAGATTACCCTTAAAAACAATTTTCGTTCAGCAGGTGGTATTTAGGTTCGTTGTACCGTACAAAAATAGTCATGCGAATTATACTTAAATTACTTTGTGAGTTATAAAATTTGCACGACTTTGGAGTGATTCCAAATCAATATCAATCTGAGTCTTATCTTTTATTTTGCAGAATTCACCACACTGCAGTCTAAATCACAAGAAACTAGTGTGGGTGCGTCATTTCACAAATGTATTAGGTTATTTCAAAGATATACCCTATAACTTTCTCTCAACCATTTTGTTAAATCGTACAAATTGACAGAAAAAATTAAATTGTAAATATCTATTATATATTTAGGATGTTCGTGAGTTTGTTACTGGTTAAGTCACGAAGTAGAATCTCCTCAAGTTGCACTGTTAGTAGACATTATTTAGCAAAGCTGTTAAAAATTTAAGAAAATTGTGTTTGAAATAATTAGGTATAAAATACACTGCGTTAATTTATGATTATAGCTATTACTACACAAGCCCGCATATGTTCTCTTAACTAATTCCTCATTCAATTTCCGTCAAGAGTAAAAACAAAATCTGTGACTCAGTCCTAAAGTAACGTGATTTGATCTGAGTTTATCATGTTTGACGTACCATACTATCGTGTGTGATTTGTGGAGGTATATCAGATAACCCACGCACTTTGGGTATATCATCAGATTACCAGCAATCCTCTAGAGGCAGATCACCTCCAGTGTACAAATGATACCCAGACACGCATAGGCGGTCTGGTGCATAAGATACCAGTTACTAGGGTCCGCTGTCGTACTTATGTCAGATGCCATCCCACCCTCTAGCGACGTTAAAGATATAACGCTGATGTCTCCACCATTTGGTCACAACTTTCATGACACTTGATAATATACTGTGTTATCAGGAAATTTAAATATAATGTATCCCAAAATTAATATATCCTGGCCCTTAATTAAAATATAAAGTTATAAATTTTTATTAAGTAATTAATATCTTTTTTGGTGCCAATAGAGCATCTACCAGAATTTTTAATAATACTTGACGTTGTACATGGTAGCTCTCACGACTCTCAGTATCCGTAAGGATCATAGTCTTTACTGAATAAAAATTTTTCTGTCGGATACTACGTAGACTGAACTCCTATTCTTGTCCCCAGAACTGTAAAATTAAGAACATAAATAATAATTACATAATGAACAAATCATTTGATGTCTATCTAAATTAATGTTATCCTACTTGCTAAAATTTACAAAGTAAAGAAATATAAAGAATTCCGCCTTACGATAAACATTTGCTATATTAAGTTACTGATCCAATTGTGCCCTTCAATCAAATTCATAAACTTTTTAAAATGTTAAGTTTATTAGGGTATTTTAATAAATACTTTAAGGAGTTTGTTAATTTTATATTTTATAGAATCCCGCACTGGTGAAAGCTTCGCGATTTATTATTAGGAGAGAATTTAATATTTTTGAACTATGCGCAGCGTGGCTTTTGGCTACTCAGGGGATCTGCCATTTGAAAATCATTCATAGTGACCTAGTTAATAAAATTAAAGAAATCATCTTTAGAAGGTATATAAGTATAGTTCTGTAATTTAAGAACACTTATAGACATTTTATAAAGTGTACATTGCACAAAACATACTCTCTGGTGACGCTTCGGTTACACAAGTTCCACTGATATTCTGTATGTTATCTTGTGAACGTATAATATTTATCTGTGTATCACTTCACCCAACAAGGTATTTATGTATTATATCTATATGACACTACCTTTGATACACCCCCCCCCCCCCCCCAATATTTTTGAACTCTCCTCCGCACACCCCTAGAGTCTTTCTTTGTCGCGTTTACAGAAATATACCACGAGCGTGGATCTGCTAGTCAGCTACCGTCTGTACACCCTTCTCCCTAAATGGTCTGTTCTCGCGTCATAAGTTTAACTGAATGAAATTTTCCGGAGTCTTTGCATACCAACGTAGGCTGATCGTGCTATCGAGGGCCACAGGCAAAAATATAGCTCAGGAGCTCATTATCTCTTACGGTGTTTTTGCTTAAAGGACGTGGCCTAAAAAAAGGCAAGAAGAATTAGACTTCATCTCACCGGCACTCATGATGATTGTTATGGTCGAAAGCTGGCTATGTCATATTCAATATATCGTTGTGGAAAGACAACTGATGCTGTTTACTTTTATTAGACATATTCCACATCTCAATAATTTTCGGATTAATGATATAACTTTATTTAGTTGAGAGCTCGAGTGTTGCCCCGCCTGCTGATGATGGCTTTATGTTGAAACCGGTCCAGGGATATTCATTGTACCAAGCAAGTATCGACGGTAGCTGATTCTTTAATTTATTGTCGTGTCTATATTAAGTTATAAAAATACACTTACTCATACGGAGGTGGATTGGTGGATAGTTTATTAGTGGACTGCCCATCTCCATTGCCGGGTTATCATACCCCATCTGAAAGCATAACAAACCATTTTCAATTATTTACTTAGCAAAGACAATAATTCAGATGTGTCGAAATAAATTAAGAAGTAATGTATATAAGTAAAGTATCAAAAACTTTTAACATAATAATATGTTAAATAAGGATAGAGAAACATCTTCCTTCTCAACTTTCTGATTATTCAGTCTTCGTGACGATTATATATAATGTGTAAGCTACCGTGGATAAAAAAACAAACTTATTGATTTGCTTTTCAGAGATTTTCCCTAAGAAAACAACAAGTTATGATGAGTTTATCCACTAAATTTATCCTTGTTTCCACAAAATTATCCTTCTTTACCTATCAAATTTATCCTTTTTACCTCAAAGTGTATACCCGTATATTTAATGTCCATTCATGAGTTTAATATCTCATTTGTTAACTACAAAAGTTGATGTCATGTGGGAGAGTGAATAGTCAATTCGAAAAGTTTCCTTGTTGTCCACAAAATATCCTCTTATCTACAAATTTACCTTGTTACCCACAAGTTATCCTTGTTATCCACGAGTTATCCTTGTTAACCACAAAATTATCCTTCTTATCTACAAGTTTCCTTGTTATCCACAAAGTATCCTTCGTTATCCACAAAAGCTTTTACTCCTCACCCTGTGTTTGTAACCACATGAGAAACTATTACAATCCTTCGTTATCACAAAGTTATTATGGATTCAATCACCTCACAGTTAATATTATCCTTTCCATTTATCTACAACATTTATCCTCTGTTTAATAGCCCTCAGCAAAGTTATTCCAATTCTTATCCACCAATTTGCTATATCAGCTCTGGCGTTAACCACAAAAAATTATCCGTCGTATCCACAAAAGTTATCCTTTTATCCACAAAGTTAATCTTTTGTTAATATCTATCACAGATGGTACATACCTTATTCTATACATGAGAGGCTTGAAACCTTTTTCTGGGAATCGAGGGCTCTGTACCAGTGTAATTCCCTCACATACCTTTTCTAGACTGTGCCTGAGGTTGATAAATATCTAGTGCAATTCGAGCTTTTGACGCCGGTTGAATCAATGTGTCGTTTTGTTTGATTTTTATTAACATAATAATATGGCGGTTTTATTGATTGTGTAGCGCAAATGATACGTTATAATATATGATCATTATCCAGAGTTTTTCCAAAACATGTAATAGTTAAATTACAAAACTATAATTGTTAACGAAGGAAACATCTTGAAAATGTAACAAAGCGAAATTGCCACGACGTATATCTGGAACTGTTCCATATTCATATCGCGAGTTTATTTATGTTTTCCAGAACCTGATTATATAAATGGTATATTTGTTTTGTTCGCCATGATTGATGGCTGAGTTTAAGTAGAAGCACCGCTCGTCTCTTGTAACGGAATTTTTAATTAAAGGTCAGATGTGAGTTAAGGCTCTTACACGCTTGCGCAAATACACACACAATATATATATATATATAATTTATATAGATATATATATATATATATATATAATATATAGATAATAGATATATATATATATAATAATATACTATATAGATAATATTGTATGTACTGTATGTATATATTATATGCCCCCAGCGGAATTGATCCCTCAATCCTTCCATGTGACCTATCTCATTAAAAGTCATTTTCTGTTATCAAATCGCAAAAAACATAAGTTTACTTTTATATTTGGTTACAAATTTTATATTTCTTTATTTCAACATTAAAATAATACTCAACGAAACCTACAAGGAAATCAGAGGTGGATCTATTAACTTGCAAGCTCTATATCTTCTTTGACCTTCCGATTCCAAATTAACTGACCACCTCCATTTATAGGTTTATCATGAACGTCTATTGTCACCTAAGACGGAACTGTCTATTACCAACGAAGGTTACTTATGTCACAATATATGTGATTTATATCAAAACAGGATGTACAAATATAATAAAGCGAAAGAATGCAGAGTCTAGTATTGTTTTTCTTCAGGTCGTCGCACTGATAGTTTTATGCCTCTCAACTCTTTCTTATTTTGACACTTGTTATTAAACTTAACCTTAATCATTTTTACCGTTTATTAAAACGAGATTAAAAATTAATTTCGTGATGATTATTGTAATAATACGATTTAAGTAATATAGTTTAAATAAAAATTACGATAGTAGCAAACGTTTTCTTAAATGATTGCATAACATACATAATGGATAATCAAAAAGTTTTGACTGATTAATAACAATACATAGGATTTAATAGGTATGGGAGTAGATGAGATAATTAGAAGTGGCTAGAGGTATTGAGTCGACCTAGAGACCTGGCTACCTGTCTTCGCTAACCTGATCATTGTATATCTGTATACCTGTATGTATACCTGTATGTATACCTGTATGTATAACCTGTATGTATACTGTATGTATGTATACCTGTTTGTAATTTTCTTATTACAAAAACAGATTGCAATATGTGTTATGATTTTACCATTTTGTATTATTTAGTGTTGATATTATTTTTATTTATTTTAATGGGTAATACTATAGATTCTGTACACAATAAAGCCCAAGTAGAATTCAAATACACTTCATTAGGCAGTAAATGAATAATTATTTAAAAGTTGAAGAAGCAATCGAAGAATCAGCTACCGATGTTCAGAGGGCTTGTCGTACTCATTGAGACTAGAAGTTATTCACTGATATAACTTTATTAGTTGAGAGCTCGAGTGTTGCCCCGCCTGCTGATGATGGTGTTATACCGAAACCGGTCCAGGGATATTTATATCCAACAGCAAGTATCGACGGTAGATGATTCTTCGATTGAATAAGTATTTAATAAAAGAACAGGAGACTTCGGCCCTGGGCCGTTTCGGTCCGTTAAGAAAAAGTCTTCTGTTTTCGGACCACCACTCCAGAATTAATTAGTATATTATTTGGAGACATTGCCACCTTAATGATCGAGGTCGTTAAGACGTCGTTATTAAACTGACTTTTAACACCACAAAGGTTTGGGATTCGCTTCCTTACTCTCTTAGTTTATGTAAGATTATTTTTAAATAAATTGTTGCCAAATTTAGATAACACTTGAGCGTAACGGTTGTCATTACCAACCTGAGGTTGATTCCGCAAGGGTAATCTCTGGTGGGCCGCAAGGCTCAAGACGGGGATTATTATTATTATTTATTAGACCTCCGTGGCCGAGGTCGTTAGTCTTTACACTGACCTTTGACACCCACGGTTGTCTGGGTTCGCATCCCAGGTTACGCTCTCTCAGTGTTTGAAGATTATTGTTTAGATAAATTATGCCAATTTTAGAATTCACTTTGAGCGTAACGGTTGCTTACTACCCATCCAGAGGTGGTTCCCGCAGGGTTTATCCCTGATGAGCCGCAAGGCTTTAAACGGGCATTTATATTATTAGTATTATTATTATTATTTATTTATTCTTTGGGACATTAACATTAAAACTTTATATTCTCATATCCTTAATCAGTGAGTCTAACTCTTTCTAGACACTATACTTCCCCCCCCCCACAACACCAATTTATTGGCGCATTGTTTCTTCGGAAAATCCCTAAAATTGATTTTCTTGAATAAATAGGTTTGAAGAATTCCTTCTTCTCTTCCTTTTATAACGTTTACACCCTAAAGAACATCTGTTCTATTAATTTATTTAGCGTAGAATTTTATATCAGTAGTAAATATTAAAAAATTACGTGCTTAATTATATTTATATTTCTTTAAAAGCTGTTAGGGCTTGCCAACTTGACACCATGCCATATCCTTGTACAGGATTATCAATACTTTCTAAGTATACAAAATATTAGTTATTAAATAAAGATTTACAGTTGCCGCTGGTTCATAACGCAAGTTCCTCAGCATGTAAGTAATCTTATTGAAAATCAAGTCTTAAAGTTGTAAACTTATGAATCAACCAACATTAGTTTAAAACTTAAAAGATTATAAAATACCAACGTACTTTAAAATAATACGTGTGTAAGTGGAGAACTTGTTGCAAAACCATTTATATTGAGGAATAATACTACTTTTTATTCTTCCTTATTGATACCTTAGGTATTTAGGCAAAGTTTATGTATTTAAACTAAACATCTGAAACTGGGATTTCAATGAATCATCTGTTTTAGGTGTTTTAAGATCTTAAAAAGATCTTTAAGGTCATTTTAAGATCTTTAAAAGACCTTTAAGGTCATTTTAAGATAAGGTCATTTTAAGATCTTAAAAAGCCTTTAAGGTCATTTGTCAAATGATCCTTTTAATAGTCAAACTTTAAAGTATTCTTTAAATCAGACCTTCAATGGTTATTTTAAATTTAAACAAGACCTTTAATTATTTTTAAATAACCTTAATAGTTTAATAAAGTTTCAATACAGCTAGTATATATCTTTGGACTTTGTATTGGATCTTTATTGTTAAGCATAATTGAGATGTGTGATCTCTGGGACAAAAACGAATGATTTAATTGTCTTAATGCGAAGTGAGTCCAAAGTGGAGAGGACGAGCATAGCGAATCCGAGGAAAAATTCCGAACTGTGTCGTATTTTATTTCTATTGATAACTTAATTTATTTAAGCTAAACAGGGGTGCTATGCATTTTGTAAACATCTATGACGACAGTTCCTTAATAATCTAAAGGGCAAATGATTGTTGTAATTATCATGTTTTAGTAATTGTTAACAAATAATCAAAGCTTAAATTGTGCTTAATTTTGCAGATTAAAGTTAAGAATTCCTTTCAGGCACCATTTCCTATTGTAAATTTGCTAAAAAGATTCGCCAGCGTGTTTGCTTAGTTTTTATGTATTTATGAGGCCCTGACAATATATTGTTGTACTGATTTTATTCTAATAATAATGCTGGCGAACATAAGCTGTAAAACAGTATGGCCGTATTCAAAGACATTTTTCCTTAAGGAAAATGTTAGGTTTACAGTTTAGGTAGGAAATTGTTAAGTTTAGGTAAGGAAAATGCCTTTGAATACGGGCCTATGTTAGGAAGGATGTTGGTTGTTGGAATCGACGATGGACCAATTATTATTTTAAAATTCTATTATCTTTGTAAGTACAATAAAAAAATAAACAGAATAAATAAAAGATGTGAATTTTTTTGGCCATATTTCATTAGATTTTAAATTTGGAGTGCTGTTATTCTAAAATGGGTACTTCTTTAGATTAGATGACTCTTTTGTTTTATATGCTTCTTTAATTTGTATTTAATGCCTCAAAAATAATGCAAACATTCCATATTCACTTCATTTTAAAAGGATTTTCGAAGCACTAACCAAGAAGTACAGGAATTTATATCGCTAAAAACATTTCACATTTAATTTTTGTTAATGAGTGCAAAATATAAGTTTAACTTTTATTTATTATTTATAATTAATATATGATAATCTGGTTACATAATTTCATGGTTTGTTGGTTACAGTGTAAGGACAACCAGACGAGTAGCCAACCGCGTTTCCTTTGCTAACTCTTTCATCTCACTGAACCTTTGTCATTGTTGCCTTATGTATTTGTAAAACTGACATTTCCGAGATTTGTAATAAACAGAATGCATTTTCCTATCCCAATATATATTGTGAAATTTATTAGTAAGTATAGATAAATGCATAGAAAGAAAAATGTGTTTACGCCCTATTAAAGCGGTTTGTCAACTGTTAGGCCCAATAAGAAACTCAAACTACCTTAAAAATTGTAAAACTATTCCAACACAATCATGTTCGGAATTAGTAACTAGTAGCGCATACCACTATTATCGGCAAACAAATTGTTTGAAATTAAAACCGTCGTGAACTTAGGCTATACCAAGTCCAGCCTCGGTTCTCAGCCAAGATCTGGTCTAGCAAACAAGATTCAAGTAAAGTTTTGACGTGTTTAGTCTATATAGATTAAACTCTAACAACGATGTATTCAAGTGTAAAGTTAATGGAATTCCAAAAATGAGACTTTAACCTCCATTAAATTCCAACAGTTTATTGGAAACCGTCCCTAATTTATCATTCTAATTCCAACTGTTCTGAGATTCTAACACTTTATTGGAAACCGTCCCTAATTTATCATTCTTATTCCAACTGTTCTGAGATTCTAACACTTTATTGAAAACGTCCTAATTTACATTCTAATTAATTGTTCTGAGATTCTAACACTTTATTGGAAACCGTCCCTAATTTATCATTCTTATCTGATTTAACAACGTGAGATTCTGAGATTCAACAGTTTATTGAAAACCGTCCCTAATTTATCATTCTAACTCCAACTGTTCTGAGATTCTAACACTTTATTGGAAACCGTCCCTAATCTATTAATCTAATTCCAATCTGAGACTGCGAAAGTTTATTGAAAAACTGTCCCAGATTTATCATTCCAATAATTGTGAGATTGTCAAAGTTTATTGATTACAACAGTTTAATTGAACCAATCTTTTTCGTTAGTAGATTTGTTTGGTTAGTTTTATTGTAAAAACTATATAATTTTATTTTTATTTATTTATTTAAACTTCTTAGGCTGCTAAAAGTAGATTCAACATATAATCTCTTTTTGATAAATTGTATTATCTTAAAACCTCTTTATTATGACAGCTAAATATCAGCGATAGAATAGTTTTCTTTAATCTACGAACTATAGATGCATTATAGTATCTAAATGTTTGACAAAACAACTTTTACTCGATACATTATCTAGGCTGATGAGGTAATTAGACTTTCTATTAATTAGTATATCAACCTCTAATCGTTTCATTGTAGATTTAACTTCCATTACATTTACTCTTACTTTAATATTACGACATTATGTTTGCATCATTTGTACATTATTTTCAACATTAAACAGGCAAATATTTTAATATTAAATATTTTTTTTAAAAAAACTTGATAAAATATATTATTCCAGGAGCTGGACCTAAAAAATGTGAAACTAAATTTCTTTTGAAAATATACCTTAAATTATGAAGAAAGAATAGATTATGAGAAATTTAAAAATATTTTCAATTGGTTACCTAAATGTCTTTTAAGGCCACCATTCTTTATACTTGGACCTTTAAAGGTCCCAAACGATAGACTAGGCCCTCAATGGGCCCTTAACACACTTGATCAGGGCCCTAGAGCCGTACAAAGTGCACTAAAGATAAACATTAAATAGTTTAGTTAAAAATTCAATTAAAATGAATAAACGTATATTTTACTTAAGTTTATTTCATACTTTTGTTTATTTAATTTAAATAAGTTTATTATAATTTATTTAAATTAAATATTATCATTTGATACAATTTTATTAAACATGAAATTAAAATTAAATAAAGCTTCCTATAATCATTAATACTATTCTAGTTGAAAGTAATAGACCCCTCTGAGAAGCATTATAGGACCCCCCCCCTTTGGGCTCCTTGAGATGTAGTTTTGGGCCCTTTAGTCCTAACTGTGTGCTATAAAAGAAGAACCTGATGATAAGACTTAAGAAAAAATATTTTTAATTTCTGAATTAATCTAGGTGTCTATTTAATTTTTAAATTCAATTAAATTAGTCGATAATTTTATATTAAAAAACACTAGTAAGAAGAAAATGTACAATTAAGTTTAATATTAAGGTCAATAGTGACCCCTGCTCACTGCTCACCTCAGGCTCCTGGGCCATCACGAGCAGGCTATCTTTATAAATATATTATTTTATGTACTAATTTTGTATATTACTAAAATAAAGTCTTAAACAGCGTCTAAAAATAAAAGCCAATTGTTCCCTACTAAAAGGTACAAAAAAGTATACCAAGACCTCAACCACAACCAAAATTTATTTATAATTAATTTTATAATTAAATAATTAATATTTATAATTATGGAAGCTTGAACCTTAGGTTTACTTTTCACATGCATTGTGTTATAAATATCAAGGAAATCACAAACCTGTACAAAGCTTTACAGGTCTGCCTACACAAGTTAACTCTACGTGAAGGTTAAGTGTAGGTTACGGCAACTATGAGGTTAGATATGAAAATAATTATAACACTTTTTACTTATCTTTTCAGAGCTGTTGCCGTTAAAAAGTTACGGTTACGGACAAGTTAAGTCCTTATACTTAACAAGTTAAGTCCTTATACTAAACAAGTTAAGTCTAAGGACTTAACTTGTGACACTATAAGTTTTTGGACTTTATGTACAAACTATTTTTTTTAAGTGACATTAGCGCATTCTAATTTGTTTAGTTCTTTGACGGCCTCTAACGCTTGAGACAGTATGTCTGTGACAATGTACTTTCTCCTAACACTCACACATACACAAGCAGGTGACTCGTCAAGCAAGCTATCAGCTGGGCATGCGTACACATCACTTAATTATATCTTACTCGGGTTCATCTTTATAATTAAATTAGTATTTTTTAAACATTATACTTAAAGACTTAATTATACTTTCTACTTTGTCATGAAAGTGTTCAAAGTTTAGATGTTTCAAATTTATAGTCATAACTCTACGAGTATATAAATAGCAAGTGTAGAATTTTAACTTTGTCTAAATACGCATCTTAAGTCCGTGTTAAATGTAACATTCCAAGAGCTAGACTCAAAGAAACGCTTCGTTGAGCCTCTAAGGTAGAACCCACTAGATAGCCATATTTTGGCTCCTTTAAATATATATAAACATTATATAATACAATTATATAATATATAATAAGTATTACATATATAAGACTTAAATATATGTATATACATATTTATATAATAATAATAATGAGATTAAACCAGATGTCATATAATATGAATAGGTTGAAGAATTTATTTTAGGAAAACAAGATCAGAATCAGTAAGATTGTTTTAAGATTTGACAATGTTTTAATCTCTAGTTATTTTATTGTTGAGTTATGTTTTAATTCTTTAATCTCTTTTATGACAAGTATTAGGTTTATTGTAAACCATATTCTGATATTATTTAGTTTAATTTAATTGTTCTTACCAAGTTATTAAAAAAATAAATTAATAAAGAAAGCTGTAAATTGCATTTTACGCAATCGATCGATATATATATATATATATATATATATATATATATATATATATATATATAATATATATATATATATATATATATATATATATATATATATATATATATATTCAGGGGATATTCAGGGGGTCGGGATTGAACACCGTGTACAAATGGCGGAGAACAGACATTTTTTATGAAATCTTTATATATTTCCCTTTTTTTAAAAAAAAGTATTTCGTTTCAAACCACAAATATTTTGATATCGCGATTTCCAACTGTGGGATTGAAATTCCCTAATTGCAAACCAATGGTAATTGGTATTCTCCCATGGCAAGCAAAATCGCAATTGGGATTCCCCCATCGCGTCTAGTCATAATAAAAATTTTCTTATTCAAATTTATATTATCAATTTGAAATCTCCAATTGCCATTTCTAATCCCATATGATCTTATATAAATGTAAAAGAGCAATACGGTTTGCTGACAGAAATCAAACCTTTCTCATCCCTTCTCAAATCAACCCCCTTGATCCCTCCTCATCCAATTCAGAAGTGGGACATAGTATATTAGGCATTAAACTTTTTAATTATTTAGAAGAAAATATAAAACATCTACCAGAAAAACAATTTAAAAAATATATTAAAACTTATCTTGAAGAAAAAGTATTTTTACAAAAAACTCAAAACAAATGAGAAAGAGGCTAAATTTATACATTGACGATTACTATAGCTTGATTAGCTCTTAGAATATGTAGTTTACTTGTTTTGTTAATTTACTCTTACGATATTGACAATTTTCTAATGTTTTATCTGTATGAAATTTAATGAAAAATAAAGATTTATTATTTATTATTATTTAAACACTTTCACCAAAGTGTTTAAACTTTGGTGAAAACTTTCTTTTATCTTTTATCTATCTCGGGTATTTATATTTATTTATTTATTTTATTATTATGTATTTTTTATATTTATTTATATTTTATTTATTACTCCATATCTGTAATTTATCTGTTTTCTTTGGTATAATTTTGTAATTTTTATGTATAAGTTTTGTTTTTACATTTTTTGTCTTATTTGGTTAATAGGCACTGATGATGGGCCTCTTGTTAGGTCGAAAGCGCTCTGCTTTACTTTTGATAAAATCTATAACTCTGGAGAGACTTTTCATTATTTCGTTTTTTACGATGGACTCCATTTATGCTCATTCTAAAACATCATTCTAAAACAACTTTCCACAAATATTCACAAATATACGCAGAAGCCGATTTTGGGTATAGAAACCGTATTACTCCCATAACCTTCAATAAATAAATATAAATCAAATTAAAATTCCCGTTTTAGGGAATTTTCATAGCCTATAAGATTTCAATACCTTGAAGTTCCATCAAGGTATTCGCACTGCGGGAACCACCCCAGGTATGTTATATCCACTATTCTTTCAGTATTAATTAAAGTTGGCGAAATCGTTTTAATAGAAATATTATTCACATAAACTTAGAGCATAAAATTTCTAATCCCGTATCAAACGGATCAGGTTGATCTATGCTTATGATTAATGGTTCTACATATTTCTGCAACATCGTCGTATCATAATAAACACTAAGAAGAAGTTTATCAATGGCTATTAATCTAACATTTCACCTTGGACCTGGTCTACCTAGTCAGCTGGTTAGTTTCATTTTAATGATTTTATTATTAACTTTAACGGTACCATTACATAATATAGTACAAGGGCATTAAGTATCGCGGTCTTGGTCTTTTAACTTGATACATTTTAACTTATAACTAAATTTTAAGTAGTAAACAAAGAACAATATAACAGTAAGTAAGTAACAGTTATCGTTATTGTTGTAGTATATAAGCTAACATGTGTTTTAACCTTATATTTATGTTTAAATAAGAATAATATCCATGCTAATTACAATTAATAAGTAATTAATAATTGTAATAATTATTAATAAGTAATTATTGTAATACGTAATTACCATTATTTATAACTATTAACTTCATTATGATGGTATTTACGTCATACAATATGAAGTATATTACAGCATTAAGTAAGCTTTATATATCATATTTATGTCCGCTTTTCAACAGCCACGGATTTTATAATTCGTTTTTAGGCCACTACCCGATCCTGGGGGAATACTAGCAAATTTTCATGTAATGTTTTACTTATAATATAATGGTTCCATAAAATTGAGGGCTAAGTGGGATAGTGGCCCACCTGCCACTATCTTATGCTCAATTTACTTTAAAATTTTTATATTTGCTAAACGAATTAAACTCAGTATTAAAATATATCAATCCCCATATAAGAAACAACTTGGATTGATTTGGAGAGAAATCCGACATAGTTTCTCAAATAGAGGCTATCAAAAAAATTGTTTTGAAAGAAATATTTTACGCTAAAAATAATTTGACTATAACTTGTTTTGGGTGTTCTGAGCTCAACAAGACATCTGCTACGTTCTCGAGATTTCAAAGATCAAATAAGCTCACTTTTCCACTGGAAATCCTCTTAAAGGGTATTTGTATAATTTTTTACCAATTAGGGCAAATTAGTTCCAATTCGCGGCTACATTGCTGTTATTTAGTATTATTTGTTGTTACATGGGATTTCGTAATAGCTATATGGTCCCAGTGGTGTAATGATTGCATGTGCGCCTGCTACCTAAACAGTCCGGGTTCGATTCCAGTCGGTGCTTCTAGGATTTTAATGCGAGGGATGAAAATCTTTTGACGTGCCGTCCTTCGAAAGGGACATTAAGCCGGTGGTTCCGACCCTATGCGATGTACGGTACTCAAAAAAATCCCTAATCCTAAATGAACCTGAGTTTAGGCAAAATTTAGGACCCTCAAAAGTAGGTTATATATATATATATATATATTATATATATATATATATATATATATATATATATATATATATATATATGTCAGCATTAGGACTCATTAGGCAAAACACTATCTTCTATCTAAAGGAGTCAGCCAAAAGGGCCCAAAAACGTGGCATACTTGCTAGGTGGTCCATCACTAATCCATCCCTATTTACTAACACTATCACCAGGAAGAATGATGAGATGACTTCTATTTATAGAGAATAGTAAGGTAACTAAAAACATTACAGATGAATTTGTTTATAACTATAAAACTTTTGTATAACCATAACTAAGCATATAACTTCGTTATTCTGTCAGCTTCCATCTTTTAAATAAATTAATAAAACAAACAATTAATAAAAAAAAAGTTAACCCATATACCAATGCTTCCTGGGTAATTACAAGGAAATAACATTAATTACCCACTAGAGTGTATTTAAACCAGGAAGTGAACACTGTACTTGCTCGTATTGTCTTGTTATCATATCACTACATCTTATCTGATAAAATCTTATCAGATGCATTATTCTGATAGTATAGTGCACCTTGAAATAAACAAAGAATATTATAAGACAATTACAAAATAATACTCAATTTCTTCAGCTTACCTAATTAAATTAATGGAAATAAAAGTATTTGGTTTTTATTGTATTTTTGAAAAGAATATTCTATACCTAGTCATTATATTAACTGAACTGTTATTACAAAATTATTTGCATTATTGTTATTATATCTCGTATTTGTTTGGTTCTTTGAACACTAACTTCTGTAAGGAAAAATAATAATGAAGACAGCAGTCCGAGTTTTTGTTAGTTTAATTTATTACATCAAAGCTTTTGCACAAGCGATGCTTGGCATCCTCAGTGAATCTAATAACAAGTAAACAAAACCATAAACCAATTACAAAAGAACAGAAATAAAAATATACATACCAAACAAGGCAAAAATATTATATTGTGCTACTAGGCAGTAAAATGGAATTTTGCAGACGAGTTTTATAAATTTGCCCCCGAGCCGAAGGCGAGGGCGGGCTATGGAAATTACCTGCAGAGGCGTAAGCCGAGGCAGGTAATTAACCCATTTGACAGACGAGGCGAAGCCGAGGCTGGCAAATGGCGAATTACCTGCAGAGGCGTAAGCCGAGGCAGGTAATTAATTGCACGAGTCTGCAATGTTTCCTTTGCTGCATAGTAGCATATACTATTTTATCTACTAACGGCAGAAAAAATACACAAGAGATTATTTTAAATACTTGCTGCGAGATTTTACAGGCAGTAAAGACTGCTTTGAAGTAGATGCAACGCTGACAATATCAGGTGGAGGGTGGTCCAATAACTCGTCAATGTCAACAATGTTTGTATCTTTATTCACTTCACTGTTGTTCTCACTCATTATGTTTTAGTAACTTAACTTTAGTTTTTGATAACGTTCTATTTTTGTAACTTTGTATACTTAAACTAAATATAACAACATGAAATACAAAATCTGTCGACTTAAACATTAAAAATCTGTCGATTCATAAACAGCTGGTAAATAATTTAATTTAATGCCAAAATTATCAGTGTTGCCAATTTGTTTCCAAAACATTATATATTATTAGATAAACAAATGTTAAATGTTAAAAATTTAATAATAATATCGTTATTTTAAGTAACAATAAAGAAAGTTACATACTAGAAACAAGCTAGAATAAATCATAGTTTACAAAATAAAACAATACCGAAATTCACGCAATAATTTGTAAAATAATAACCTCCGCTCATTCATTTTCCCGCCTAGGGAGTTTTGACTTGTTTCCCATGTTATTTAAATGAGCCATAACTCCCTAGTACATTTTTTATTACCAAAACATTTTGCGTACTGTTTTAAAATATTTCCCGTATTGTTTGACAGTGTAGGTAAAATGACATTTTGCAGCTTAAAAACAGTCCAGTAATGGCTAATTTTGCTGCCGTGAGTAGATAAACATTTTTTTTTATATTAACTTGCATTTGTTTTGAAATGTTTTTAGCCTTGTTTGGTATGTATAATTTTATTTCTGTTCTTTTGTAATTGGTTTATGGTTTTGTTTACTTGTTATTAGATTCACTGAGGATGCCAAGCATCGCTTGTGCGAAAGCTTTGATGTAATAAATTAAACTAACAAAAACTCGAACTGCTATCTTCATTATTATTTTTCCCCATTAAACTCACAGTCCATAAAACTTAATTCTTAAACTAACTTCTGTGTTTAAAATCTAGATTGATTCATGCCTGGTATAATGTTTATTTCGTCTTAATCCACCTATTAAACATAATAGCATTCGGGATAGTAATTATACTTGCCTATAAATGATACGAAAAATAATAAAATCTTTATTCCCATAAAATTACATTATTTTTTCGAGGAACAATCAAATAAATCTTATCCTGAAAAGAAAATACAATTATTTTCCATCGTCGTGTCTTGACGGTCAGTCAGTTCTAATAGCTTAAGGGTGTACTGACGCAATATTTTTCATTTTTCCCAAACTGTTTCGTCCCTATTTGACTTGGAGATCTTTAACATTTTTCGAAGCAATAAATAAATAAATGAGATGAGTACCTTTTATTTAGAATTTCCTATATCATGCTAACAAACCTATACTTTTCTTTTATCTATAACAATAGAGTTTTTGTATTTTTACAAAAAAGTTTTTTTGCTTATAAAGTGATCAAATGTGTTCAAAAGAATTATATTAAGCTGTAAAAAATATTTAAGTTAATTTTAATTAGTCGAAATAAGTATTTAAAGAAGAGGAGAGGGGGAATGGATGAGAGAGTGGGGTGAAAACGGAACGTTCTAAAGGTTGGGTCGTTTAAGGTACAGATGGGGATCTTAGTTAGAAATATCGTAAGGTCAACGGTTGCTTACAGTTCAATAGTTGTCAACAGTTTAATAGAATGTAATGAAGACTGAAAAAAAAAACAATTCCGTGATCCAGGACATACAATGTCTAAGGAGCGTAATGTCTACAGCTGTCTGCATCATCTTATTGACAGTATCGAATATAATCTTATAAGTGTTGCTCTAGTGAATATTGTACTATACAGCGTTATTTATACCTCTGACGTTACACAAGCAGTCAATGCCATTTTCCCGCCAGAAGAACGTATTTTTCAGAAGTATTTATTTTCATTCTAATATTTTACCGGTTGTTCTTTTATATGACACTTTTAAAGATAATTGCGCGAATACTCTATTTATATTCCTTAGAAATTCATTCCGAATTAGTGCGAGGTTTTTACATGGTGCATTTTACCTAGTTCTATTGAATTTTCAAAGAAAAGTAGGCTTATAAGATAGGGATTATGACAAGGAGGAGTGAGAGGAGGTGTTTCTTTCTTTTTTTTAAGGGGGACTTACTGATCAAGAATGTATAAATATTTTAAGGTTATTGACAAACGAAACGAATCCGTATTGTTATAGTAGTAAGAATAGTAGTTTATCTAACTAAAATTATAGTAGATTAAACAGTAAATGAGATTTTATTGCTGCGGTTTTTTTAATCTTCAGATTATATATAAGAATATATAAGATTATATATTAATGATAAGAATTAATTTCTAAAGCAATAAAATACCTTTATACATCCACGTTGCATATACTATTTTGAAGGGGGGCGAGCAGATTCAATAAAAAACAAATACATTTATTTACCTGTTTTTGTCGTGAGAAAATAAGTTTATTTTGCGTACTGCGTCAAGCAGTTGAGCTAATGCAAAGACAAACTAATCTTCATTACGCATTGTATTAGTAGTAAGAAAATTTGTTTATTTACTTGGTTTGAAAAAGAAAAAATGAGATATTGTTATGGCTTACTAATCTACACCTATACAAATTTGTAGAAAGAAAATGTATTTACTTTGCATACGCCGAATTTTTGAGCTATTGCCAAAGTAAACTGATTCACAGCAGTTATTGTATTGGAAGTAAAAAAAAATTGTTTATTTTATTTTATTTCTATTTTATTTATTTCTTTTATTATTTCTACTTAATCTACACAAAACAGTTAAGCAATTGTCATGACTAAGCGATCAACAATACGTGTATTAGTGGTAAGAAAGTGTGTTTATTTTCTTTGCGTACACCGAACTGTTAAGCTAATGTGCAGGCAAACTAATCCACATAACGTTTGTAATGTGGATAAAATTTGTTTATTTACTTACTCTACATTATAATAGTTAAGCAATTGTCATGACTAAGCGATCAAAAAATATGTGTATTCGAAATAAACACAAGAAAATGTGTTTATTTTCTTTGCGTACACCGAACTGTTAAGCTAATGTGTAGGCAAACTTATCCACATAACGTTTGTAATGTGGATAAAATTTGCTTATTTACTTACTCTACATTAAACAGTTAAGCAATTGTCATTACTAAGCGATCAAAAATACGTGTATTCGAAAATAAACACAAGAAAGTGTGTTTATTTTCTTTGCGTACACCGAACTGTTAAGCTGATGTGCAGGCAAACTAATCCACATAACGTTTGTAATGTGGATAAAATTTGCTTATTTACTTACTCTACATTAAACAGTTAAGCAATTGTCATGACTAAGCGATCAAAAATACGTGTATTCGAAAAAAACACAAGAAAGTGTGTTTATTTTCTTTGCGTACACCGAACTGTTAAGCTAATGTGTAGGCAAACTTATCCACATAACGTTTGTAATGTGGATAAAATTTGCTTATTTACTTACTCTACATTAAACAGTTAAGCAATTGTCATGACTAAGCGATCAAAAATACGTGTATTCGAAAATAAACACAAGAAAATGTGTTTATTTTCTTTGCGTACATAGAACTGTTAAGCTAATGTGCAGGCAAGCGTATCCACATTAAGTTTGTAATGTGAGCACTTTATTGGACCGTTTTTAGGATGAGAAGCCAATCATTATTGTCATAGGAGGTTATTTAGTACTTTTCACCTCCGAGGACAATAATGAATGTAAAAACTCCTAGGACGTAAAAGTAATTCATATGTTGCCGCCATTACTGTAATGTAGCGTGTTCAAAAAACAATCTGTGTTTAAACCTTCATGAGTTTTCTTTAAAAACGTTCATTTTGTTTCTGTTTTTGTTCGTAGACTAATTTTTTTTCGTTTTTAAAAGGTGTTCTAATTGACAATTTTTGTGTGTTTATTTGTAAAGCTTTTACATTTTTGAGTAAAAGTGTGAAGCTATGGATGAATTTAATGACGACGATAATATGGAGTTAATTGGACGTTTTTTTTTCAATTAAGTATATAGCGCAGTTTAACGAGTGCTATTTTTTTTTTTTTTTAATAGTGCTTTTATTTAATGAGTGCTACCTCAAAAAAAATAGTGTATGCCATCCGGCTGAGAATGTCTTTATGTCTTGGAAAATTTTCCCGACTCGCTTCGCTCGTCGGTAAATCTAATTGCCGTGACATAAAGACACACTTCTCAGCCTTATGGCATTAATAACTATTATTTACTTAGTATACTACAGTAGAACAGTCGAGCTATAGTCTAGACTAACACAACACGTATTGTAAGTTGTATGAAACGTGTTACTTTAATTGGCACAAAATATTAAATCAAACATAGATAACAAGTTGTAACTAGCTGATAAAAAAAACTTGTTTGAGACAAGTTGCTTAACCTGTCATTTTTTTAAATTGTTAGTTAACTATATTTTAACTGAAAAATAAATTACGACGCATACTTAGTATATTTATTAAAGCCAATATGTGTATCTATAAACTTAAACATAAGCGGTCTAGTGAGAGAGAAAAGCGCGGAAAAAAATTATATAAAATTTATTGATGCATAAGAATTCGATTTTAAAAAAATAATAAGTTTATAATATTGTTCTTTATATAAAAAAAATGAAATTATTACAATTCGAAAGTTACTTTCATTTTATAAGAAATTATATGTGTTTAAAAAATGTATGTATAATATATATATATATATATATATATATATATATATAATATATATATATATATATATATATATATATATATATTATATGTATGTACGTATGTATGTATGAATATGTATATAAGTTGAAAATTTTGAAAACATCTTAAACATGGATTTTCATGAATTACATGAAAAACAGTTGTTACAGCTGTTAACAACTTTTATTTTTTGTAGTTTTCAAAGAAATAATTAATAATTTGTAGTTTGATAAATAAAATATTTAGGTATGACTGCTAGTACCGTATGAATATGTTTTTTTAATAAAATAATATTTGACAAAAATATAATATACTCTCTACTTCGATCTCTATATAATATAAATATTATACTATCAAGTAATAGGAGTTTTTCCACTAGGCATTATAGTATTTTAAAGTATTTAAATTCATAAATCATAGATCAAGTAAGAGAAACAATCTTTTGATTCAGCTACCTAATTCTTGATTTAAAAATCTCTTCATTCAATTTCTTATAGATGTCCTAATAGCATATAATACAATTAGGAACTCTACAAGAAATCCAGAGTAGGAGCTACTCTAAGTTGTACTCTAAGAACTATAGATAGTCTAACTACTCTATAACATACAACAAGAACTATTTGACTGTGAACTACTCTACTAACATTGTAGGAGCAAAGAAGATTAGGAACTATACTGAGGGGAATGTATCAGACTATCAGAGTGTACTCGTATCAAAATGTATTCCTATCTTAAAGCTACTTATGAAATCAAAAAAGTATTTTTACGATAATCTAATATGGTATAACATAATATATAGTATATCGTTTATCAACGTAAAATAGCTTGAGGCTACAATCATGTTTATCAAGATAATTGTAACACGAAAATGAGTGTAAATAATAATATTTTGGACAATCTTTTATTTTTAAAAGTCATCACATGAACTTAATTGCTGGGCCTACCTTGCTTTTTCTTGAAAAAAAAACCTTTAAAAATTCTTTAAATTTTTATCAAAAAGTATTCATAATTAAGAAATAAAAAATTAGTTGTATTTTAGAAAATCCCAACTGATTACTTTGATCAATAAAATATTTATTTAGATCGAGGTGAGGAACTTTTAATCTTAGGTATCAGTAAAAGTGAACACTCGTACTAAGTTCACCCATCAAAATAAGAAGTTTTAAGTCAAAATATAAAAAGGTCGGCTGAAGGTCTTATCTATCCATAGGAAATCATATCAATAAAAACTAATTTTATAAAATTAATAAAAGGTGACTGACTCTAATGCCATTGTAATTATGATTAATTACTAGACATAGTGGTATACCTGTGACTAATTACATATCAGTAAGTTTAATTAGTATGAGTCCAGGTATTAATTGTAAATTTTTTAATAAAAATTAGTTTTAAATTATAGAGGAATACGAAATTATTTTTGTTATATTAATAGTTTACCAACTGATGTGATAATCTATAAGGTCAACCTTACAACTTGGGACAGTTATTCCGATTAAATTTTTTTTGTAAAGTCAATTTAGCAAATGTAAACAGTCCATAATTTTGTTTTTCTAAAGAATAACAAAAGGCAAAAGGAGCAAAATTGAATAAAAATATATCATTTGATACTACCAAGTTTGCAAAACATGAATAGTTGACACAATATAACACAATAAAAATCTTTATTGTTTTTTACATTGACGATTGTTCGTATATTTCGCATTTTGTTTGTGATGTTTTTTAATGTGCTTTATTGCTTACATAAATAAATCAAATAAATTGACTAGACATTCCTAAAACGGTTCATGAATCCCTCGGCAGAAGTCTCGGGATTTATGATTGTGATTCCTTCAGCGTTGCCTTAGGAATCATTTAGTCACTAGGAATATAAAGAAGTGCATTATTAACTTGTTGCATTAACAACTAATCTATAAGTAAATACATTATTACTATTGGCTTCTTGGTTAGGTGCCAGAATAGAGGCCATACACAAAAATATTATGGTGCCAAAATGTCGTATTCCTGAAATCCGAACACTCTTATAAAAGTATGTCCGTCAGTTAACATTTTTCTTAATTTAGTGTTATCCCGTAAGTGTTCGGACAATCAAAATGTATCAAACCATTAAAATGAAGTTCCCTCAACATAAGGAAATATCCCCCACTCCCTCCTTCCACGTTTCATTGTTTTGTGTAAAATGGGTCAAAATATTAAAGAATTAGAAGACTTTTGATACTCCCTATACGCAAGTAATCGTTTATATAGTGTATGTATAACATATTTATCACGCAAAAAATTAAACATTTTTATTTTATCATTTTGTATGCATAAAATAATTGAAATGTTTTAATGTCTTGCAATTATTCGTCAAAAAGTCGTTTTTCCTGAAAATCCCTTTAAAATGTAATGGGTCCATACAGGTGCCATCATGAAACTTTTATGATGGCACTCCAGTTTAACTCCCTAAATGGGGATAAAATAATAGTAGTGCTATATTAAACATGCAAATAAAGTTAAAACCGGATTTATACCTTTCAAAACGTATTTCTAAAAGTGCGTCATTATTAATCGCCTATGGACAGGGTAGGTACTCGCACAACAGTATTAACCGCAAAGAAAAATAGAGGAGAATTAAAAATAAGTTAAGAGAAGTTCCGTGTGATAAAAACCAAAGAAAGAAATTAACAGTAAAAACTCGTGCATCCAACCCATCTCTCAAAAGTCAACCTGTTAATACACAACCAAGCAACCTGTAAAAGCAAAACCATTTAAACTGTCAAAGCTCAACTAATCTACCTGCCAATACACGACCATATCAACATGTCAAAGCGCAATCATTTAAACTGTCAAAGCTCAACTAATCATCCTGTCAAAGGGAATCCAATTAACATGTTAAAGCGCAATTATTTAAACTGTCAAAGCTCAACTAATCATCCTGTTAAAGGGCATCCTATCAACATGTCAAAGCGCAATCATTTAAACTGTCAAAGCTCAACTAATCATCCTGTTAAAGGGCATCCTATCAACATGTTAAAGCGCAATTATTTAAACTGTCAAAGCTCAACTAATCATCCTGTTAAAGGGCATCCTATCAACATGTCAAAGCGCAATCATTTAAACCAGCCCTTCCCAACCCTTGGTCGCGACCCAGATTGGGTCGCGAACGAATTTTTTTGGGTCGCCAAATTTTTCTATTATTAGCAATCCAAAAAATTACCAAGATTTATGTAAAAAGATTATTATAAGCAAATAACAGATTTGCTTAAACAGATATTATTTTTAGAATTGATAATACCTTAAACATGCGATAACAAAAGAAGCCGCGGCCAAAACATTTCTTAGAAGTCCTTTACCGGCAGAGGAACCCGCCTTTATCTAATTCTTGCTAACTTCGATGAATTGTTATACCTATGATAATATTGTGAATAAAAGTTTTTTAATTCTTCTTTTAAAGGTTCGGGTTATTAAAATTATAATGTTCAATTAAATGTGAATTTGGTTCTAATATACATCAACGTAGTTTAATTTCGTACAAGTTTTATAATTATAATTGTTTCCAGTTTATTTATTTAGCGATTTCCTTTGGATATTCTATATTCTACAACCAACTGGATAATTATGCGCATTTCCTTTGAAAAATACAAACAAAATGAGTTACGAGCAGTGCTAATTTTTATATTTAATTTAATTTTTTAAATTTTATATTTTATTGCTATAATATATTATATAATATGCTTCTTTTGAACTCCAATTAGTGTGTAGTTTTCTATTTAAGTATAAAAACCTCATGAAAATTAGGATTTGACGATGTATGTAGGGTCATAACTAGTTCGGCAATAAATAAAACGCCTGCAATTTTCAGGTTATGCAAAATAAATTCATTTGGGTCGCCAAACTTTAGAAAAGCAAATTATAGGGTCGCGTTACTGAAAAGGTTGGGAAACGCTGATATAAACTGGCTCAACTAATCATCCTGTTAAAAACTAAAGCGATTTAAACTGTCAAAGCTCAACTAATCATCCTGTTAAAGGGCATCCTATCAACATGTTAAAGCGCAATCTTTAAACTGTCAAAGCTCAACTAATCATCCTGTTAAAGGGCATCCTATCAACATGTCAAAGCGCAATCATTTAAACTGTCAAGCTCAACTAATCATCCTGTTAAAGGCATCCTATCAACATGTCAAAGCGCAATCATTTAAACTGTCAAAGCTCAACTAATCATCCTGTTAAAGGGCATTCTATCAACATGTCAAAGCGCAATCATTTAAACTGTCAAAGCTCAACTAATCATCCTGTTAAAGGGCATTCTATCAACATGTCAAAGCGCAATCATTTAAACTGTCAAAGCTCAACTAATCATCCTGTCAAAGGGAATCCAATTAACATGTTAAAGCTCGACTAGATGGGAATTTTCAATTCAAAAATTAATAAACATACCAACAAGCTTCTTAACATAATTTTGGTAAAAATACTAGCATTGTGGACGTTGCATAAAATAAATTTACGAAATTGACAAGAAAACTTACAAGTTTCATGATAAGTTATTTCCTAGGAAATCAACTCGATGTATATTATTAGAAATGCTACTACTACTGATGACGTCAGCCCATGTAAACACAGTTTAATCTCACAATGTTGGAACGAGACTGAAATATTTTCCGGACTAAGATTTGCTTTAGCTCATAAATCATATGGAGTATTGTGATTTGGAGATAACTCGGGTCATTTGTATTGGCATTTGTAATTCTATAAAAATTTTTTTCAAGCAGAGTGGGTGGTACTAAAATGACGTTAAATCGTATTAATCGCTCTCAAATATTTAGGCATGTGATCCACTATGATTTCCATGCATACGCCTTCTAGCTAAGGGTTGTCACACGTACTCATTTTCTGGCATTGTCAACAGTTATCGATGTATTTCTTAGCGCGATGAACTATAAAATGCAGCCAGACATTTGCACCGGTAACTTTTTGGTATTTTAAAATCAAAGATTTGTGTATAGAGAAAAGTTTAGATCTCATGGAGAGTTTTTTATGTGTTTTGCATGAAGTCGTATTGATTTTATAGTAACTTGTCCATTAACTTAATTGTGCTATTGAGATACCACCATATGACCGCTACTTTCATCGTCATAGTATTTTCACTTACAAATCTTACATGAAACTACCAAAAGTAACACACTACCCATACTGTTTCTGCCTTGTAGTTTAAAGTGTGTAGAGGTTTGGTTTAACAGTGAGGGCACGTGTTGTTCCTAGTTTTCACTAGACTATTGGTCAGTGAAAATATGTATGATTGCTTGAAAAAATCATGAGAGGAACCATAGAAATCCACGGCTCTTCTGTCTAGATTACATGAAAATGTACCTACACTTGAAATTAAAAGGAGTAGAACACTATCTTAGGGAGCTGGCAAAAAGGGCCCAACAACGTGGCCTACTTGCCTGGTGGTTACTACCACTCCCCCCATATTACTACTAACACACTACCCTGTTTACAGCCATTTAACGGGCATTTCACCCCAAAAATCAATCCATTTATAATTTTCATCAAAACCCCGAATAATTAATTTCATAAAAATAACTTTTATTCAACCAATTTTCTTTATCTTACACGAAAGGAAATTTGATAAAAATCAGAAAACTATGCATTTTTCAATCTTTTCACCATAAAGCTTTTCTCTCGTTTCCACTGATATCTTGAACTGATAACGATTTCGAACGGATGCTCATATAATGTTTATCAATTATCCGAGTCAAGCAGGGTAAATTAGATAATTAATTTTCATTTATTGCTTTTATTATCTGTCGAAAGTTTAATGACTTTGTATAAAGCTGAGCTAATTACTGCATACTCTAGAAAGGTTGAAATATATGACTAGATGTAGATCTATTCTTAATTGCATTTCACCTGCTTTTAATGTTGCAATCATTTCTTAACAATTCATTTCCTATTAATAGTAATTTCTTTTCTATACATCGTAAGTATATTGGAAAAGTATTATGTTTGCAAAAAAATTCAAAACCGGAATTTCATCTAAATTATCAGTTTCAGGTATTTTTAAAATTCAGAGTGGTTACACAAATTCATCTGTCTGCATTTGTGTGTTTGTGTAACAAAGGGGATACGAAAACAGACGCATCGTATCTCCCAGTGTATTGATGCAATTGAGTTAAAACTAGGTACAAATATCAATATTAGGGTCTAGTTGTGCTGGGAGGAATATATTTTTGCCGTCCTTAACTATCTTTTAATGACGCAAAAATTATAGACCAAGAGCCCAGGGGTGTTTTGTTAATAAAAGTGTAATGGCTGGAACCGGTCTCAATTTTTCGTAAATACCTTCCTGAACAAAGATCTGCAATTCTGCCGACTCGTATCGGATGGGTGTCCCAGGCAAACGCACTTTACGAGCACTCATTCGATACGAGTCGGCAGAATTGCAGATCCTTGTTCAGGAAGGTATTTACGAAAAATTGAGACCGGTTTCAGCCATTACACTTTTTATTAACAAAACACCCCTGGGCTCTTGGTCTATAAGTAACTGTCGTCATAGATGTTTACAAAATGCATAGCACCAAGATCTGCAATTCTGCCGACTCGTATCGAATGGTTGTCCAGGCAGAACGCACTTTAGGGGTCAAAGGTTCTGCCTGGGACACCCATCCGATACGAGTCGGCAGAATTGCAGATCCTTGTTCAGGAAGGAATTTAAGAAAAAATTGAGACCGGTTCCAGCCATTACCCTTTTTATTAACAAAACACCCCTGGGCTCTTGGTCTATTAGAAAATGCATAAAATGCGGAATAATTTGTCCATCGGTTTGATATTTAGCACGCATGCAGTCATATATAAGACAACATGCGCGCTAAATAACATACGTGAAAAGTATCATCACATTGTCAGCATTAGTTTATCTATAATGTTCATAAAAGGAATTGTATAGGATTTAAAAGATTGTAAAAAATCGAAAATGATACAATTGAGTTGAAATTTTGGTACAAGTGTATCTCTTTTGTATATTAAACAATTATACTGTAAGCTTCGTTTTAATACAGTTTTCGAGGAATCAAAGCGAGTTAGGTCAGTGCCTAGATAGGTGACCTCTGGCATTAAAAGTGCATTTATTTACTGTCAACGAGCAAAGCAAGTATATATATATATAATTATATATATATATATATATATATATATATATATATATATATATATATATATATAACCTCTGCAATTTTCTTTAACCTCTCCTTATTTTCAATCTGATTCTGATTCATGACATTTAAAATAGATAAAGCTACAATAAAGGCACGTTATTTCTACGAGTTGACCTTGTTTACAAAAATCGTTAAAGCATTAGTGTATTAAAAATGTTGCAACTTTACAAAGATAAAATTATGTTTTAGTGACTGGGTACATTGTACTTTACAGCCTTAAGCGGTTCAACACCCGCCACATTGAGGTACCTCATGGAAAACATTCACTTTCAAGATTAAAGTGTTCTCATTTACCAGATAAAGACTCTCACATTTTGAACTTCTATTAAAGCAGAAAATAAATTAATTGCTAAGTTGTGCAATATTTATCAAGGTATTACTGAAACATTTTAAACCTTGTGTTCTAATAAATAATTCAAATAATGGTACACGTTATAAAGATATTGAAATAACAGGGTTTGGGTGTGAATTAAATTCTGAGTTCAATTCTAAAGTATATTATTGATGTATTTATTATTTCTTATAATTTACAAATAAGCAACAGGTAGCTGGTTCTTGATATACAAGCTTATTTCATTTGCTTATTGTCATTTGCTCATTGTCGTTGCTTATTGTTCTTTGCTTTGCCATTTGCTTATTGTCGTTTGCTTATTGGCTTATTGTCATTTGCTTAATTTGCTTAATGTCATGTTTGCTTAATGTCATTTGCTTATTGTCGTTTGCTTATTGTCATTTGCTATTGATATGAGAATTATTTTTTTCTTTGCCTCATTTATACCATACCTAATAAATTTTTAGCCTACAAATAATATTTTACTTTATACTAGGTAGTAATATTTTACTTTTATAGTAGGTATATGGGGGAAAGTATTTTATTTGCAAAAAATCTGAAACCGGCATTTCACCGGAATTATCCGTTTTAGGTTTTTTAAGACCTCCTCAGTGGTTCACAAAGATCTTGTGTGTGTGTGTGTGTGTGTGTGTGTGTGTGTGTGTTGTGTGTGTTAGTGTCGCGTTTGCTATTTGAAAATAGTTTAAACTGCTACAAAAATTTATTTATTACAGATTGTTGCTAATTCAATCAAATAATTTTTAAATTACGTAAAGTATGAAAAACGGAAATTAACTAATTACCGTACTTAAATAACGTAAATGTACACTTGTACTGAATATCAACAGTACAAGGGTATACCTTTACGTAATAAAAAAGTACAGTACGTTTTATTTCAATACGAGAACATTCAGTTTATCTGGATGGTGTTTCTAGTCGTGCTAATTGAAACTAGAAAGCATACCAGAGCATAGCGATATTATTGCAGGAAAGGCCCTATTAGTTGAAAAATCCAATATCTAAACTGAACGCCTTTGTTTCTTAAGATTAATCAAATAAACGGAACAAAATTACAGGGACTTGCACAATAGACCGTTTCATATGCGAAACCAAAACACAATGTGCGAAACCCGACAACGATGACTTAGTATAACCTTAACACACTCTTAAAGGAGGTTTTAATGAGGTTACACAGAGCTCCTAAGAGTCCCCAAAAGCCTCTCAATGTATTGAGGTAGGGAATGCATCCTTAATTAATATATTTATTAATTTAACAAGCTACTTGCTTGTTACATTTTCTAGGTGTCTCTCGCACAATTACATTGTGGTAATTAATATATCTCTATGTGCCTGATGGTAACTTTGGTTGTTGACATCTTCGGTGTTTTTCCTCTGTCATTATTTGAGATCTTCAAGGTTGACCCACCTGCAGACCATAACTAATCCAGGTGTATTCGAATATCCAAGTATTAACGGTAACTCAATTATTATAGTCCTTCAACTTGCGGTTATTATCCTGAATTAATTTTAACCTGTTTTAAAATGGTGATAAAAAAGCTAGTAGTAATACTTTTTTTAGTCTTGATTTAATATTAACCTTGTACTTTTTGATATTTTTTATGGTCTTTAAAGTTGTGCTGAAGTAGGTGTAGGTATACTTTACAAGCTGTACACTTAACGTGATATGAAATCAGTTGAATATCTCTTTGGAAATGTTTAGGGATACCCCCCCCCCCAAAAAAGTTCCTTAACTTTGCATCATATCTGCAGTCGCAGTGGGCCAAAACACTTTTCGCTTTTTGAGTTTTCGTTAAAGATTTTTTTTAATTGTTTAATATCTTGGTTTATACAAAATATTTAAAATTCTTTTAAATAAAGTTTGAAGCTAAGTAAATTGTCTAAAAATAAGTTTCTATTGGTTTACTCTCTATTTTAAACTGGTAATAAAGGATTTCAAATTAAAAAGAACCATAATTTCATTTTTGTAAAACATAAACAAACTAAAAATTGTCACTTTGACGCCGAATTATTCTCTATGTCCCTATCATAACTTAACGGAGCTGTAAAGCAAAGTTAGGAGACTTTTTGGGGGTATCCCTAAACATGACCGAACAGATTGCCAAAATAATTATTTAACTATTTAAAATTTTGCAAAAATCCCGTTCGTTGACTAGACTACTCGCAAAAATAAATTTCTGGAAAATTAGAATCAAAATAACTTACATTAGCTCCCCTGTCATTATTTGAAAGATATTCCTGTGACATGATGTTTGAGGTTCGATCCTGAAGTTAATGCTTTCTGAAAAAATAATAAATTACTTTAATATTATAATTAAATTTAATTATAAATACCCACATTTAACCAATATAACATTAAATATAACAGTGTGTAGGTTGTTTTTTTTTTTTAATTTTATTTAAGTTAAATATTACATAAATCAACTAATCATACTCGAGCAAAATCTGGGTAAAATGAAAGTTAATTTTCGAACAAATATATTTTTAAGTATATCATTTGATACTAGCGAGTTTTGCAAACGAACAGCCGAGTTTTGCAACGAAACAGAGTGGGACATGACATTATGTCGAGCCATCAATGATGACGAATGTCGAATGATGGAACAGTTCCCAGATGTAGCCTTGCATTTCGCTTGTTACATTTCCTAGGTGTCTCTCGCACAATTATATTGTGTCATATTTTTTAAGTGTATAATTTAAACAAATCGGATACGGGGTACCTCGGAACTTTTCCTCATTACATCGGATTCGCTACGCTCATCTTTAATGAGAAAAGGTAAAAATAATCTACATATTTTGTTTTTATAAGAAGACTATAAAATTTAAAACCCAGAATTGTTTGAATGTTATTGTGTAAAGTAGTAACGTGCATTTTGCGAAAGTTTCATGGCAGAGTTTATTTTAGGTTCTTCACTATTCAAGCAAACATTTAATCTATTTGTTTATTGTTAAGCTTAATTAAACTATGAGCTAACTATAAAACTAACTAACTAATAGTTTAACTAACTTAGTTAATAGTTTAACTGTTAAACTAATACATTTATACCTAAAGGAACGAAGAAAAGAGTCTCTCCACACAACAATAATTTATTCAAAGCGCTTTCAACCTACATGAGGCCATCATCAGTGGCAGATATAACATAAAGAATTCCTGTGACATGATAGCTTTTATTAATGTAATCATAATACACTATTAAATAAAACTAAACTATTTAAATAAAATAGAAACATCATAAAAGAAGACAAGCTGCGTACAAGCTCAAGCTTTTGCGGCTAAAAAAAATGTTAATTTTTTCTCCAGTATTAAGTTAGATAGTTGCTCTAATAATAAAATTATTGGAAATAACTACAATACTAATTTATATATATTTGCATGTTATTGCGTATTCTATAAATAAACGTATTTTATTTATTTATTTTATCAATTAGCTTCGCAAAAGAAGAAAAAATAGTTGTTTTTGTCTTAGGAAATTTCTAAAGGAAAAATGAGGTAATGAGTAAATAGAGGGGGATTTTCTACGCCAGGGTCACGCATAGTGTTGACTTATGGATTTACCTGAAATATTAAAATATTACGGAAAGTATATAATCTGGTTAAGTTTATTTTTTAAACAAGTTCTTTATTAGCAAATGAATACAATATTTATTTTGTGTAAACCGGAGCCATATTTTATTTATTGATTTAGGGTAATTTCTGCCTCCTAATTTTTATTTTATTTATTTATTTGTTATTTTTGTGGTATACATTTTGATTATTTTTGGGGTGTGAGAGGTTTGTTGGGTTAAGGATGATTTTATATTTTTTGGTTTGAGTATTTTATTTTTTATTTATTATTACTTTATTATTATTATTATTATTATTATTATTATTATTATTTTTTTTAATACTGTCAAAAGATATTTTTGATGGTATTTTGAATAGGGTTATGTTGTAATGGTAGTTTGCAGGAGTTTCAAAAAGGTTTACCTATGAAGTTAAGCTAATTAACTGTTCATAAGTGTTCTATTTATCTAAAAAAAGGGTCCGCGGGGCTCTGATGTATTTGTAACTCGTCTCTAAGCCATTTGAGACTATGGCTAAGGTATAAAACAACGTTCGATCCATACATCAGATACAAAAATTCAATAAATCACGAGTGGCACCATGCTACTATATACTGTGAATTTTGCACCAAATTTTGTCGTGCATTGCATATTAATGCTGTGATTAGAATTAAATTTAACAGCATTAAGAGATATTCCGAGAAAGATTTTACTGCAGAATATTAAATAAGATGTTTGGAAGCGTTCCAAGTTGTTCGGTTTAAACCATAACCATAAATAATGATCGTGTATCATTTTAATTTACTGCTTCCGTGCTTAATTATATATGAATATAGAAGCTGTATCTTTAAAATCGCATTAAATGTCAAGTATGAATAGCATAATTGTACACGTCAATGGTTTTACAAACACGTTTTGTTACCATATTAATAAATAATTAATTATGTGGTTCAGAATTAATTGTAATAAATTCTACTATACTTAACCACTGAGATAAGTTCAATGAAGTTAAATACATTTGTTAGTTTTCAAATCTATTGATTAAGTCCGTCTTATTAACTTAGTAAATAAAGTATAACAGAGAATAGGTTAGAATCCTGGTCAGATCACTTTTTTTGCCCGGATTAACCGCTTTGAAAACTTGGCCATTTACTCTTATCCTTCAGTACTGATGTATTCTTTTCCCTGACTATTCCATATAATCCTTCTAGTTTCAGAGCAGCGATTATCGAACTTTTTGATCCGCGAGCCAAAAATTTGATGGTAACTACCCCGCGACCTAATTCTTATACTTTATATATGAGCAAGTTTTTCGGGCTTAGTATTTTGTTAAATTTTAAATTCTGGCCAAATTAATTGACAAATTATATGCTTACAGAGTGCTGTATTACTAGAATAATAAATTATTCCTACATTTAATATAACTGTCCACAATTGCTTATTTTGTCGGAACACGTGATAAATTATAAATTAGCGAGCGCAGCGAGCTAGAAATTTATACAACATTAGAATTTTTCTACTATTTTGGAGAATCTTGGGTATTTTCTTGAAGTGGAGTCCGGGACAACCTGACGCCGGACCAGAATAATGGTTTTACCTTTATTTTATTTTTTTTAAAAAAGACAAAAATTTGAGGATAGGCAATGTCCCTTTGTGCTATTTTCTTTAATGCAGCTTAAAGTATAAACAGTTTAATAGACCTACAAAACGTATAAATTACAGAAATGACCCTATATAGATCCATTTGTATCCAATGAAAAGCGGTAGATAACTGTAAACTACCATGGAAATAGCTGGTATAAGTTCTTATCGATGTCTACACAAATTTAAATTTGATTAAATTAAGAGGGGAGGGGGTTTGCATATGTGCCACTAAGGAAAGTGTATCTATCAGCAGTTACTCACAATATTTTTTAATGTAGTCATAGGTTATACACAAAACGCAAGCAAAGTGGTCCAATTATTTTTTAGCGCATCATCAAAATAAATTGTTTTTGTTTATTACAATAAGTTCACTTTAAAGACTTCTTTTGTAAAAAGTGATGGCATAAAACCATTCACTCGATGCATTCGGTAGCACTAAATATTTCGCGGCTCAACCATAACCTCTCTCACCAGTTCAGGTTTTTTATACCTTACATTACATATATTACAGACTAGAGTACCTATATAAACATATTTACATGTTTATACCTATATAAACATGTTTGTATAGGCACTCTATTATATACAGACAAAATTTAGATCCTTTAAATTTCCCATTTATATTTTCTTCCAAAAAGAAGATAACAGTATCTGATTAGTACTTTAAACAGGTTGGCAAAAATATAGTGGGCAGTTTTGTTGTTAAACGAGTTTCCCTTAAATCTTTGATACATCAGATATGATTTTCCTTTGTTCACTTGTTCAATAATTAATTTAAATTAGCGTATAACCTTTCTTCATTAACTGTTGTTTCGCTCGCACCAATAATTTGTTGGTAATATTGATAAGAATCTAAGTAACAAATAAAAGGACTAAGACTTGATTTGTGTCGGCTTAAGTTGATACTAATAAATCTTTTTATTCTTGTTTTAAATCTTAATATTTTGATCTTTATGTGCAGCCATTTTAAACAATCTAAAAGAAAAATTAGAAATGATTAAACAAAATGTCTTGAAATTTGTGTTATTTATAAAATGAATACCAAACTTTTGATAAATACCTCGTATTAATTTAACACGTAAAAAGTATTGGTTTCGGATCCAATCGTTCTTGCGCACAGCAAGAACGAATGGATTCTTTGTTGTTCATGCTAAGGCAATTGTGCATTGCATTAGCATGAACAACAAAGTGCACGTTTTGAGCATTGCAGCTCATCTCGGAAACCCGGGTAGCTAACAACTGTGCTCAAAGTTGGCAATCTTCTATATTTTAAATAATTAATTATTTATACTCAGGGCATAACCCAGACTTGTCCAGGCATAACCGAAAAATTATATTATAAGAGTTTAATTCACCGAACATACTATAATGTAACTATAATGCATGTAATATTGCTATAAAGTAGCTAAATTATGATAGTGAGCTTTTTAATTCTCCATTATAGTAATCTACACATAGTGGAGACCATAATAAAGTCCATCCATCTTGTCTTTTAAGTTGTCTTACTTTTTTAATAGTTGAATGTTCGTCAAATCCTCTACCCAGTGATATCTTTGTTCGGAAAACAAGGGAGACGTAATCCAAGCTGATAGAGTTAGGACTACCTGTCCATTATCTTGGACGTTACTTGCCTTCCCTTTACAATCAGTCAGGGCTGCCAATTTTAAGATTTAAGGACAGGTATCTTTTAATCATCTAAATCTGAAAGGGAATGACAAACAGTGTAGCAGTGATAATGTAGCAATAGTGCAATAATGTAATGTATGTAATAATAATGTGTAATAATGTGCGACAGTGTAGCAAAGCTATTTGCTATCTATATAGCATCCATATAGATATCGATAGATATCTATATAGATAGCAAAGCTATTTGCTATCTATATAGCATCTATGTTGATATCTATAAGCTATATAGACAGCAAAGCTATTGCCATCTATTTGCTATCTATATCTAGCTAAACCAGATAACCTTATGATTTATGTCCAATGAATTTATGACTTAACAATACATTTTACTGTTGTCAGGGCCACACCGTAATTATGTTAATGTGTAACAGAATAATGTGATAATTAATATAGAATGAATGCTAATTTAATTTTAATTTCATGACAAAATCGCATGGAATTTTGGGAAAGGTTCGGATTTCAAGTTTAGACTTGAACTTAATAGAGTGGCTCATATGGTGTTTACAGTGCTAACAAAAAGTTGTACAGCAATAAACATCTGAACATGAATAAGACACTTTATTTAGTTATTAACTTAAGCGGGAAAATTTACTTTAAGACATAGAGGAACGATAATCCCAGTAATTTTGTCAGAAAAGGTATGCGTTTTGTTTATTCTTAATTACCTATATTCCATAACTCATGTTAACTATCATGAATGTGAAATGTTGGCGTAATCAAACCAATTATACGTTAAGTTATCAACGCTTTATTAAAACCACGTTTGATTTCAATATACAAGCTTAAAGAATAAAGTTATATTTCTGCACCTTTCACTATAACAAGGTGCGGAGATGGAATGCCATGGGTACACGATTTGCACTTCCTTGAACCTTGACACTTAACAGACCTATATGCTTTACTTTATGCTCAACTAATACGGTAACTAATCAAATTACAGCGTGAATTCATCAGGGTCTTTCCCTCTCCGGGGCTTTCGCTGTCCCCTTATTTTATGAGTTTATACTACCTAAATAAGTATTAGTATTAGTCTCCATAATTATAGGCATTATTAACGTCCCATCAAGTGTCTTTATCATAAAATACTTAAAATAAGAGTAAAATTCTTTTGCAAAACTTAAAAAAAACTTAAAAAATTAGCAATTATTTGAGCAAGAGACATTTAATAAATATCCTTACATTATGTTACAGTTCTCCATATAAATAAGGCGCGGTCGAATATCCACGGCCTTCTAGAACGTTGGATCACCAACAAACTTTTTTATAACTTTTTTTTCAAATGTTCAGTAATTAGCCGGATTTGTGATAAATGAAGCCTATTTCCGTAATATGCACGCTCTTTTGGTTAATCTCAAAGAGTATTTACATCACTCAACGATTTATTTTTAATCTAACTTGGTACATACATAACTACTGTTAGACGTCAATGTTAACAAATATGACATGTCAAAATATAACACAAAATATTGACGTCTAACAGTAGTTATGTATGTACCAAGTTAGATTAAAAATAAATCGTTGAGTGAATGTAAATACTCTTTGAGATTAACCAAAAGAGCGTGCAGATTACGGAAATAGGCTTCATTTATCACAAATCTGGCTAATTACTGAAAATTTTGAAAAAAAATTTAAAAAAAGTTTGTTGGTGATCCAACGTTCTAGAAGGCCGTGGATATTCGACCGCGCCTTATAGAGATATGTATGTTATAGAGATGTCAGTGTCAATTTCTTATTTGTGGGAAGTCTATACCAGTCCAAAAGTAGGGACTATAGTAGCATCATAAATACCTACTTCTTATGTAAAGATTAAATCCATTTATAAGAAAACTAATATAAATAATCTATGTGATTACCTTTGTTATTCAGAAAATTATTGTTGATTAAATTTTTCATAAATAAAGAACCCTTTTCCAATTCCCACATCAGAACCTCACATAAGCGTCATTTTTTTTTTCCTCATTTATACTGTAGGTGTATAGGAAAGTATTGTGTTTGCGAAAAATCCAAAACCGGGATGTCACTGGAATTACCAGTTTTAGGCGTTTTTAAGGCCTCCTGAGTGGTTTTTGCAAAGTTGTGTGTCTATGTCTGTTATCATCGTAGCTCCCAGTGTATTTATGCTTGAGAGTTGAAACTTCGTACAAAAATCAGTTTACCGCTGCAGTTGTGCTATTTGAAAAATAATCTTTTTATAACGTCATTAACCCGCAATAATGACTCAATAAAAATTTCGAAAAATCATAAAACGCGGAAAAATGACGATATCCCATTGATATTTGGCACGCATGAAGCCATGTATAAGACTAACATATGTAGTAAGTTCCATTTTATTATCAGCATTAGTTCAATTCTTATCGTATGATTTGTATACCTTTTTTTAAAATAATTGTAAATTGGAAAATAATTTAATTGAGTTAACATGACGGAATAAAAATGTATAATAATAAGTTTCGTTTTAATACAGCGAGTATATCCATAATTTTTTATGGATCATAAAAGTTAAGCAGCATTGAGCGAGGTCAGTGCCTGCGGATGAATGACCTCTGGGTATGAAACGAATGTATTTACTATCTGAGGACGAGCGAAGCGAGCCCTAAGACGTGTTGTAGTATAATTTAACGACAAAGCGGGTCCGAAACTCGGAGGATCAGCGTAGCGAATCTGATGTAATGAGGAAAAGTTCAATATAAATTCGCTAAAATCGAAATAACTTACCCCAGCGCAAATCCATTGTAGCGTAACTATCTGCTTAGATAGTGTGTGTTAAGTACGTAATTTATTATTTAAGTGCCAGCGTTTAGTTGTACGATAATGTACTAACTAGTTAGCTATATGACCACATATTAGACCACATATAAGCAAAAAAAATTCTAACAACGAAAATAAAAAATTAATTTGATCCAAAAAATTTTAAATTAATTGGGAACTCCTTTGTGAATAAAAATAATTATTACTCTTCAATCAGAAGGTGAAAAGGAGGATTTTTTCATGTTGGGGATTTTACGTAAACTATTGACTTAGGCGTGGTTCGAAAGTTAATGAACTAATTTCCTCAGTTCAGAATAAAAATAGAATATAAGTAAGGTTGAGATTTGTCATAGCGGGAAGCCCTATGACACAATAAGGAAAAAGTATAACTTATTTTTGGGGTTTCTCCTTTTCCTTAAGTATATATTTAAATAAAAATATATAAAGCACGTCCTGTAATAACTGCAAATAAAATAAGGATTTTTTCCTTATATGTCCTGGGGATTTCCAGGAGGAAAGTAAGGATCTTAATATCAGCAAATTTAATCCTGAAATAAATTTATGTTAAATTATTATAAACTAATGGATTAAGGTTTTCATAATATTTATTGACATTAACTTTTATGTAAATAATTCAAACATTAAATAAAACTTGTTTTAGTCGTTTGATTTTACAAACTAGAACTTAAAGTAAGATAAAGCTAAGTACAATTTTTTGAGTTTTGCAAGTCCTAAAATTACATAAAACACGTTTACATAAGCATTTAACTGCAGCTTACATACATATTTTAAATACACGTAAAACTTGATGTTTAAGCGAATTAAAAAAACAATAAATATTTTTATTTATTTTACTACTTATTTTTACAACATTTGTACTTCGACAAGGATCGTGGGTACCCGTTCGCACAGTACTTTTTATTCTAAGGTTGAGCGTTGCGAGACAAAGTATTAACAACTTGGACAACTGTTTTAAATAATAATTCTGAGGTCGGGCGTGGGAATACCGCAGTAACCACTTTCAGCTTTAGGTAATCATGAATTTAGTACGTTCACACACACTTTAGATCCGCGTATCGTATAGAGTACGATCTCTCAATACGGTAATTTAAGCTGTATGAACCATGCGGAGGGGATCCGATCGCATACGCTAGAACTAGGGAGATGGAATCTAAATGGATCCCCCGATACGCTGTCTTTTTGTGTGTGTACCTTTAGAGACGATCGTATTTAACGGATAACCTTCTCGTCGAACTTTTATTTCACTTTTTTTACTTCTATATAACCGTTTTTGATCAAATAACTTTGGAATATTATTTTTTTTTAGTGTAATTATTACGCAAAGAAATCACAATTTAATTAAATATTTTTTTGTTTTAAACTTCCTTATAACCAAAAGTGAAGGTTCACTAAACAAGACGCCATGTTTTGGTGGGATCAGTTATCACTCGATCGACTAAACAAATACGCTGCAAGAACCGTGAAGTTAGTTGACCGTATTGTATACGTATTCTATACGATCCGCGGATCTAGAGTGTGTGTGAACGTACTAATAGTTAGGATAAGCGAAGCAAATTCAAATTTATAAGCTTCCAGACATTGAATTAATCCTTTACTCTAATGCTGAGCGAAGCGAGACAGATGATATAACTCGGTAGCGATGGTTTGTTTGTTTAGTCTAATGTGACCGATTTTAAGTAATACCATTTTAAGCTTTAGTTAAACTTTACATTCAGAGGACAAGCAAAGCGAGTCCAAGTTGGGAGGAAAAGTACCCGAACCGATATCCTACCCCGTACCAGATTTATTTGGTACTGTGTAGTAAATAATAAATGGAGCACATGTAGTACTACAGTGTAGCATACACTCATTAAAAAAAATATATATATATATCTTGAGATGATATTTACCACCAAATTAAAGAACTTATTTACTCAGAGTTGTTAAGTAATTAATTTTTGTTATGACAAAATTTCCGCTTTTATTACATACACATTTTATTTATTCTTTTAACTATGCCCAAAATTTATTTCAGAAACATACGAAATCCGGTGTGTGCACTAATTTTCATGCATTCAGGAGTGTTATGTGCGTAAGAACGTTATATTTTTGACGACAAGTAACATTTTCTCGGCATAATATATCAAAGATCGATAGACGAAGGATTTACCACCATTATTTGATGAGAAGCTGCACAATAGTGTTAACTAACATTATTTATTATTTCAATTAAATTGTTTAACTAACAGAGAAACAATTTTTAATTTAGGAACTTGAAAAAAGTATTTACATCGCAAATTTATAAAGATAGACTAAAATGGCGTAAAATTATTTCTAGGACCTTGTGCACTCAAGATAGGCGGTTCACTTACAGGACCCACTATTTTAGTTAGAGCGCTCTTTATACCAACACTTTGTAAGAAAAACAAATATAACTGTTTAAGACTTGATTCTAAAAAATTCGATAGACTTGGATTGCTCTAAAATGACCTGTCGTAAAGAGTAATTGTAATTTCTGTTGTTGTTGTGTTTTTGTTCTATAAATAAGATCATTTTTAATGCATTTTTAGGCAAATTCATTTCTAGCGACGTTAAAACAGAAAATAATATTTATATTCCACTTTTGTGCTTATTCCACTCCAAACTAGTTATAGTTTGAAGTTTAGAAGATAAGCCTAAGCCGAGACTAATGATATTGATAAGTTTATTTGCTAAAGATGTAACAATTCGTCAACAAAAATTTTGCTTTAAGTGTTTTAAAAAAATCAGGTTGGGAGGACCTCGGCATATCGGATTCGCTAAGCTCGTCCTCACTTCTTTTGACTGCTTAGCTCGTTAATCATGCTTAGACTCTCAGAGCATGATAATCATGATTTTCAAAAATATTTTAAATTAAGCTCATTTTCCTTTGGAAAATCACTGATAGGTCTGCATATTATTTTATAAAAACTGTTGCTCGCTAATAATGCAAACTTATGAAATGAACGAACTGACAAAAATGACAGTTAATGGTGTGATAATAAATTTTAGCACAACTAAACCCAAAGATACATTTTTGTATAAAGTTTCAAGTCTTGCACAAACACACTGGTAGCAACAATAACAATAGACACACACAAACATACAGACTAATTTGTGAAAACATCTCAAGAGGTTTTAAAAACACCTTAAAAAGATGAATGATGAAGATGATTTCACCTGAAATCAATTCAGGTGAAATGTAAATTTCAGATTTTAAGAGCTAACTCAATACATTTCCTAAATGCTTACATTATTAATTGTGAGAAGTAAAAATAAAAAAGATACAAAGGCCGAGACTAATAATTGCTAACTAAATTTTAGTTACCATTTACCTTTATAATGATGATATCCACTCAATTCGTTCTACTATATATAGCATTAAATACAATAATAATTTATTTATTTTTAAATAATGTATTACAATAAATACAATTGATAATTTTAATAAATCAAGAATACATAATTTATAACTAATTTACCCAATAAAATAATCTTTTAATTTAACAACATAATACAAATATCTGAAATTCCAACAACTAATTAACAACAAAACGACTACAGGCAACTACAAAATTAATTATTACATGTTGCCTCCACTTTATTTTAATTACCTAATTCCTTTTTTTGTAAGATTTTTTTTAAATTACAATAACCACATGTATCAGGAATCAATACAATAATAAAAATTTAATTACTTTAACAAATTATAATGAAATAGCTGACAAACAAAACAACAAAAAAAAATTTTGTTTTTCTTTGTTTTTTTTTTTTACTTTATATTTATTTATTTAATTGAATTTTTGTTTAATTATACATCAATTCAATTATTTAAATCAATTGATAAAACAATTGTTTTCCCCTCTATTTGTTCTTGTGGTACTTGAACATGAGTGGTCTTTAAAGTTTGTAATTTGAAGTGATTTTTTATCATTATATGGCGCATGACTATTATTTTTGTTGAGAAAATGTTTGAATAAAAATAAAATTATGTATACAATAGTGTCATAAAAAATAATTATATTAGGGGTCAAGAACAGATTCTAAAAATTGTAAAATGGTATATCGGCAGAAAAATTGTTTGAATTATAGATTTGTAAGAAATTTGATTTAAAGGTCATATTATAGTTTAAAATTTCAATGGAATGATGGATTTGTGATAAACTTTGTTAAAATTTCATATGATGGTTGAAAACTTGGTTGAAATGAAGTTCCAGAGACATTTCACTAATTCAATTCAACGAAATAAGTGGTGAATATGAATATAGTATACTTGCAATAAATCTACATTAAGTCCTTAAAAGTTTTAAACTTTTATTATAATATTTATAAAATTAAAATTTTTATTCCTGTATAAATTTAGTAAAGAACACATGTAATATTTATTTGGAAAAATTGAAAAAATAAATGCATTTAAGGTAGAATTTCTATAGCTTAAAAAAAAATAAAAAAAAGTTAATTTTTCCTTTGGAAATTCGCAAAAAATGCTCTAAATACAGTATTAAATGCGGTTATCGAAAGATGACCGCTAAATGTTAATTTATATTTATATTAAATATAATTTTCTAAAAATTATTATATTATTTTATATTAAATATAATTTTTTTATAATATAATTTTCTTAGCACAGGCAAATAAATGATTTTGTATATTGGTCTAGGCTATAACCTTAACATTCTCCAAACAAGCTAAACGAGAATGAATTAGTGAAAAAAGTTTTCGAGGTATCTCGAGCCAGATTATTTTTATGAAATCATATCAGGTAAAAGAAGATAGGAAGGAAGAGATGGAGTAGTTTGTAAGGTTACAGACTGCTGAGTTTCGTGTTCTGAAAAACAATACTTTGTGATGGTCAAGATACCAATCTGTATCAAGGTTGCACCAAACATAACTATTGTGCTCTCGTCACATAACTTTTTATTCAGATAAATTATACCATTATGTACGCTGTATGAATTTATTATTGCTACATTTAAACTGGTGGAAACAATAAAACATTGTAGCGGATTTCAGCAAAAAAATATGCTTACGAGGTTCTTCCTATGACGTAAATGACATAATATGCGGCACTTAAGAATTTTTAGTGAACCTTCAGCAAAAATTGTACTATTTTTTTAGTATTGTAGAAGTGGCGCAATGTAAGGCACTGGCAACATTTTCGTGTATTTATTGTGCCTGGGAATTAAATCTAATGTAGTATATATTTCCATGTATTGTGCTGTATTTAATATCATTGGTATCGTTTCATATAACAGATTATTTTTGTATTTTATCATTTAATTTTAGCAGATTACGTAGATATTTATAATAGTCAGTAAAGTGATTAGGCAGTAAAGTGGTATCTCATTACTGCGAAAATTCGTTCCTTGATATGCGTCAGCGAATTAATAATTAATTTCCATACTGCCATTGAACTGCGGTTGTTCTTTAATAAGGAATATTTTCATCAGGAGTCTCTTTTCCTTTCTCCAATTATAATCCTATTTCCATTGGGACTTAACCGTCTTACAATTTCCATTACAATTTCAGTAGGATTTCGTTAATGTATTTCTTTCGGTTCATCGTAAATTTGTTTTCACGTTGTTCGAATTCAATACCTAAGCAGTAAGTGAGTCTTCCAATGTCTCGCATGTCAAAAAGGTTCAGTAGAGTGTCTTTCCTTTTTATTAAGACTTAATCACTGGGTGTGGTAATAATCAGGTCGTCGACATAAACATCTATCAGTACATTATCCCCCCCCCCTGACGACCAGATGTACATACAGGGTCAGCATTTGAGGCTTTAAAACCAATTCTTTTAATTTTTCATCAAGTTTCTTATACCATTGACGTCCAGTTGTTTTTAACCATATAATGCTTTTTGCATTTTACAAAACTTTCATTTTCCCTTTTCTGAGGTCTGTTAACATTTTCTTTGCCTTGAAAAATATGCTATTATCTTCTTTCCTACTTTCTTCCATCATTATCTCTTGGACATAACATTCTAGATAAGTTGGTTTACCCATGTATATTTCCGCGTCGATTTCATTATCTGAGCTTACTTCATCGCTTTCATTATCTGAGTTAACTTCATCGCTTTCATTATCTGAGTTTACTTCATCGCATTTATCATCTGAATTTTCTTCATTATTTGAGTATTCTTCATCAAGGAATTCTTTTTGTTTATTTTTTCTAGGATACCTGGGTATGATAACGTAATCATTTTCTTTCGTTGTATTTAATTCATAATTATTCGCGGTGTTTGAGTATTGATGGTTAACATTATCTAAAACTTTTACGTCACGGCTCGTTACTATTTTCTTTGATTCGGACTCCATTATACGATAAGCTTAGATATCTCTGAGTATCCCATGAAAATTCCTGATTCAGTTTTAGGGTGGAATTTACCTCTTTTGTTAGGCCCTTTATTTAAGATAAAAGTTTTTGAACCAAATTTGTGCAAGTTTCTAACTGATGGTTTTCTGCCAACCCACCTTTGATACTTTTAAAATTCTTTAATTTTTCCGTGTCTTGCGTAGCCTGAGCCCATAACCTATTCGATATATACCACAAGTACAACGCAATTGTATTTGTGGTATATTTGTATATTGTGGTATATATATATATATATATATATATATATATATATATATATATATATATATATATATATATATATATATAATATATATAATATATATATAATATATAAATATATTATATATATATATATATATATATATATATATATATATATATATATATATATATATATATATATATATATATATTATATATATATATATATATATATATATATATATATATATGGTGGTAAAAAATAAAATAAAGAAAAATTAGAGTAAGAGTATACTTAACACAACACAATATAAAACATATTTAAAGAATAAAATAAAAACAGAACTAAATCTGACAATGTCAGACATGTCACCAAGTGTCATATCTAACAATTTCTAAGAAAATTCACCCGGCTGGTGAATCATTACGTCAGAATTTTGTTTTAGTTATATACTTATATCAAGTAAACATGACGATAAAAAATAATTACCATCATCAAGATTCGAACCTGATAATGGTAATTATCATCATTATCATTTCGAATCCTAACTTTGAATCAAGCATCGGGCTCGCTATGTAAGCCACTTTATTTGCAATTTTTTTTTCAAAATTATATAATAGGGGTTTTTTATTCCTGTTTCTTTCAATAATTTAATTCCCCTTATTCATAGGTTAAAATATAATAAGTTGTATAATATTTATCTTAACTAACGTTCTCGAAAAGATTGTAACAAAACAATAGCCAACAAACAATAAAAAACAATAAGTTACATTGAAAAGCGTAATTATAAATCAAATTAAAAAACTATGAAGTTTTAATTACTAATCAAACACACAATTTTTTAATAGCATTGCACATTTAGTATACTAAAATTATTGCATATCTCCAAGTTATGATTATTACAAACTAAATAAATTAATCACTTTAAACTTGTAATTTATTTAGAGAAACGTATAATTTTTTATCCTTAGTCACTTAGGAAACTTGTTTGATGTAAAAACGCACGGATTGTATTTATTGATTAATTTAATTCTAAGTGAAGGTAAACAAGAATTATTTAGAGTGAAACAAAGAGTAGTTAAATTGTTAAGTAAAAGTAAAGATTAAATAAATCGATGAAATAATAAATATACGCTTTGTGGTTTTATCTATCAAACTAGGTGCTGTGGAAACTAAAATAAAAAAAAAAGTTTTGAAATTCACTTTGCTTAAGTTCTATAATGTCATTCTTCGAACTTTTGATATGATTTTAAAGTTATTTTATTTATTATTTTTCAGGCTAGGTAACCTAATAAGGTGCGGTCGAATTTCTAGAACGTTGGATCACCAACAAACTTTTTTTTATAACTTTTTTTCAAAATTTTCAGTAATTAGCCGGATTTGTGATAAATAAAGCCTATTTCCGTAATCTGCACGCTCTTTTGGTTAATCTCAAAGAGTATTTACATTCACTCAACGATTTATTTTTAATTTAACTTAGTACATACATAACTACTGTTAGACGTCAATATTAAAAATATGACATGTCAAAATATAACACAAAATATTGACGTCTAACAGTAGTTATGTATGTACCAAGTTAGATTAGAAATAAATCGTTGAGTGAATGTAAATACTCTTTGAGATTAACAAAAAGAGCGTGCAGATTACGGAAATAGGCTTCATTTATCACAAATCTGGCTAATTACTGAAAATTTTGAAAAAAAAGTTATAAAAAAAGTTTGTTGGTGATCCAACGTTCTAGAAATTCGACCGCGCCTTATTTGGTACATATTTACATGGTTCCCAACATAAAGTTGGGACCCAAGTAAATATGGCGATATAGGGCAATTATTCATTTGGGTACCGACAATATATTTACTAAATTATAAAAAGGAATTATTTAACAATCTTAATAGGAGAAGTTAAAAGGCAATGGGGCTTTTGTATGGGGTTGAGAAGGGGGAAAAAAAAAGATTGATAATCAAGTAAATAAGATAATATAGTGCGAAAATACCCTTGGTTCCCAAATTTTGTTCTCATAGCAAAAAATGTAATTTCTTAAAGTCTTAACTCCATTACAAATCAAAACTGAGGGATTTTAATGGAGTTTAGAGAGACCTTCTAGTTCCTATACCCAAATCCACTCAATTTTTTCAGATAAATTGAGGTTGGGAACCAAGTAAATAAGTGTCCCTAATTTTTCTTTTTTCTCCACCAAACCAACGTGGTGGTTTAAACCATTATGGATTAGTTAAGCCTTGAGTCGTAAGTTAATTTTGATCCAAAAACTTATTACGTTAATTCAAGCCATGTAAGACAAGTATAGACATAGTTATTGAATAATCAATCTAAGAGCTTCTAGGTAATAAGCTAGTAATTATTGATTTTAAGGAAGCAGGATTGCTTTGGACAACTATATTAACAAGCACATTAAAAAGCTAAAAATTGTTAGCAAAACAGATACAAATTCAGTTATTCATGTATTTTTTTTTAATTACACACGGAAATAGAATAAAAACAATAATAAACAAAAGATAAAATGCATAAAAAGGTTAAAAGGAATTAAATGCATACTAGAGAATAAATTATACTAGACAAAATTTAATAAAAACAAGTTACATAAAGAAATGAATAAATCAGGATAATTAAATCATTACAAGGATGCAAGGCTGATTTAAATTATTTTATAAAGAAGACTTCATTTCGTATATAATTTACATATATTATGGGTTCATTATACCCATACCTTGACATACAAATGGATTAATAAGTATGCGTATTGATGACCCCTATGCTGTTGTAGGCGTGCTCAGTGATTACTGGCTGTATTGGGTAATGTAGGAGCAATATGCTTTTCATAATTATTTTTGTGTTTACTTTTTAATTTCTTCATAACAAGTTAGCAGAATTTATTAATTAATTAAGCTATGGGATGTCACTGGTTCTCCCATTTATGTTTCCAACCTCATTGTTCATTATGACCTCAATGTTTTATTCGTGAGTGTCATATCATCTACTGCCTCGTAAAGGCGTTCGATTTCGGCACCGGAGGTCCGGGGTTGCAGCCCGGGCTATGCTCTAAGATTTTATGAATAGTATTTGTATTAAATGATTTCGCCAACTTTAATTAATTCTTAGAGTGTATTAGATGCAACCCACCTGAGGTGATTCCCGCAGGATGAATACCCTGATGGGCCGAAAGGCCCTAAAACAGGCATTTCATTTCATTTCATATTATCTATGCCACATAGCACTGAATTTATTTAATTTTTTAGTCTATCATCTTATTCCTTTACTTCATGCATTCACTGTTATTTTGTTTGAACACTTAAAAAAATAAATGAATTTTAGGTAGGATTACTAAACCTTTAAAAATCGATTATTGGGTATCTCGAAACTTTTTCTCATCACATCGGATTCGCTACGCTCATCCTCCCTGCTCCGGACTCGCTTCGCTCGTTCTCAGATAGTAAATGCATCCGTATCATTCTCAGCGATCACCCATAAAGCACTGACCACGCTCAAATGCTGTTTAATTTTTTATGATCCAACAAAAATCATGGTACTTGTCGTATTGAAATTATACCTCATTAATTTTCATATTTACACTTTTTTATTATGTAGCTTTTAATTAAAATAATTTACCACAAACATCTTTAACATTCGCGCAGAATAACTGTGCGAGATTAACCCAAGGTGGACATTCTTTTCCAAAAAGCACAACTACATCTGTTCTATTATGTGTATAATGGAACAGATCCCAGATGTAGCATTTAATTTTGCTTGTTACATTCCTAGTTAAGTCTTCCACAATTAAATCATGTTAACTTTTCATATTAAGCAAAATTCAGTAGCATCAAATAATAAATATTTAACAATTTAAAAAAATTTAACATCTTTAAAAAAAATATGCATTTTATTCATAACTATTTCTACTTATCTTTATTAACACTGTATTTTTATCACCGTTGCTTTATTTATGCCATAATAACTTAATAGTAATAGCGTGAAATATTACCTTACTTAACTTAAAAGCGTGAATATTACCTTGATAATATAATTTTATTAATTAAGTCAACCTAATATACTTTGATAGCATGAAATCAATTAAAAACAAGTTAAGTATAGTGATAATAATATATAATGACTTCAACTTAGCACGTTGTTTCTACAAACATAAACGATGATATTTTTTACGCTGCACGTTTTGACATTACATTATTTATTTAATCCTTGTAATTGTAATTACTCATGTAATTTATTGCTGGATTATCTATGTAAGCAATATATGAATTATCTATGTAAGCAGTAACAGGATTATCTATGTAACCGATAACTGGATTATCCATGTAATTAATTGCTAGATTATCTATGTAAGCAATATATGAATTATCTATGTAAGCAATAACAGGATTATCTATTTAAGCAACAACTGGATTATCCATGTAATAAATAGCTGGATTATCTATGTAAGCAATAACTTATTATCCATGTAATTAATTGCTAGATTATTTATGTAAGCAATATAGGATTATCTATGTAAGCAATAATTGAATTATCTATGTAAGTAATAACAGGATTATCTATGTAACCAATTGTAATATCCAATAGCACGTGCTGTATTATCCATGTAATTTATTGTTAGATTATCTATAACAAGCAATAACAGGATTATCTATGTAAGTAATAGCAATAATAGCAATAATGTATTTTCTATATAACTTAAACTTATCTTATATATTAATAATAACTAAGGTCACCATTCCATAAACCCTTATTCAAAACTCAGTTTAGGCTATTTTTTAATGTTTTTGAATATATATTATATATATATATATATATATATAATATATATATATTATATATATATATATATATATAAGTTTGCGGAAATGATGACATAGTATAACTTTTGTATAACTTGTGGAATGAATATTAAAAAATCAAGTGGTATGTTACTTAGATTATAAAGCATTTTTAATGTTGATAGTCCAAGAATGGGATAGTAAAAAAATGAATTAATGTAGCGACGTTTCGGCCAAGCTGGCCATAATCATGCCATATACTTCTTCTTATTATACTTATACTTCTTTTTATTATCCCATTCTTGGACTATCAACATTAAAAATAAGTTAAAAGGGATACAGCTCAACGTCTTGATCGATTATAAAGCATAAACCGGAAACTTAATAATAATAATAATAAATATTTTTTTCTCTAATAATAATTTTTAATCATATTTTTTTTTTTATTATGTGTAAGAACAATATATTCTTGGGGACCGCTAAAAGACAAAGCCTTGAGCCGGGGCTATTAGGCAGAAAGCACGCATTTTAAAGGAAACTCGCCCGGGTTGCAGACCTCTGCGTCTGAATTTATAACTTTAGAACGTATATTCGGTTTATAACTTCTTAAAGGTGGTAATTTTGTTAGTAAATTTGGTAACTGATTATGATTATCGACTATGATGGACCAGAAAAAAATCTGAAAAAAATGTGGCAAAAATTTACCGCGGGAGAAAAAAGAAATACCTCCTCATTTCTTATATTATTTATTTTTTTTAATTTAATAATATTTCATTTGCTTATATGATACCCTCAATCTATAAAATATTATGTGAAAAATGCAGATAATAATGAATTATCAACTATTAGATGTTATAAATGATATAGAAGCTAATCTGTGAATGAAATTCTAAAAATTACACGAGTAAATATTAAATACAATGAAGATTAATTGAAAAATAAAATAAGAAAGTCTAACACATAAGAGAAATATGGGTAATATAATATACTCAGGATGAGTTATATAAATATAATCTAAACAATGCAATGAAATGGAAAGTATAAAGGTGAAAATAATAATGAATGAAAATGAAACAGTAAAAGTTAACTATGCAAGAGAAATTGTTAACGTAAACCAAGGAGAACCGAGTAGCACACCTCTGGACGTCTTCTTATTTTTTATGAATGAGATACAAATTTGAATTATAGTCATAATACATTTAAATCAATGATTTTTGTACCATTACTATAGTAATGGTAAAGTAAGTTTCATTACTACACACACACACACACACACACACACATATATATATAATATATATATATATATATATATATATATATATATATATAATATATATATATATATATATACAATATATATATATTATATATATATATATATATTATATATAATATATATATATATATATAATAATATATATTAATAATGCGTTGCATCAAGAACTAACGTCAGAAGAAACGCGAAATACAAATATTTAATAACCGACATGCTTCGCTCGCTAGATTGAGGAAATAGGGAGACATTCGCACGCTCGTATTTTTTAAATGCAAAAATTAAAAAAAAAGCTTGCAAAGTTGTATAGTTTATAAAAAACACTTTAAAAAGGCTCGCTAGATTGCGTGTGTTATTAGTGCGTAAAAAAGTCCTTGCTTCGTTCGCTAGATTTTACGTATTATTAATTATGTATAATATCAGCTCGATTTGCTCGCTAGATAGTGTACATTTCTATTTTAACAAAACAAAAAGATGCTCGCTTAGCTTCCTTCATTTTCTATATTTATGATTAAACATAGTAAATAAAAACAGATTAATTACACAGAAGTCCTTTATTTTTTTATATATAAAAATAACTATTTGTTATTTATTATAACTAATTGTTTATTGTATTTTTATTTGTTTAATAATTCTATTATAGTTATTATTGTTTTATTATAGTTGTTATTAGGTATTTGTGGTTAAAGTTGTTTAGTTAGAACAAATAATTAAATAATACTTTTTGTTATGTATAAAAAAGACTTCATGGTAATCAATCTGTTTTAATTTATTATTTTCATTAGTCCACAAAAAGAAACTTTTTAATTAAACATAGTAATAATTGGCTAGCTTCGCTCGCTAGATTGCATAAATTTATCATTTTAACAAATAAAAAGGCTCGATTTGCTCGCTATACGTATGGTTAGAATAATAATACTTAATGTATATAATTTTGTATAATAATAAGGGGCTCGCTTCGCTTGCTTAATCTAACATATATATGATTTTACATATTAAAAAGGGGTTGCTTCACTCGCTAGATTGCTTATAGTAGAATGGCTCAGTTATGCATTGTTTATAAGTACTACGTGATTCTATTGGTTGGTTTTTTGTTCATACCAAACAAATAATAGAATCTAATTGATCCAGTATTTTTTGAAAATCAATCTTATGACGCTTCGCTTATTGAGCAACAAACACACTCGAATGACAGAATATCATAGCACCGAATCTGAGAGGCGGTATTATTTTGTTTTATAATGTTGTTTGTATAATGATATGTGATACTAAATTTAATTTTTTTTTTTTACGCTTTAACCCGTAGGGTCATTTAGCGTTTTCCCCTCACTCAACATTAGCCCCTGAGTTTGTGCACATCCAATCATCTAGGAAGCCCCCCTCCGTACATGGTAGCACATGTAACCGGTTCACAGTGTGTCTAGTTCATCCAGCTCAACCAGACTCTATCCAAACTCACTGCTCTGGCTAGTGCCTGCGACTAGTTCACCATGTGCCTAGTTCATCTAGACCAGCTAGACTCTGGCTAGGCTCACCGCTCTGGCTAGCGCCGACTACTAGTTCACTGTGTGCTTGTTTCATCTAGTCTTACTAGCTCCTCTGATCACATTAGTCTCACTTGACCTCATACTTCCAGTCTCACCAATCTCATCAGTTGCACTAGCATCACCAGACTCTAAGCTAGGCTCACTGCTCTGGCCAGTCCAGCGCCACCCGACAAAGAACCCAGCACCTAGATGTCAGCGTGCACAAACTCATTCTATAGCCCTGACCTGAAAGTCAAAGCTCCGCAGTGCTATTAGGATACATCTGTCTTCAAGAACCGAGCACTTTGTTCCTAGTCACTTACGTTACTCGTGTCGCCGCCATCACTTTCACTGACTAAGTTTTCGGACATACAAAGGCTCAGTATATCTTTCCGACCTCCATCTCCCCCAGCCCGCAGAACATTAACTTTTCGTGAGCTGGAGACAACGGAAACGTGGATCCAGACTTGTCTCAGATGAAACTAGATCCAACCCCGCATTTGCGTATTAGTAGCCAAGGAAACCACGTAAAACCCTGGCTGGGTTAGCCGGCCTTGAATTCAAGACCTCCCAAGTGTATGTTACAAGGGATAACCTCATATTGAGGTCCTCCCCCGGCTGGATTTGAACCCTAGACCTCCAGGTCGAAAGGCGAGCGCTCTACCACTGAGCTACCGGACTCGGTACTAAATTTAATTAAAAAATTATCTGATACATTATGATAATAATGTAAATTAATAAAAAATGTTTATTCATTAAAATAAAACATCGATAATCAGTGTTGTCCAGAACAAGGTTGGCGCGAAACTTGATGAAATCAAGGCTGCTAACTTGAAATAATAACATGTGTGAAAACAACTCTTCAATTTCATTAGGGAAATGACGTTGGCATTTGTTTTGTATTTTGGGACAACAATGTACTATCGTTATTGTTAGATTTCTATTGTATCTGATGTTCAAATAATGAAATAATTTTTTTTAACAATTTATTTATTTTTTTGTGAGTTAAACTTTGGTTAAACTGTTGGTTTATTATATTGTCAAAATTACTTGAAGGTTGCATATGACAAATTATTCGTTTTATGAACTATCTCTTTCTTTTCAGGAGTAAATATATATTCAATATAAATAAATAAAATAAATATTTATTAATTAAATAAAAAAGTAAGTAAATAAATTTATTACACTTTTCCTTATATATACCGTAGGTATATAGGAAAAGTATTGTGTTTATAAATAAATAAAAACAACCGAAACCGGGATGTCACCGGAATTATATGTTTCAGGTGTTTTTAAGGCTTCCCTATAAGTGGATTTAACAAAGTTGTCTGCCTGTTATCATCGTAGCTCCCAGTGTATTTCCACTAGAGAGTAGAAACTTTGTAAAAAAAATCAGTCTATAGGAGTAGATTTGCAATCCGGAAAATATTTTTTTATGACGTCATTAAAAAACCCCGTATTAATGACCCGTCATTAACAAGCAATAATGACTTATAAAAAATTTAAAAAATTCATAAAAATTTTGGGATCAATTTGATATTTGGCACGCATGTTCATGTATAAGACTAACATCCGTGCCAAGTTTCATCTAATTATCAGCATAGTTCAATTTTTATCAAATTACTTGTATCAATTTTTATCAAAATAATTAAGTTGGATTAGGTTAAAAAGTACAAGAATATACCTTTACATAATAAATAAGTACACTAAGTTTCTATGAATTTCGTTGGATTATAAAAGTTAAGCAGTATCGAGCGTGTTCAGTGCCTGGTAGGGTGACCGATGATAATGAAACAGATGTATTTACTATCCAAAGCGAAGCGAGACCGAAGACGAGTTGCAGTATAAATTTAACGACGTGTATATTCTGAGAACAAGCAAAGCGAGTCTAAAGTTGAGAGGATGAGCGTAGTGAATTCGATGTGATGAGGAAAAGTTCCGAGGTACCCCGTACCCAACATTTTTATCTATTTGTCCATTTTTTCTGATATAAGCAAATAATATGGACAAACAATCAATGCGTGTCCAATTTATTTTTGTTATCAAAATAAGTGCAACAATAAAGATAAAAAACCCTATGTCAATTTAGCACTGTAGTTTTTGTACTGATTATTTGATAATAATAATTGTTTAAGGAATTTTGCTAAGTTTTTCAATGTTTCAAAATTCAACAAATAAACGCTCTGCAGTAATAATATCTCTACGTTTCTATGTGTAATACTGTAGCATAGATATATTATTACTAGAGAGGTCATGTCGGTTAAATTTTGAAACACCGTAAAAGTAACTTGAACACTAACTTATTTAATAGAACAATAAAGCAATATGTGTAAGTAAATCCTTATCATAAATAATAACCTTAAAATACTTTAGAAGAAGTTTATTACGAGGTTACTCAGAGTCCCTTAGAGCCCTAGATGACGTATCAAGCCTTTCAATGTATTAAGATAGGGAATGTCCTCCTCGCTACGTTGGAGGTTCTTTTAGGTTTTTATTAGGTGTTGTTCGGATAGCGGAATTGGAGGGAGTGAGTGAGAGAGAAGGGGTCGATTCAGCTTTATATAAGTATAATGTGTATTTCATATAAACCCAAATTACATTTATCAATTAAAAATCATATTTAATTTATAAAAGTAGACTGTAGAGTTCAATCCTTATAAAACCAATGTAAAAACATGTGCAAACATAAATGTACGAGTTAAATAAACTCTCTATACGGGTTTTTAGAAAAAAATGAAGGCACATCAGTCAGTGTTACCAACTTCAGCAAATTAGTGCAGCAGTCTATTATATTAAAACAGAATTAGTGCCAACTTGGATTTGTTTTTTTCTAATAAACGTAAGCATGACATTTGCTTAGAATTATCCGAATTTCGCCTTTTATAATGAAATATTTTAGGTATCAGTATGCCAAACGGAATCGATCTTCCTCCACGGAAGAAAAGGAAGGGGTAGGCGGAATCTCGTAAGCGTCATTTTCTGACGAAAATTCGCTAGAAGTTTAAGAAATCTAAAACATAATTATAATTGGGAAAAACTATATTTAGTTACTTTATACTTTAGTGATTACATTTTTTTGTTAGTTTTATTCGTCTTAATGATCACGCTGTATAACCTTGGTTAGTGAAGTGTGAAAACCAAAGTTGGTGTCAGGTTTCATGAATATTAAAACCACTTTGTATTAATAAGGAACCAATTATTGTAATGTTAGCTTTAATTGCCCTGTGCTCTTGTATTAATGATACTTAAATAAATGCATGCGGTAATAGATACCTTACTTAGCGTACTTTGTACAGAAATTGAGGGGTCTTAGGTAAAGATAAATTGTATGAAAGAAGTAGAATAGTGAGTAAAAGAAAATTCCTTTTAGCAAGTAAAATTTATTTTTTAAAACATAAAGTTATGTTTTAAAACAAAACACTCATCATAAAAATTCTAGCGCGGACCACCGCGCTAGAATTTTCAATAACCATGTTGCCATCTAACGTCTATATTATTTAATTTAGAAAAAACTTACTAAAACTAACAAAATAGATATATTTAAAACAAAAATTAAGTTAAAAAATAAAAATAATATTCTATGTTCTATATTATGGAACTTATCATCCCTTTCTTACCTATCATCAAATAATAAATAACACGGACCGCAACACGCCCTGATTGTTTTCTTTTGGTATCTCAAATATATGTATATTTAAAAAACTTTTAATCATTTTATGGAAAATTCTATATGGCTGCATTTTTTAAATGCCAACTTCATTTATTTCCAAGTGTCTTTAAACCCGTACCTGTATTCTGTTGAAAAGAAAAGTGCACATTTGCACCGACTTATCATACCAAATCATAACTTATCATACCAATCTCATCTAATCTTAATCATGAAAACACCAGGATATATTATAGACTCCAATTTTTTCTCCTTTAAATGATGCGCAATAAATAAGCAAAATATGAAAAATTTATCGATTATTGAGGTGTTTTTACCGTATTTTAACAACTTTATTTATTATTTTATGTAATAAATATGTACTTGTCATTGTGCTGATAAAGGTGTTTTGTTACGAATTTTGTTCGGATTTGTTATTTGTTCTGATACTGTTTTTTTGCATTATACATAGTTTAAATAGTAATTTATCCCCAGGCATCCATAGCTGAACAATTATTAAGTTTGTGGTACGCATCGCTAACTTCAGTTGGTGTAAAACGAAAGAAGGAAATACATTTAAATAAAACTCAATTTTATTTCGAAAGTTGGTTGGCCTTGTTTTTACAGTACTTTTTGTTTCAATGTTTTCTGGTTTTTGTTTATTTTTATGACGTTCGTGCCCTTAATATATCATTTGTTTAACCTCACACGTCATATATGTTTACGTTAAATCAGTTTAAGTTGAAGTGCCTGTCTCTCTTTTCTTATCCGTCTTAAGGTGGTTGCTCTTGAAATTTATAACCGAGATAAAATATTTGAATGAACTGATCAAAATTCCATTAACAAGTTGACTGTTTTTATTATACAAAGAGTAAGGGTTATTCTAGATGCAGCCCCACCCCCTCCTCCTCCATTTAAGCTTTGAATAGTAGGACAATAATTATTAAAGCTTAGGGTACTTTCCTTGTGTAAAGAAAATTCCTTTTGGTGTTGTAGTTACCACTACAACACCAAACGCAAGATAAATAAATCCCTGTGTCTCATGCAACATCGGAATTTGAGAAAAAAGGAAAAATTTAAATAGGAAGTTAATCTTTTATTGGGCTAATTGGGGTCTAGGGATGAATACAAGACAATTTGACTCTAGCATAATTTTGTCAAAGACTGTTATTTTGGCGGTGAAAAGTGTCCAACGTGTGAAAATTTGACTTTTTTAAAATAATTTATTAGATTATTAGAATATGCCGAGAGTTAAAATAATTTATTTTTCGCTTAAGAACTCATAAAATATCTAATTTAAAATAAAATAGAAAATAAAATAAAATATCTAAAAACACAAAAAATATATAAAAATTGGGTTATTATTGTCCATAAATCTAACATCATTAGTGACTATATAAATACCTTTAAATGAGGGTAAGGTATTGAATTATATTCGTTCTACAGGATTTTTTTTATTTATTCAATTAATTCGGATTAATGACGTCATACATATTAAAGAAACATTGGGGACTCTGATTTCAACTCAAATGATCTGAAGAGCAACAGGTTATAATGCAATTACCTTATGACCTACCTGTTGATTTTCAGATCAATCAGCAATTGCTTGATTTAAACATTTAAGTGCGAACGCATTACTTTTATGTAGTAGTAGGCGAGGAAAAGTTTAAAAGTGATTGTGAGCACGCAAATGTATAAATTAAATAAATTTCGAGTAAAACCGTAAGTGTTTTTTTCTTATCAGCGTACTGAAGACAAAACCACGAATATTATGTTAGAATATGCAAATGCATTACAAGAAAAACATAAAATACAATAAAATATGTTGGATCAAGTTTATAATTACTGCACGTCTCTGTCAATATTGAAAAACTTGTATTTTATCTGACCTTGATTTGATTTTTCATAATCCTTTTTAGTAAAACCAGTCAACCAGTCAGAACAAAATAAAACCAAACGCATTTAATTATATTTTTTTCTTGTTCGTAATACGTAAATTAAAAAAAAAACATTTATTTTTATTTTAATTTAAATTATTATGAGTTAGAATGCGGAGAATATAGGAGGTGGATTTTCCGCGTATTATGAGGAGAGAAATGCAGTGGCGATCCTACATTGAAGCAAAATGGTTCAAGCTATCCCACTAAAAGAAAATTAGGCTCTTACGAAAAAATAAAGATCTCTCTTCTTCAAAAACTTTTCTTCTTTAATATGTCAATCCAATTTTTTAAAGTGGACTGCCATTACAAATCATTAAAAATCGTAATTTTGAATTGCATGTATTAAACTTATTAATTAATGACTAAAACAAGCTAAACATAGGTCAAGGCTTATTTACCAATAGCCTTAAAAAAAAATTAGATCATGTTATTACATGATACATAATTTTTTGACACATATTATTAAAATGTAATAACATGTTATGTAACATGTAATTAACATGTAATTACATGTTATTAATTACATAATTACATGATACATAATTTTTTACATTATTATATTTTCTGAAATAACACAATATTTTGTGTTATTTCAGAAAATATAATAATGTAAAAAATTCTGGCACGATAGTCCGCATGTTGGGCGAATTTCCCTTGGATGCGTGTTTCTGAGCTTAACAACAATCCTGGTTGAAATGATAATTTTTATAGTTTTTTACATTATATAAGTTTACAACTACTAAATAAATAATTCCGGCGCGGTGGTCCGCTGTCGGGCGAATTTCCTAGAAATTGATTTTTGTGCCACGTTTCACAAGAATAGGATTATTTGTTTGAGCTGTACAGAGACTACTAAAAATGTAAACATCCATACACATAATATACGCACATACAATCACATAAAATAAATAAATAAAATAAATACAATAAATAAAATAAAATGAATAAACATTTATGTTATTTTTCGGATCTGTGTGGATGTAGGTACTAAAGTGTCGACATTTAACCAAATCAATTGGGTGTTTCGTTTTGCGGTTATGCAATGTTTCCCTCCCCATTTAGGAATTAGGGAAGCAATTATGAATTGTGGATTTATGATAATTTTATCGTCAAAATATAATAAACTAAACCCACAATACATCGATGCTTTCTACTGTAATACAATGACTGGCTTTCTACGTGTAATTATAAAAAAATATAATTTATACACTATATTTATAAAGTATAAATTATTAATTAATTACAAATTATAATTATAATATACGAAAATTAAAACATTATAACATTCAAAATATAAAATATTTTAATTATTTCTTTATATATTTCCCCTATCAATCAAATTGACAGAATATAAAGCTAATATATTTTATGTAAAAGAGGCTAATTATCAATATTCAGGGAAGTCTGGACACACTGCAATTATGCACTTAACCTGACTTGATCCTCATAACTTGCGTAATATATATATTTGTTTTGCAAACCTGCTAATTAACTGAGACTTACTTTTACTTGATTTATCCCCCTCCCCATTGACAATTTTTACTTTACATTATTTAGTCCAGAATTAAGGAGTTACCCTTGTGTATGGTGCTCAATAAGTCTGGAAGACAAAAATTACCACTAATTTATTAAAAAACTTGAAATTTATATTATTAACCGTTTTATAAACCAATAGAATATTACTAAATTTTACCTATACATTGCTTTATTACACTTAAATTACTCAATTACACTAAAATTACTTATATTATTGCTTAATTTACTGCGCTTAAATTCTTCAAGAAACTTTTAATAAACAGAAGTTACAATTTTTTTTTATAAAATTTTAAATCTAATTTTAAAGTATTAGAATTTGTAATGGTCTCCATGATTGAAATTTAATTGATGATGGGGCTAATTAATCTATATTAATTAAATGGCTAATTAATTAAATGAGACATTAAAAATACCAATTCAGTTGACTTAATATTCTAACTGGAGTGATTTTTTTTAATGTCTTATTAGTGCCTCATCATCAATTTAAAAAAAATTAAATGCTTTAATAAATTAAATAAAATATTTATTTCATTCAGTTATGCCAACGAGACCGCCTCCGTGGCCGAGGTCGTTAGAGCGTTAGTCTTTACACTGACCTTTGACACCCACGGAGGTCTGGGGTTCGCATCCCAGGTTACGCTCTCAGTTTATATAAAAAAATTATTGTTTAGATAAATTATCGCCAACTTTAGAATACACTTAGAGCGTAACGGTTGCTACTACCACCCGAGGTGGTTCCCGCAGGGTTTATCCCTGATGAGCCGCAAGGCTCTAAACGGGCATTATTATTATTATTATGCCAACGAAACTAAGCATTACTGAACTCTCTTTAAACTGCAAAATGTAATTTTACCCACACTATTGAAAAATATTTAAAATAGTACAGGAAATATTTTTTGTATTGCTTCGCCTTTTTGAGAGTTATAGTACAATTAAATATAGTGGTTAATAAAGTCAAAACTCCCGAAGAGGAAAAATTTATGATTGGAGGTTATTGATTGAATTGCGGAGTTGCGGAGTCTTATATTGGCAACACTGATATTACTGGCTGGTTTTAATTATTTGTTACATGCTGGTTTAAATCGTCAGATAATCGTTTGTTTCGTCAGTTCTTTTATACAAGTACTAGAACTGTAAACAAAGTAAACTAATTAATTAACATATGTAATAATTCAGAGCTGTAGTTAAGAGAATGAACATAAAAACATTTGTCTGCCTCAACTTTACCTCGTCAGTCAAATAGGTTAATTACCAGCCAAGACTGCACCTCGATAGGTAATTTCCGTAGCATTTCTTTCGAGGGCTAATAACTCTCGTCGGCAAAATTTTTCAGCCATAGCTGACTGAAGTAAGGAATAAATTCGAAATCTAAATTTATGTACTAAGTGACTTCTTACAAAATCACTTCCAATTTAAACAGTAACTTTACTCGAGTTTGTAATTTATCTCAACCTTGAATTTATTGCAGATAAGGAAATAATTATACGATTCCTATTAGAACTAATTTTACTCAACAGTTTTGAAATTTCTTATTATAACAGTCCTTTTTTTCATCTGAGCGAATTAAAATTACTTAAGGAGTGTAAGTAACTGTAGTTTCGAACAGATAAAGGTTTCAATTTCGAAGATGTGAGGTTACTTGTGACCTTGCTAAACTATTTTGTCATTTCTTTTCTTTATTGATTTTTTTATACGACCTGCTGTGTAGCCGCAGTTTTTCTTAATCCTGTTTTACAGCCGTACCTATTTCGAAATCTCTAAATTTCTCGGCCACTTTTTGTAGAAGAACCTTTGCACAGATGTTTAATGCCGATGAGTCGAAATATTTATCATCCTCATATACTACTAGAGGAGGACTCGGTCGTAAAGCACAGTAATAAAGGGTCCGGTATTATGGCTATTTCCATTGGGTACTGTAATGGTAAATCCTTTAGAGATTCCCCCTTCTCAACCCCCCAGAAATTTGCGTACGAATTATGCATTGTGATTGGTCCAATAATAATTTTTATGATCCAACAAAAATCATGGATATACTTGTCGTATTGAAACGAAACTTAGTGTCCTTATTTATTAAGTAAAGGTATACACTTGTACTAAATTTAAACTCAATTGAACTATTTTCTAATTTTTTACAATTTTTTAAAAAAGTACACAAGTCATTAGATAAAAATTGAACTAATAATAATGCTGATAATGAGATGAAACTTGCACATATGTCTTATACATAGCCGCATTCGTGCCAAATCTCTAATCCGATCGCATCATTTTTTCGTGTTTTATGATTTTTCGAAATATTCGAAAAATTTGTCATTATTGCGGGTTAATGACAAACGTTACATTCCCCGAATAGAACAATTAAAACGGTAGACTGAGTTTTGTACAAAGTTTCAACTCTAGCATGAATATACTAGAAGCTACGATGATAACAGACACACACAGACAACTTTGTGAAAACCACTCAGGAGGCCTTTAAAACACCTGAAATGGATAATTCATGATCAAGCTTTATTTTCAAAACAATGCCAAGACTATAGAAGGAATTAGACAAAAAGTTAATTTATTTAAATTTGTTCGACGTTTAAGGCGATTTTTATGAGTTTTGGTTAAATTGTATGTTCTTCATTTTAAAATTAATTACTTATTAGGAAAAATACGTCTACAATTCTACAATCACTTAAATGAAAAGAAACTATACATTTATTCCATTTAAATCATCTTCTGGTAAAACTAGGAATAAAAACACAACAAAAATATCACTTAAAAAATATACAAAATACAAAGAATGAAAAATATATAAGACTAGGAACCAATATGAGGAAGAATTCAAATGATTAGGAAATAATTCAATAAAACATTTCACTGTAAAGAAATTAACATTTCTATCCATACCATATAAGTCAGTTTATATGAAAAGTTTGATTGGAAAGGACTGGATTTTTAGACAATTATTTTTGGTGGGAGCTTACAGTTATTTATGCAACAAGGGATGAAAGTAAGATTTACAGCTCAAGTTTAAGTTTCGTCCTAAGGCAGCGCCGAAGGAGGAAACTTCATTAGCTCACGAGGCCGGTAGGCCGAGGGAGTTAACTAACATTTTGGCTCCCGAAGCTTGACAAGGGAGATAATACGAGATCTGAAAACTTTCATCCCTTGTTGCATATTAAATTTTATCTACGACTAGAGAACTAATACTAACAACTATTAATATATTCTTCAGCTCCTTAATTGTTATTGTGTTAGTTTAGTTTATTCTTACCATGTCAATTACTCTGTTGAAGAGATAATAAAGCCACTATCTTCACATTATTTTATTGTAAGCTGTCAATAGAATAATGTGTAATACTATATTTGTAATTTAAACATTAGCGTGTGTATATTGTATATTCTACCCGTAGTACCAACATAACACCGAAAAAAATCCTAAAAATTTCCTAAAATTCCTAAAAATTTTACTAAAAAATTCTGTCAAGTTGGCAACACTTTCACTTTTCCTCCCTAGGCAGTAAAAGTACATTTACAGTGTGAGATAACAAGACTGTAAGTAGAACTTACAATACAAGGAGTAGATAAAAAAAATATAGTATTTAATAAATTGTTGTTTAGTATGTTGATTTTATTTTAACATAAACATAATAAGGTAAATAGAAGTATGAATGTTGAATTACCAGACACAGACAAGTTATTATAGTAATCATTAATTCAAATTTATTGTCATTAAAACGTTGATATAAAGAGTGTTGAGAGAGGATTGAACACAATTAATGTATAAAAATGCATTAAGCTTCTATATAAAACATTTTTACAAATATTCATACAAAATTATATTATAGTGGATATTGAAAAAAATGACCTCTTAGAGTTTTCTGGTTCAAACTATTTAGATAGCATTAATTGGTAAATACGTAGATCTGCCTTGTATAATATAGTCAAACGTATAGGTGTGCTAAGCAAAGCTAAATTCAAAAATATAAAGCTGTCAGTCACTAACAATTAAAGTATTACTAAGCGGTACAAACTAACTTGCATATAGCTATATAGATGTTGATTGTCTCGATTCAATGTAGTCAGAGAAATTAAGTATTTGCTTAAAGTGGCTAAATACCAAATTCAAAAGCTAGCATTCAATAACAACCAAAGTAATGCTAAACGGTACAAACTAACTAGCATAATTGCTATTTATTGTTATCGACTAGATACAATTTAGTTAGAGCCATTGATATTTATTCAAAGAGATTTAACTACTAAAGGGACAACTATCATGGTCTGGTATGAGTGTATCCATTTCTGCAATATAAAAGTATTCTGTTTTCTTTCAATACCACTAGTATATCTACAGTTTTTATGGAATCACTAATGTTGTACAGCATCGAGCGAAGTCATTAACAGGATAGGTGACCCCTCGAAATAAAATAGAAGACAAGCGAACTTAGTCCGTAGACATAACGCAAAATAAATTTGGTGATTTTATATTGTGAGGACGAGCAAAGCTAGCCCTTAAGGTAGGCCCGTAAATCAGCCAAAACTGTAGCGAGGGCAAAGCTTATTTCTGAGAGGGGCGATATTCACACATCTATAAGGGATTTCCACTAAAAACTACTTCGTCAGAGGGGGCAAAATTTTTTTCAGGGGCCCCCTCTGGCTCCTACCTGGCTACGGTCCTACCTTCATAAGCGAAAAGAATCCGATATGACGAGGAAATGTTCCGAGGTACCCCGTACCCGATTTATTGTTGTCTTATTACAATTTGTTATTATTTCCGCTTTCCCCCTCCTCATTCTTCATATCGAATGAATATACGTAAGGAACCATAATTTGCAGCTTTTTTTCTTAATTAATTCATTATAATCTTATTATTTAAGACATTTTTATTACTTTACATCAAGTTGTAAGTCTTATTTATCTCTGTTTTTACAAACTAATCTTATTAAAAAATTTTGATCCAGATAAAATTACTAATAATAAAAGAAAAGGTCAAGAATACTTAACATTACGTAGGTTTCAACATAATATCCATAAAATTAATGACGACATAAAATGTTTACAAAGAGAATAATGTAATAATTATGACAGAATAAAATAATTTATCTTCTAATTTATTTCTTTTTCTTCTTAATCTTTAAAATCTTACGTAACATTTTATTTTAGTTTAAAATAAATAAATTTTGATTTTCTTTGTGTTTTTTTTTAATTTCATAATTTCTTATTGAAAGCACCAATAAAACTTGGTGTTTAATATTTGCTTTTCTGTCGTTTTTGTTTATTCTATTGCTAGTAAGCACCTCCCACTTAACTCCTTACGTACTTAAATTACTTATTTAATTTACATAATATTATATTTACATAATTTGCCCAGCCAACTAAATGAGTGCACTCGAAATAATGAAATTAAAAATGGAATGACCTAGCATTCTACAAATCAAATTTCAGGGAAAGCATTATAAATTTGCCTCATTTATACCGTAGTATAAGGAAAGTATCGTGTTTGCGAAAAAAATCCGAAACCGGGATGTCACCGGAATTACTCATTTCAGGTGATTTTAAGATCTCCTGAGTGGTTTTCACAAAGTTGTCAGTCTGTATGTGTGTGTGTGTATGTGTGCTTGTGTGAGTGTGTTATCATCATAACTCCTAGTGCATTTATGCTAAAAAGTTGAAACTTTGTACAAAAACATTCTACCGCTGTAGTAGACTCAGCAAAAAAATAATAAAACGCGGAAAAATGATAATAAATATGAGATTTAGCACGCCGTGTATATTTATTGATTAATTAATTAATTATACATACAACAATTATAATTAAATGTATAATCTGAGACCCCAACAGCATTAAGCAAAAAAATTGGGTACTCACCAACTTTTAAACTTAAAAAACATAAAAAGAATTATAGTAAAAAAGATTAAATTAAAAAAAAAGCAATACAGATATGAAATAATTATTAACAAGCAGACTAGAAAATATGTTACGGAAAAGTAAAACTTATAAAAATAATAGAAAACTGAATAAATAAAAGATTTAACAATACAATAAAAATAAAAATAAATAACTGACTAGACAAGAAATGACCGAAAACAGAAATTTACTGACCAGAGGAAACAAAGGGAATAATGGTCTGGATACTGGTTAGAGAGAGAATATTAGGACATTTGGTTAAGGAATTACAGGACGACACACAACGGACAAGAGGACAGGTAGGATTTACTTCCTTTCTATAGAATAGGCGACCAGCTAAAGATAACATATGTGCCAAGTTTCGCCTCATTACCAGCAATAGTTCAATTTTTTTTTGGAATGACTATCTGAGGACGAGTGAAGCGAGCCCGAAGACGTGTTGCGTTATAAATTTAACAAATTATATATTTTGAGGACGAGTAAAGCGAGCCCGAAGACGTGTTGCGGTATAAATTTAACAAATTATATATTTTGAGGACGAGTAAAGCGAGCCCGAAGACGTGTTGCGGTATAAATTTAAATTATATATTTGAGGACGAGTAAAGCGAGCCGAAGACGTGTTGCGGTATAAATTTAAACAAATTATATTTTGAGGACGAGTAAAGCGAGCCCGAAGACGTGTTGCGGTATGAATTTAACAAATATATATTTTGAGGAGAGTAAAGCGAGCCCGAAGACGTGTTGCGGTATGAATTTAACAAATTATATATTTTGAGGACGAGTAAAGCGAGCCCGAAGACGTGTTGCGGTATGAATTTAACAAATTATATATTTTGAGGACGAGTAAAGCGAGCCCGAAGACGTGTTGCGGTATGAATTTAACAAATTATATATTTGAGGACGAGTAAAGCGAAGCCCGAAGACGTGTTGCGGTATGAATTAACAAATTTATATTTTGAGGACGAGTAAAGCGAGCCCGAAGACGTGTTGCGGTAGAATTTAACAATTATATATTTGAGGACGAGTAAAGCGAGCCCGAAGACGTGTTGCGTTAATTTAACAAATTATATATTTTGAGACGAGCGGAGTGAGTCCCAAAAATTGAGGATGAGCGTAACGACCCGATTTTTGATTTAATTTTTTTACACATCTACTTCTACTCTGATAGAAATTCCGAAATGGTGTGAAAAAGTTTTGAGAAACCTCGTACCCGAATTTTCAAATATTATATTTATATTATACGTAATACTAATATGTTAATAAATTAATATTAATAATAAATAAATAACACAAATATATCATCATTTAAAACATAATAATAAAATATGGTATGTATTTATAAAAATAAATAATTAAATATTTAAATTAAATAATATATATTAAAATTTAACAATGATGAAGCATTAAGAATCATACCACGTGTTTGATTAAAGTCAGTTTTTAAGTACTTAAATTTAAAAAATTACTATTATTTAAATGTAATTTCAATCATATAAATAATTAGATAATAAATGTATTGATAATATAATTTTATGTGTTTTAAAGATTTATAGTTGCTTATTTCTTATTTACAATTTCCATATACAATACATCGTATGGAATATTTTATCAAGGCTTACACTTATTTTAATTGTTGTATTTGTAATAACAATAATTATTCTAATTAAATAAATAATTTTATTAGATGTGACTGTATCTTACGTAAAACAGTCAAAATGAATTATAATTGATCTATGTGATCACGCTTGACAGATTTTGACGTAAATGGAATAACCAAACGTTAACTTAAGTAATATAATAGCATATATTTAAACGGTCTATACTAAATGTTTTATTTATTACTTGTGAGGCTATATATTACTATAGTCCAAGAGCCGGACCTGAAAAAGTGTGACTCATTTTGTACCTCTTAAAACCAAATATTTCTGAAAATATACCTTATTTTATGAACAAAAAGCATAGTCTGCCTATCCAGAGGGGAGCCCTTCATATGATTGCGCATGTTCAAAATTTTAGATAATTGCGCAGATTTCAGTTTTTGAAATAAGTGTTCCCTGTGGTCGTGTGCAAAACATGAAGAGAACTTTTTTAAAAGGTAATAAAATGTTCTATAAAATGAATGTTTAATCATCCAAATCGGATGACTGCAGCCAAAGTTATGGCTCTTTCAAAAACAGTGAAAAAAGGTTAATTTATGCAAAGTCAGCGAATTTCTTTGAAACATTTTGACTTTTTGTGCATTTTTTTAACCATTTAAAAATGTCATAACTTTAGTTGTATCCGTTATATCCGATTTTGACGAATAAGCACTTGTTTAATAGGAAATTTTATCAGCTTTAAAAAAAGTTCTCTTCATATTTTGCACACGACCTACAGGGAACCACTTATTACCAGAAAACTGGAATTTCTTCTATTATTTTGAGTGCGCGCATTCATATGAAAGGCTCCACTCTGGATAGGCTGACTATGCTTTTCATTCATAATTAGAGCTATATTTTCAGAAAAAATTTGGTTTGAAGTAGTACAAAATGAGTCACCTTTTTTAGGCCTGGCTCTTGAACTACTATAGAAAGGGCCTAACCAATCCTAATATATTCAGAGGGTTGAAACATATTTACGAGGCCTTTAGGGCCCTGTGGAACCTTATTGTTACCACCTCCATAGTGGGTTACAGTTCTAATAAACCAATTTTTTCCGGCTTTTTGTGGCTTTGTGGATTGTTCTGAATTATAAAAGTTTTATAATAATAGCTGTTATTTTGTGCTCCTAGGTGTTCAAAAATCAACCCATACCTAAATGAATGAAACTTAGCCATATTAATGTCCTAAAGCATATTGTTTATTAATTAAGTACTTCATTATCCCACAATACAAACTCAAAAAATGCAGATATTTTATAACTTAGAAAAGTTATCTAATCAGACAGATATTTAATAAAAATACACATATAATACTACTATATGTATACTGTATACAACATTTATATGTAGAGTTAAATAATATTATCCAGTATTAGTTCTGATTTCATTGTTTATATACACAATTTTAAGTTTAGAAACCACGTTTTTACCCTAATCAAAGTGGATCAAATTTTACTAAGACCATGACGATTTCTATACCACCACAGGCTCACCAGGGCTTATCTCTGTTGAAAGAACGGACATTATTACAAACGAGAATTATTATTATTACTAATATTAAACACAATAATAGAAGTAACGTAATTCAAGATCTTGATAATGAATCAATAAACATTTTATAAACATAATTAAATTCCCTCTTCTTCTCATTCTTATGATTAAATCAATTGTCAAAATTAAATTATTGTTATCTTAAGAGTATTATTTGAGATTAAAAATTATTTAAATTAAATTAAAAATATAATAAGCCATATTGTTTCGTTAAAAAATAAATAACATTGGATTAAATAATTAAAATTTTAGATATTTGTAAGAAGTTAATTATTAAAATTATTTTATTTAAATTTTTTTTAAAAATAAACGATTTCACGTGATACATGAATACACGATGATTCAAGTGATTTTATAGATCAATATCAATATTGATCTATACTTTATAGATCAATATTTCTTGAAACTCTTCCTATAACATCAAACAAATTCTAAAACGGGAACAAAGATAATTGTCTCCCTATAGAGCAGAAATTTATTTGCAGAGCGCATAAGTCTACTACCATAAAAGCAATGAACGCAAAAAGAAATAGATGAAAAATGACATTAATCAAATTATTGAGAGGAAAAAAATATATCAACGTCTGATTTTATAACAATTCAATTACATTTAAAAATGTATAATGTCTTTAAATAAATTAATTAATTAAATAATTAACATAAATGTAAATTATAACTTTAGATACAAATACGTGTTTATATATTTTTTTTTATTTTGATTTTGTTCATAATCAAGTCTTTTGGCATCATTAATTATTCTTTTATGTTTAATTATTTTTAATTTTATCAAATTATAAGCAAATTTCGCACGCAATATTTTTACAATATAAATATCATTTTTTATACTCATTATAAATACTTAATATA
>JACMZG010001908.1:57448847-57522377 GCA_018340805.1 Microvelia longipes
CGTGCCAAATCTCAAAGTGATCCAAACATTTTTCCGCGTTACATGAATTTTCGAAATTTTTGCAAGTCATTATTGCGGGTGAATGACGCCATAAAAAAATCTGGATAACGCAACTATACCAAAATATTGATTTTTGTACTAGAAAAGTAACAGTAAATTTTTGTACCAAAGACAGTAAAAAATTACTGTCTTTTACGCGTTTACTTCAATTTATTTATTAAGCTAAATAAACATAAATGATGCATGCGCCAGGTCATTACAATAAAAACAATATTTATGCATTTGTAGTTATTTATGTGTTATGTTATGTTCAACCTATAAAGTTATTTGTGTAACATGGCAAGAAAATGGAATTTCATTGACTTATAAATTAAGCCTCCCCGAGCTAAAGGTGGAAAAACTGATTTGATCTGCTTGACCGAGCCAAGCTGCGCTCTGGTATACAAGCGCAGCTTATATACGAGCGCTCTGTATATACGACATTTGTCAAAACAATTATTAATTCTTTGCCTTAACAGTAAAACAACGCCCGCTAAAATTGATTGAAAATTTCCAAAATAAATAAATAAAAAATAATATTGTGTTTCGATTCAAAGTAAATAAACTATTGTTATGAAACGTGACATTCAGAAATTAAAATATTGTGTATTTCTTCTTAGTTTCCTTAACGACCCGAGACGTAGTATTAATTAGTCAATATAATTTAAATTATTTAAATTTTTGTCAATTAATTTATCAATATTAGACCATAGACAAATATGTAGGTAACCTATACAAACGTGTAGGTTTATAAATTTATCATTTTAATTATAATTATAACACAAAGTTCATTATTTAATTACATCAATTTCATTAACATTACATTGGCTTAAGTAAACGTAATTTATGTGTTACCATATGCCAAAACAATATATTTTTTAAGGGTTCATTTTTGCCTCTTAAAGGTTTTTAAATATTTTGGTAGGTCAGGTTTTAGGGAATGAGCTTATGAGTGGGTCATAGAAGGAAGAGAGTGTTATTCTTTAAAATAATGGCTTACTAATCTAATATAACACACACACACACACACACACACACACACACACACACACACACACACACACAATATATATATATAATATATATATATATATATATATATATATATATAAATATATATATATGTGTGTGTGTGTGTGTGTGTATGTATGTGTGTGTGTTTGGTGTGTGAGTGTATATATTATATATAATATATATATATTGCGTGTGTGTATGTATATTAATATTTTTAATCAAAACTTGCTCTAAGAATTAACCTTAGGAAGGATAAGGACTTATGTATGATTAAGTAAGTTAAGATGATAAGAGATACATACATAACCATACACACAGACAGACAGGCAACTTTGCGAAAACTACTTATGATGTTTTAAAAACACCTGAAACGGTCAATTCAGGTGACATCCCGGTTTCGGTTTTTTTGCGAACACAATACTTTTCATATATTCCTATAGTATAAATGAGGAAAAGTAAAAACATTATTAAACATAATTGTAATACTTCAAATTGTGTTACTAAAAAATAAACAAATATATAATAATATATATATATATATTATATATATATATATATATTATATATTATATATATATATATATATATATATATATATATATTATATTATATATATATTATATATATTATATATATATATATATATATATATATATATAATCTAATTAAATGAAATAATTAAAACGTTCTGAGATCAATAAATAAAAAGTTTAAAATATCTTTTGGTTTTGACATGCAAGAGAAATAAATATTTTTGACCTGATAAAACGTAAGTAAACAAATATTTTTTTTATGAATTGTTAACAAACAAATATAATCATACATAAAGTATACAATAAGTATATATACATTAGTTAGTAAAATTAAAAAATGTAAACAAACTTCAATTTTACCAATAAGCGTATAATTAAAAATGAAAACAAAAATTTGATCTTGACCCATTTAAATTGACATTTTTTTTATTTTGCAAGTCAAATTATAGGTCAATTATTTTGACAAATCAAACTATATAAGTGAAATATTTTGATAAATAATCCAACTTTAAGATTTAAAATAGAGGCGCGTATAATTTCCAATAATTCCAAATAAGTGGACTTTTTCCTTAAGAGTGCACATGTGACAGCCTTAGAGTTTAAGCAATTTTTTGTCTTAAATGAGGAAACATTGTTTCTTATTGGGCTTTTCTCTTATAAATAATTAAATTTACCTTAAGGTTGCTCCGGTTAAATGTGAATTTTCAATTAACACTTATTTTATTTGTCATATCCGTTGGTGTTCCAGTTCGATATGCTGTATTTACGGTACGTGTTTATGTGTGTGCGGCGGGTCCGTATTAAGCGAATGTGTTGAAAGTTAGCGAAGTACTGAATGGATATTGAGGAAGGTCCTCTTGTGAGTTGGGTTACCCCACTACTTGTAATACCTGTATATATTGAACCTCGATACGAGATTGTACATTAAACTAGATATATTTAATATATTTACCTGTCACCTGCCTATCATAATTAAATATCTTCCAGTCATTTGATAATTTCCCAGACGGGATTCCCTAAAAGAACAAAATTTTTTTTAATAATCAAAATAGCTACAATACCTTGTAGCGTAAAAACTAAAGGACGCATCAAATCGGACCTATAGGTAAGGCAGCTATGCCATTGCAGGCTCTTTTTGCAATATTCTTCCTTCAATACGTAAGGTTTATCAATATATTTTTAAGTAAGATGTTTAAGCAGTAGGGGTGTATACTTACACAAATGAATAAACTACCTTACAATATGCTAGTAAAAAATACGCATTTGAGATATTTTATATTTGAACAAACTTAGTATGTCATTTTAAAATTGACCTTGAATAATCACCCTTTGATCATTTCGGGTTTTAAATTAATATCGATTATTTAAATAATAAATAAAATTTATTTATATATTTAAAATATATTTAATTTATTATACTTAAAATATATTTAAATATATTATTTAACTATATTTAAATATATTAAAAATTATTATTAATTATATTTAATATATAAAAATTTTACTATTTAATATATGTTTAATTATTAAAAAATATTATTATTTAATATAAATTATTTAAATATATTCAAAAGATTATTTATTTAAATATATTTAAATATATTAAAAATATTTTATATTTAATATTATTATAAAATATTAAAAATATTATTATATTAATATATATTAACATTATTAAAAATATATTATTAATTATATATTTAAAATATATTAAAATATTATTATTAAAATATATTTAAATATATAAATATATTTAATGTATTAAAATATAAATAATGTTTATATATATTTTATACGATGTTATAATTTTTTTTAAAAATCACAAATGTACAAAATGTAGAAATAGTATTGTGTTTGCACCTAAATACGAAATTGAGATTTCACCTGAATTATCTGTTTCATGTGTTTTTAAAAGCTGTTGTGTGTCGCGTTTTTGTGTGTGTGTCTGTTATCATCGTAAGACCCACTGTGTTTGATCTAGAAGGTTGAAATTTGTTACTAATTTTTTTACGATTTACGATTTTAGGTTTACTTTCTAACCGGAAAATAGAATTTAAAAAATCATAAAACACATCGAAAAAATGTTCGATGTGAAATACGTGTTTGATGTGAAATTCAACACGTACTAGTACTCTAAAATACAAATAAATGTGACAAGTTTCATTTTATTTTCAGCTTTAGCTTATTTTTTATCGGGTAGCATGTACAAGTTTCTTTTAAATTGTTAATAATCGTAATGTAATCCAATTGACACAATATAATTGTGCGAGAGACACCTAGGAAATGTAACAAGCAAAATACAATGCTACATCTGGGAACTGTTCCATCAATCGACATTCGTCATCATTGATGGCTCGACATAATGTCCTGTTTCGTTACGCCTAACTCATTAGGGCGCCGACATTTATATTTCCTAGGTGTCACTCGCACAATGATATTGTGTCGACTATTCACGTTTTGCAAAACTCTGGAGTATCAAATAATATTATCCAATTGAGTTGCACTGGTACACGTTTATACCTTTATGTAATACCTTTTCAAAGGTACCTTTTTAAAATTTCAATGTTTTGTTAGACACTAATGTTAAGTAGTATCCGGCGAGTTACATCAGGTGCCTAGATACTTGTGTGCAGGAAATGAAACAGATATCTGAGGACGAGCGAAGCAATGTTTGATGTTTAAAGACGAACTGGAATATAAATTAGATGAATTCCATATCCTAATTCCACCATATCTTTTAAGGAGGATGTAGTGTGGAAAAATTTGGGGGCACCCCATACCCAATTTTTTTTAAGAAGTAAGAATAATTTATGTGCTTGTTCTATAGCATGCATTTTAATTAGATTAATTACTTTTAGGATAAAACTCATTAAACGAAAATAATTATCTTAATCGACTTGTGACTCACACATCCCCATTTTTATTGAGCAAAAAGTATATTTTATTCCCTATATTGTGGAGAAAATCGACAAGAAAAATGCACCAAATTTAGAGTACAAATTAAAAACGTCGGTAGAATGTATCCAATTTTGTTATTTTTTAACGGAGAATAGCAAGTAAGTCTCTATGAATGAAATTGAAAAATGCAGGACTTATCAGAATTATTTGATAAGCTTCAGTGAGTTTTTCATTTTCACAATTTCAAGTCCCTCGTAACAGGATAGATCAATTAAGGAAATACAAAATATGCCCACTTCCCGCGCCTGTGGGATGGGTCATTTAGACGTATACATACAATAATATATACGTAGTATGAAACAATTATCTCAAACCCAATGTATAGTAAAAGAAACATTCTTTTTGATGACGTCATAATTAAGTTATTTGCCAATGGCGCCCCGTAGGATGGTCCGTTTGAGCTGAAATTGGTCCCTACCGTTTTAGAATGCCTAAAAATTTAAAAAGACAACTTTGTCTTGCTCTCTTTTAAATGTTCAACTTTTTCTTTTCTTTACTACTGTTTGTAAAAAAGTAAATTATTATGTTCGCCCTAACAATCCCAAACCGAAGTTTCATCATAATTATCCGTTTCAGCCATTTTCATGAGGTTTTGAGTGGTACATTTATTACGCTGTTGGACTGTGTCACGCATAACTCCTGTTGTGATTATGCTTGAAAAATAAAATTTGGGACTAACATCAGATCTTACATCTAGTTGTGCTGCCCAGACGCTGATATTTATCAGACTATGATGGCTTATTTTACTGTCATTAAAAAGTTTAAAAAATCTATAGAAATCTAAAATTTGGCCGTTGGAGTTAAAACTCAACACATATGTGTTCAATGGATCCACAAAATTTCATTATGATATTAGTCGCCATTTTGAAATTTTAACGGCCAATAAATTTAATTTCTTACTGCTTTTCGACGTTTGACATATCGTCAAATAGCAAAACACACAGTGAATTAATCATGCAAATTCCATGTCTGTTCAACTTTTATTTTATTAGTTATTGACGAACATATATAGGTACTATACTATATATATGTACTATATATATGGTATATATATATGGTACTATATATATGGGTACTTATTTACTTGGTTCCCAACATAAAGTTGGGACCCAAGTAAATATGGCGATATAGGGCAATTATTCAATTGGGTACCGACAATATATTTACTAAATTATATAAAAGAAATTCTTTAACAATCTTAATGGGGGATGTTGAAAAGCAATGGGGCTTTTGTATGGGGTTGAGAAGGGAGGAAAGAGAAAAGATTGATAATCAAGTGAATAAGATGATATACTACGAAAGTACCCTTGGTTCCCAACATAAAATTGGGACCCAAGTAAATTAGGCAATTTACTTGGAATGAAAATTACAAAATATTTTTGTTCTCATAGCAAAAAACTTGGGATTTGTTAAAGTCTTAACTCCATTACAAATTGAAACTAAGGGATTTTAATGGAGATTAGACAGACCTCCTAGTTCCTATACCTAAATCCACTCGATTTTTTTCAGATAAATTGAGGTTGGGAACCAAGTAAATAAGTGCCCATAAAATATAAATTAACAAATAAATGGATAAATTATTACTATAAATGATACATGAAGATATAGTATGCCTAAGGCTTTGGATAATCATCCAAGTTGTAAGGATAAGTACCGAGGTACCATGTACCTCATTTTTTCATACATGAATAAAACTTGAACGTATCTTCCTTAAGTATTATTTTTGTTATTTGCGTAATAAAATTACTGTAGGTATGACATCCGAACCTGGATATTACAACAAATCGTCCCATTTGCAAATTTTTTAAAGGAATTCATCAAAAAATTTGAAGGTACTTTTTTATTGAGCGTTTTATTGGAGAATCTTAGGAATTAATGAAAAGCATTTTGCTTTTTGAGAAGATTCGTCTAAATCCGTATAGACCGTTTTACCCAAATTTTCAAAATTAGACATTTATATTACCTGGGCTTATGTACATTGTACTACGGGGAAAAATCAGGAGTGTCAAAAAATGTCTTAATGTCAACAAATCCATAATGCATACGTGGCATTGAACCTTACATAATATTCAGTAACAAGTGTATACGACAAAAATTGGAATGGAGTTCCCCGTAACTCAAAAAATATTTATATTTTTGTCATTCAGAAAAACAAATCTATGAGTTAAAATGCGAGTGCACCATAAATTGTACTATCCTTAAACAGGAAATATCACGTTAGACGATAGTCAAAATTATTTTAGCGCTAGTATGTCTATGTAGAGTAATCAAACCACTTCCTCTAACACCTGGAAGGAAGTAGTTTAGTTCGAGTTCTTATTCTGAAATTTAAAGTTATATTTTCATCTTAACATTGAACTTGAATTATATTGTTTTGGATCAGCAAGATTTATTACCTCTCCTAAATCCCAAAAATTAGAACTGGTTTAACTGGTCTAGTAAATAAAGTTCGCTATCATCTATCGTGTGACATTATGTGCGGAGGTCACATGACATAAGTTTGTGTCACTGGTTTTAGTTAGGCATATTTAGTACAACAAAGTTTTGATTGTTTTATTACTTTGTAATTACCTTAACTTAACATCTTAATAAATAATTAAAAGTTTTTTAGGTGGAAATGGTCTAAATATAAATAAAACTCAATTTACCTATTGAGTTTATTGAGTTTTATTTATATTTAGACCATTTCCACCTAAAAAACTTTTTAATTCTTAATACTGTGGTCTCTAACCTTTAACATCTTAATAAATAATTACTAATTAATTGTTCAAGGTGTCAACCAGAGACTAAGTTCTAAGTACTCCGTGTGTCAACGTTTCTAATAAGATACCCCCGCCCCATAAGGTATCAACATAATATCCCCGACACTTTTTAAGCACCTTTTCTTTATCTTTTTGAGGTAAGAAGTCAGACATATAAGGGAAAGTATTATTCTTTTCCTCCTAAAATAATATTGAAGTAAAATAATGATGATGTCACTCTTTGTTCCGTGGCCTGCCCTGTGACCACATGATTAACGAATTTTCAAAAATGTGTCTTCGTTTCTCAACCACCATGGTAGCCTTTATGTAAGTCATATCGTATAATGACCAGTAATATTCTATTAGGCGCTCCAAAAAAACATAAAACATAAAAAACGAAACTGTTAACACTGTTAAGTCATCTTTATGACAAGTTTGATAAATTATTTTTCGGGTTGTTTCTTTTTTTGGCTGAACGGTTGGTCCGAGCCATTATTTTAATAAAACAGTAGTTTAAGATCTTTAATATAGTTTAATAAAAAGTTAGTTTAATTTAATAAAATAGTAGCCATAATGACTTATGGCTAAACTGAATTACTAGTTCACGCATGACTTCTACAGTTCCTGATTATTAATCAATCAACCGTTCAACTTGATTTCAAGGACTCGTTGGATATTGCAAGAATCATTCTAAATAGTTACATGAAATTTAGATCATTTGTTTAATTTGGATCCCGGATAAAATGTCCCTGGATAAAATGTACCCGGATAAAATATACCCTGGATAAAATGTCCCCGGATAAAATGTCCCCGGATAAAATGTACCTGGATAAAATGTCCCCGGATAAAATGTACCCAGATAAAATACCTGGATAAAATGTACCGGATAAAATGTACCGGATAAAATGTACCCTTTCTACACATTACTTGCGTTGTAGGATGTAAGTGTTTTTGCGACGTATCAAGGTATGCGTGAACACAACACAAGTAGGATTTATTTTTACTTTCTCAACACATTTAGCTTGCATTGGACATTTTCTAACTTTTGACTTATGTGATGATAATACTTGCCCTTTGAGGTAGGCTTCACTTTGCTTATCCAAAGTAGAGCCTTTCATATGATTGCGCATGCTCAAAATTTTATAAAATCGCACAAATTTCAGTTTACTTGTAATAAGTGGTTCCCTACCTACAAGTCGTGTGCAAAGCATAAATAGAACATTTTTAAGCAGATAAAATTTCCTATAAAAAGAGTGTTTAATCATCAAAATCGGATGACTACAACCAAAGTTATGGCACTTTCAAAAACAAAAACAAAAATCGGGTACCTAAGAACTTTTCCTCATTACATCGGATTCGCTACGCTTATCCTCCCAGATTCAGACTCGCTTCGCTCGTCCTCAAAAATACAAGTCGTTAAATTTATACTGCAACACGTCATCGAACTCGCTTCGCTCGTCTTCAGATAGTAAATAGATTCGTTTTATCCCCAGCGGTCACCCGTCCAGGCTCTGAACACGCTCGATGATGCTTAACTTTTATGATCCACCAAAAATCATAGATAGACTTGATGTATTATAAAGAAACTTGACTTGTGTATGTTTTTTAAAAAATTCTAAAAAATTGGGAAATGGTCGAATTCAGTTGAAATTCGGTACAAGTGTATAATATAATAATATTGCCCGTTTTAGGGCCTTTCGGCCCTTCAGGGTATTCGCCCTGCGGGAACCACCTCGGGTGGGACACATCTACTATGCTCAAAGTAAAGCTAAAGTTGGCGAAATCTTTTTACATCAAATTCTATGCATAAAAACTGAGAGCATAGCCCGGGCTGTGAACCCCGGACCTCTGGTGCCGGAGTCTAGTACTATACGACCACGGCTATGGAGGCATATCACAAGTGTATACCATTACCTAATAAATAAGTACTTTATGTTTCGTTTCAATGCTACAAGTATAACTATGATTTTTGTTGGAGCGTGGTCAGTGCTGTATGGGTAATTTCTGAGGACGAGCCAAGGGATTCCGAAGCAGGGAGGATGAGCATAGCGAATCCGATGTAATGATAAAAAGGTCCGAGGTACCCTGTACCCGATTTTTTCATTTTTTTGAAATTATGGTGGCCATGATGAATAACATTTCTTCTCGTCTTAGTTAGAGCCTCATACTGATACCTATATTACTTGGCCTATTTGGATATTTTTTTAACCTCAGCTATATTGGCCCCCATTTTGAAAATGAGAAGTTATTTTACATGTGTCATATGCTTTATTTATAAAATCTTTAAGAGCTTGAAAACGATTTACAATTTAATTCTTTCACACAAAGTTAATTTTCAAGTGGTCCGCCTTATTGGCCGTCATAATGACTGCCGATTCGAATTTTATCCAACAAACTACAGCTCTGACATGTAATTAATACTACATGTACACTAAAAATCAAAATCAGTCACTTTTTACGGCAGTTATCGCGATACCTATTTACTATAACCAACAAATATCGTGTCATTTAACCGTCTAATGAAGAACTCACAGACGTTCGTTCAATAAATCAATTGCCGTCTGCTTTTGTTTTGTAATTTAAACGTTCTATCTCATAAAAGGTTTAGTTGATTTTATTAATAGTGGAAGGGGTTCTTGTTGTTTTTTCGATTTTTCAAATTCTCACCAATAGGGCCTAAAGTAAAAAGTCTGGTATAAAGTAATTGAACTAAATAAAGAATACAAGCAAAAATTAATTGAACTTACGCACATCAACAAATCTGCTTCTTCTATCCTGATAATAACTTAAAATTTTTGTCATCATGTTCTACTTTACCTATAAAATGATTAAACTAACGAATCAATTCTAAGCAAAATCAACGCAAAGAAGTAGCTCGGTTTAACAAGGCTTGTATTAACATGATTAATAAAAAATTATCAGTGTCACCAACATATTATGTGGAATTTAATAAATCTTCATTAATACTTCTAAAAATAGATTTATGATTTTTGTTTATCGTACCATTTTTATAAGTTAGCAATTTTATTTGCAAAAAACGGATCTTCGACCTGTGGGCCTCCCTGGAGCCCCCAGGAGTTTTTGGCTGTTTTCAACCATCTTGAGTGAGTAATGTTGCCAGGATTCTTTTAAGTAATCAGAAATCATCGTCGCAATCTATATCTCTATGATTGAAAGTATATTTTGTTTTTTAAAATATATAAATTTCTTCCTTTAGAATTTCTATTTTTTAACAGTATATACAGACGAAAAATGTTTGTACGTTTTGCATTTTATAAAAAAATAGGTAATATCGGGTCATTTTTATTGTAGTCGGGATTTAAATTTGAGCGAGACAAATGTGTCAATATCGGGACTGTCCTGCCGAAATCGGGACCCCTGGTAACCCTAAGCCAAGTGCTAAGTTTATTGAGCTTATTTTTTAACAGGGGTAAAAAATTATCAACCTAGTTAAAAAAGCCAACCACATTAATATTTTAACGGTTAAAATTCAAAAAATGTAAACCCTACTTTACTTTCAAATTCAAACGATCTATTTAAACAAAATCCTAAGGGAATTCGCTAATAAACTGTAAAATCATTACATATTATGTTTTATTTTTTCCGTGTATTCCTTATCCCTTTCTTAATCAACATTCAAAACAACAATTATTATTGAATGTTATACGTTTAAGTTGCATAAAGCTGCAAATAAAATGTAGCGGTTATTTTAGGTTAGCTGTTTGTAACGGTTGAAAATATTCGAAGAGTAGTTTTCCCGCGCATTACGTTGCTTGGCTTGGAGCCGCGTCCATTTTGTTCAGTTGAACTAGCGTGTGTGTGAGTGTATTACTTCTCGACGCAATTTGCTTTTTATTTTTTCTTTTATTTTAATCTTATTGTTTTAATTTTGTGGTTATATATATATTTTAAGTACATTTTTACACGAATTAATATTTTTATGAGACGTATGTCAGTGACTTGTCAGAAATATTAAAGTTTTGTAATTTGGAGTTCATTTGCCCCCTTTTTATCTTTTTGTGTAACAGTCGTGGACTTTAAAATCATATAACCGTCGATCAAAACAAATCATACTAGACCTATGCGTTTTAACAGAATGAATCATGTGAATAATTTTGACAGAGGTATGTTGTAAATTCATTATTATTTTTTATTAATTATCGTATGTTTGTTTTTAAACGTCAGTAATTCGTTATCTAAAAGATTCACGAATGTTTTCAATTTGAACTTTAATGTCTTGATTAAATTTTCTGTTATTTTTGAACGATCTCTTTTACTGGAGGATTGTTTTATTTTTAAGAAATTTGTGATTGTTGTTTGTGGTTTTACCTAAATGTTCTGAGTAAGGGTTTACATTGATTAAAATTCTGTTGTTTACCATGGCACATCTTAAAAGTAGTTTCTGTATCTGGCTCATTGTTTTCACAAAATGTTCCTTATACAATTATGAAATATATATTGCTTAATAAGAAATTAGGTAGTAAAATCCAATGTATAATATCCAGTGAATCCCATTGATGTACTACATACACACAGCATACTAAATCCACGGATTGTATTAGGTATGATAGATAAATATGCTGCAAGAACCGTACTGAGGGAATCCAGTCTGATACCCTTAAACTAAGGAGATGGAATTCAGATTTTTGTTTTTAACTTCCTTATAACCCGAGTGAACCTTCACTCTAAAAGACAATTAGTACGTTCACACACACTTAAGATCCGCGGATCGTATAGAATACGTAGACAATATGGTCAACTAACTTCACGGTTCTTGCAGCGTATTTGTTTAGTCGATCGAGTGATAACTGATCCCGCCAAAACATGGCGTCTTGTTTAGTGAACCTTCACTTTTTGTTATAAGGAAGTTTAAAACAAAAAATATATTTAATTAAATTGTGATTTCTTTGCGTAATAATAAAGTTACACTAAAAAAAAAAAAATATTCCAAAAGTTATTTGATCAAAAACGGTTATATAGAAGTGAAATAAAAGTTTGACGAGAAGGTTATCCGTTAAATACGATCGTCTCTAAAGGTACACACACAAAAAGACAGCGTATCGGGGGATCCATTTAGATTCCATCTGCCTAGTTCTAGCGTATGCGATCGGATCCCCTCCGCATGGTTCATACAGCTTAAATTACCGTATTGAGAGATCGTACTCTATACGATACGCGGATCTAAAGTGTGTGTGAACGTACTAAATGTTTTTACGACATCTGACTCGATCGACCTAACAAAATATAAGGCAAGCACCAGATCGTATCAAATGCATATGGATTGATCACCTTTTAAATATGCTGTGTCCATGTAGGAATGAATTAAACCTTTTGGATTATCATTTTCATGCTCCCTTTAACAATTCTTAGGGGGACAACTTCACTCAAAACTCACTAGAAATAATATAAAAGTTACAAAATCTGTACACATCCTATCATTGATAAATATAGTGGGAAGTGGGAAAATGAAGTTATTTTTATTTTTCCTTGCTAAATCATATTCGATTAAGGAATATTAATAGACTATGATACTCCTTTTTCCAAAATAGATGCCCATGTGCCATTATGTTTGTGTAAATTAAGTTGTCCCTCGGAAGGAAGAAAAATGTAACCCAAAAGGTTTTATAAAAAATTAATCATCCATTAGATACTGTATTAATTGTTAATCCAGGATTATTGATGCTCTGAGAATTAAATCATCTTATTAGGCTGAAGTTGCTTTACAAATTGTTAGCATCTAGATTCTCTCAGTAATTGTACATTATTTACATTATTGTGTGATCTACGTTATTTAATGGGTGATTGTATCACATTCAATATACTCAGGTGACGACATTACCAAACATTGCAAGTTTTAGAGTGAATGTTTAAGTTTAGAGTTATAGACATAAGAATATTTAAATATATAAATAAGATGATTAAATAATAAATGTCAGATATTGGTTTTTTGGTTTATACAACTACTATTGTATTATATCAGCATGATTTTCTTGATATAATGTGTGAATATTTGTACAGATGAAAGGTGAGATACTTGTCAAGTATAAAGATGTAGAAAAGAGTGTCTATTCAGTTGGGAAAGAAAGGGTTGTGCTTGTTGGAAGTTCCGATTGTTGTGATATTAAACACAGTGAATTGCCTGGAAAACTTTGCCTGATTGAATTCCTTAATCAACATTTTGTAAGTTAGTTGTTACTTTTTGGGTTTAACTAATAGACCAAGAGCCCAGGGGTGTTTTGTTATTAAAAAGTGTAATGGCTGGAACCGGTCTCAATTTTTTGTAAATACCTTCCTGAACAAGGATCTGCAATTCTGCCAACTCGTATCGGATGGGTGTCCCAGGCAGAACGCACTTTAGGGGTCAAAGGTTCTACCTAGGACACCCATCCGATACGAGTCGGCAGAATTGCAGATCCTTGTTCAGGAAGGTATTTACAAAAAATTGAGACTGGTTCCAGCCATTACACTTTTTATTAACAAAACACCGCTGGGCTCTTGGTCTATAATAAAGTATAAGAAGATTTATGTGTTGTGATTATTGTTTATTGTATTATCTGGTAATATGCCGTAGCAGGTAACCTTAAAAGTTTTTTTTATTTATTTATACAACAGAGCAATTCTGTCGGTTGAATTTTATTTATAACAAACTTTAATAGAATCTGATAGGTCTTTTCTGTTTTCTTATGGGCCGATATTAATTCATTGTCCTGATACTCTTATGAATTGCAACCTTTATTGTTTAATTATTTGTGTAATTTCTTTACTGTCAAATTTTGGCAGTATCATGGATAAATAATAATATCAACATTGATGGCTAACTTAAACAATTTAAAGTAGTAAACAAATGATGAGATGCTGGAGGAACTAGTACTACTCTCTAGTGGTAGAAGTGTAGAACTCAAAATTTTATCAAACAACGAGCAGTTGGGAGTAGTCAAGTTCTCCCGTCTGCTAATATTATGGGGAGGTGCTAATCAGTGACCTCCCATTAATTTACTTTAGATGTATTAGATGTAAAAAATAAAAATGCTAATTTTATCATCAATCTGAAAGATACTGCCCCTACTTGGATTTGAACCTCAATAGTCATAAGTTCTGTATTTATTGTTTTTCTTTACTTATCTTTTAGCACCAACCCTAGATGTTCTACCAGTGGCTAATTTGTCTCAACAACTTCATCAGCGTAGTTTTTTAAAGAATATTTGCTACAACTTAATTACTAAGCATTTAACATTTAGCCTACCTAGATCTTAAACACCAGAGCATCTGTGGCTGACACATTTCTTAAGATTGCTGAAGATAAAGCATTATACTTTAAATTGTTAATAATGACTTATTGTTGATTTTAGGCAAACGTCAAGAATTTAAACACTGATTATCCTATTAATGTGAACGGAAGACCAGTGAAATCTAATCAAAAAATCTCACAGTTTGATCAGCTTTCCTTTGATGATTATTGTTTTACTTGGCGTCCTAATAGGTATGTTAAAACTTACCAATGTAATCATGATTATTTCAGAATATAGGTTGTCTTCTTTTTTTACCTGTCTGTATATGGTTTTTATATTTTAACCTGGGTGGTTAAAATATATATTGAATGACATATATTGGCAAGCTTATAAAGTAGACGAAAGTCTTGGTCAAATCAAGATCATATTGAATCAAGTGGGAATTAAAAAAAATGTGTAGATTTTTGTATAACTCTACACATATAACTTTGTATAACTTATTATTTAAAATAAATAACTTTAAATAGAATTAAAATAGTGACAACCGTAGAATAGGCATGGAAAATAATTAAAGCTAAATAAATAAAGTAATATATAATTGATAGAAGACTTCAGTTCATTCATATTCTAAATAAATAAATTTTGCGTTTTATTTACCATTTTTGCTCTGGGTTCAAATAATTTTGACTTAATGTATATCTTTATAAGTGAGTATGTGGACTACTATATTTGGTAGTGAACTTGTATGCCACGCAAGTATATGAGCAGTATACCCACTATTTTATATATTTGTGTTGCACATTACCTCTAGAAAGGGAAATCATTAAAACAAATATCTTAAAGTAAATATTTAATACCTAAAATTGGTAATGATAATAATTTTAAATATGTAAGAATATTTTTTTGCCTCCATATTAATGAAATGCCTTCAAGAGTACTAAAAATTTGAACAATCCTTGACATCAAATTGCTGCTTCAAAAACCACATTACAATAATATACATACATACATTAAAATAATTAAATTAATTAAAAATACATTAAAATTAATTTAAAATTTGCTGACTAATGTTATCAATTGATTAATTATTAACTAATTATTGTTATTATTGGGATCAGAATTAACAGTATGTGTAGTTTCATTTAAACGGTTCAATATATGAGACAGATATAATTTCCTTATTGTAATATTATTGAAGGACACTTGGTAAAACCAAGTTAAAAACCTGAGTTTATAAAGGATTGATACATTTTGTTTGAACTCTAATGACACACTCTAAGGACACACTATGGGTGCATTCGGGACGCTCAAGTGCTTCTGAGCACACTGACGCTCAGGTCAGTGTGTTCATTGGTGGAGGGGGATGGTGGGGACAAAAATTCCCCCACCATCGTACTGACCACACTTGGTCTCGCGAACGCGTTTTATTCAGGCTTGTGTGTACAGTTATAGGTTATGTTACTGTTGTTGTCATTTTTCAAAAATTCAATCATTTAATTAAAAGTAAAACATTTAAATTAAAGAGAAACAGCAGAAACACAACACAGAAACAGCACAGTACATGTGAATATGAAGGTGAGATAAAATTTTGTATTTCCCGCTAAGAAGGTTTCAATTGAATAGGAGTGGGGAGAAGTGATCGAACTGAACCTGCCGAAAGCACGATTAGTAGGATCAATCCCACCACTACTATCCTGGCTTCCCGCTTCTTTTGGCTCCTCCCCCTGACCACGCCTCTGAGCACAATCATGGTAACTAGAATACACCTCTTATTCTGAAGCTCGAGCGTCGCGAATGCACCCTGTATATGTTATGAATAAATAGTTAAAACAAATAAGTGTTTAGTAAAATCAAATTACATCTGCTTGTATTGTTATTGAATATTATTATTATTTAAATCATTGTTCATCAATATGCACATTCCATATGACACTAAAATCTGAACAGTTCTATTAATTTCTCTATAATTTAAAAAAAACACCAAAATTAAATCGAAAAACTGAAAAAAATTCTTTAGCTTTTTATGTAATTTTGGCAGTAAAAGTTTTCTCTCTCATTTTAGACTTCTTTTTAACTTTTTACTTCAGAGATGTTTTAGTGTTACATAGAGTATGCGTTACAATTTTTAAAACTATAACTATATTTTAACTTATTTATGTTATTTTTATTTGACAGTTTACTAACTCCATTAAAGGAGAGGAGCATATCATCAAGAGCATATTCAGAAAGTAAACTTGCACAGAACCAACTAAAGAAATTATCCAAGAAGAGCTGTTCTCCAAAAAGTAACAAATACTTGGATGGTTCTCTAAATTTTAAAGGAGAAGTAGTGGCGACATGGAAAGCAGGGTTTAAGCCCAGACTAGAGACTCATTTCCCTGCTCCAAGTCAAATTTCAGATATGAGTTCTACTCCGGCTTCGAAAAGTCGTCTCTGTATTTCCTATAAATCACCTGGAAATTTTATTGGCATAAATGTGTCTCTGGGTTCCCCTGGTAGAGGTAGATCAAAAACACCCAAAGAGAACAGAAATTCTTTGAAGTTTAAAATTGGAAGAAGTAGCAAGGGTCAATCACCTGTAATGAAAAATACTCCAAAATCAGTTAGTAAAAGTAGCAGTGGGGGGGCATCAGTTAAAAAAGTTGCCTTATCGGCTGTTAGTAAAACACCTGGGACTAGCAGTGTTAAGAGACATCTACCATCTCCCAAAATTAGAACTGATAAATCTGCTTCCAAACCAGTAGCAAGAAAATTAGATGTTGTTTCTAAAATCCCTGGAATTTTAGAAAGGTCTAAATCATCTCCATCCTTTCATAAAAGTTCTAAACTACCGGTGTCAGCTAAATCGTCCAACTTGATTACTCCTCGTCCGGTTCCAGCTCCTAGAACTGATGTAAAGAAGTTAGGAGTTTCATCTGCCTCAAAAATGTCTCCTTTTGTGAGAGCCAAGTCTTCTCCTCAGTTAAACTCAGCAAAGAAATCTGAGACAAATAAAAATACTGGTGAAGTTGGAAAATCAAAAATACCTGTTAAATTTAATTCCAAGACCCCAGGGAAAGTTGTTTCTAAAACTCCTGGAAAAATTAATTCTAAAACTCCTGTAAAAGTTAGTTCTAAAACTCCTTCTAATTTAAGAAGATCCATGTCAGTTCCTTCTATTCAGAAAAGTCCATATCATTCAAAGTGTTATGATGAGCATAAAGTTACTTCTCCTTGGTCTGCTAAGAAGAAAATACCTGCTAAAAGTCCAGCTTCGAGGACAAAAAATACTCCTAAACCTGTTAGGAGTCCTTCCACCCCTGAATTAAGAACTTTAAGTTCTCCAAAACCTGTTGCAGCTGTAAAAACTCCAACATCAACAATTAAAAGCACAAGTAAAGCTCAACTTGTTACATCGACTGATAAAGCAAAAAATAAGACTTTGTCTGCTTCTATTGGTAGCAAAACACCTAAAAGTCTTCAGATAACAAAATCTTTTTCAGAGATGTCAATTCCCTTTCAGTTTGTCAGCGGAAGGAATTCTCGTCCTGGTTCTACCTTGATGCCTTCTTCTGGGTTCAGTATGGATGAAAGCACTGATGTTGGTAGCCCTAAATTTCTAAATTTAGACCTTACGGATAGTTTAACAACACGTTCTATTAAAGAAGTTAAACAATTTGATTCTTTATCAGCGAGTTTAATAACTTCAACTCCAATGCCTGGAAAGTCAACGAGAGGTAATATCGGTGCTCCTGTGATTCAAAATGCCTCCTACAGTAAGAGAAATTCATCAAAGATATCTGTCGAGCCTTTATCTCCTTCTCCTTCAAAACTGATTCGCAGCCGAAGTCAGCCAGCTATTAATGTTTCTAAATCTGGAAAAAAGGATCAATCCGTTAATTTAAAATCAATCAACAAAAGAGAGTCAGGAAATAAATCTTCCCGGCGAAGTGGCAGCTTAAGTCCTGTCAAATCTGTAAGCAGTTTGAATGTAGATAATATTAAAAAATCCGCCAAGAAAAAGTTATCAATGTTAAATGATGTGGAAACCCCTTCATTTTCTCACACTGAGTTTTCTGATTCAAATTCAATTGATTTTGATATCAGTTCTTACAGACATTCTAAAAGGAAATCATTTTCTCCTTTGAAATCCCCCAAAGCTAAAGGTGATGTTTCAAGAGAGATAAAGGCTACTAATTCATTTAGAACTGGGGAGTCAGTTGATGCTAGCAAAGCGTTGAAAGACATGGATTCAAGTTTACTTTCTAATAAAACTAGACACAGCACAGCTAGTCCTAAACAGGCTAAAAAATTTTCTGCTACACCTAAATCTCTTTCTATATCAGTAGGAAATCTCAAGAGTAATACTCCTTTAAAATCAGCCGTCAACACTTCAGTTAAAATGAGAGACAAGAGAAGAAGTAAATCTTTAGAGTTAAGCAAAGTTCGGTCCCCTCTGAAATCTCCTAAAACTAGTGTGGGAAGAGAAACAAAAGCATTAGCTAGTAATTCACTCAGAGCAGGAGAGAGTAATGATTTAAGCATAGCTCTGATTGATATGAATTCTAGTTCAATTTCCAATAAAACTAGGAAAAGCAGAGTCTCTGAAATGAAAACACCCAGTCCAGTTAAAAACAAAACTGGTTCTGCTAAGAAAAGTGGTATTTTAGCTGACAATAAATCTCCATCCTCTGCTCCCAGAAGTGCTAAAACTTCACTCCAAAGGCTTACGAACTCTAGAAGTCAACCCAGTACTCCTGATTTACAAAAATCACCTGCATTAACAAAAAGTGCTAAGAAGAGCAAGTCTTCCGAAAGCTTGCTTGTTCAAAGTCCAAATCATTCTCTAAAACAATCGCCCAATGTTAATACTTCAGAAGTTCCTTACAAACTGATACCTATTGATATACCGGTTACTTCTAAAACTTCAGTTGGCAAAGATGATCCTAGAGTTAAAAACTCTAAAACTGGTACTCCTGAAAAGAAACCCGAGTCTCCTAAGACTCCTAAAGGAAAATCTGTGGAAAAGTTGAAACCTAAAACTCCTAAACCGACTCTGAATAATTCTTTATTGAAAAAGACTTTAATTAAACAAATGGGCTCATCAAAGAAAAACTTGGTGAAACAACGTACCCCTATTGTACAATTGTCAAAGAAAAGTAATAAAATCAAAAGTAAATCAGTTGAAAGGCCTAAGGTAGTCGTTAAACTTTCTTCAAAGAGTAAATCTGAAGAAAAACCCAAAAAAAAATTGTCTAATATTAGTAAAGTTAAACAATCTAGCGAGAAATCTAAAACGCCTGTTGGTATTTCATCAAGAAAATTCAATAAGAAACTTACTCAATCAAATCTAAAGCCTAGGAGTAAGTCCTTACACAATACCAAGTCCCCTGCTTCTTCCAAGAAATCTGTTCTTAAAGTTAAATCTGCTCAAAAAGCCAAATATTCTGGTTCTACTAAAAAATCAAGTTCTGCTATTAAATCAATGAAAAAAGTTTTTAATCAGTCTGGCAAAAAGAAGGTTTCTCTTAATAAATCTAAAGATTCATCATCAAATACAAAGAATAGCTCTGCTAATAAGTCAATAAACAAGTCTAAAGTTTCAAAAAGTTCTTCTAAAATGCCAAGTGTATCAAGCTCTTCTAAAAAGTCGACAAAGTCTAGTTCTTCTAAAAAGTCTATAAAGAAATCAATGACTTCATCTGGTAAGAAAACTGTGCCTTCATCGCGTAAACTTAGTTTTACCTCTAAAAAAGAGGAGTCTACTGCAGGTACAGCTTCTGGTAAACCATCGTTACGCCAAGAGTCTAAAAAGTTAAGTAATTCTCAACAGAAACCAAGAAGTAAATCTCTTCCTGCTGTTAAAACTCCCAAAAAGTCGTCTGAGAAATCTAAGTTGTCTAAATCTGCCCAAAAGCCATCGATTAAACAAAATTCAAAAACTCCTGCTTCATCAAAGAAAAATAAGCCTGCTAAGAGGTCGCGCAGCCTTTCACTACCTCAAACTAAAGCTAAAGTTACTGTTAATCAAAGAAGTAAGTCTGTTGGAAAAGTTTCAAATAAAGCTACATCTGTTGCTTCAAGGGAATCGTCGACTGAAGGAAGGATTGTCTCTCAGAAAGTTAGTTTGTCTCCTAAAACTAATAAAACTTCTGTAGTCACTGATAATTCGTTTAGAAAGAGCATTCCATCTTCTCCCAGTAGATTAAGTGCAAGTTATATAACTGGTGTCAGATTTAGTCTTACACCTGATGAATCTAAAACTAGTTCTGATTTAAAAAAGTCATCAAAAAGGATGAGTGCAAGTGCACTGACTGGTGTCAGTGTTACCCCTGATAAGTCATCTGGATCCAACTTTTCTTTTCCGATTTTATTAGCTGGAGAAATTTCTCCCACGTCATCGAGAAAATCAATTATATCTAATGAAAGACTTTCCGACATCAAATCTCCTGTAGTAAGAAATATTAAAAGAAAACTGGATGCGTTGAGTCGTCAAGAGGCCTTGTCTGCTGCAAAACAACTTAAAGAAGAACCTCCTAAATCTTTAGGTACAGTACTAAGTTATGATGTGTTTTTAAGGAATCCTTGCTTTTTTTGTAGCAATTGTCCTTTGTTGAAGGGCAATATGATTAGAAACACATTCTTTATAGTCTAATAGCCTGACATAAAAAACGTGACTGTCCAGCCCCAAAGGATTAGCCCTCTGCATTTTGGTCCCTTTTATAAATTAATAGGTGGTCTAGCATTTCAGATCAGGGAGTTTTGACCCCCATCGAGAGAATGGCCTCAAATCAGTTTTAGCTGTTACGGTGTTCCTATTAGTTTTATCAAAAAAGTTAATGAGATATTTTTTGAGTCAATCCATTTCAAGTGATCCAGAGATTTTGCTAAAAAAATTAACGATTTTTTCTGTTTTGGTTCTACCCATAGATAGTCTAAAAAGCCTAGTATTAATTTTTTTCCACAGCCTCCTTAATTTTCAAAAATCACTTTTTAGTTTTACCTAAGGGTAGGACCTAGGCTTTTTAGGCTACCCATAGGTAGTACAAAAAGCCTAGCATTAATTTTTTCCACAGCCTCCTTCATTTTCAAAAATCACTTTTTAGTTCCTGAGACACCAACATTTTTTTTGCCAATTTTTGAGGCTTAATATTTCGGGTTTGACTTAACCTAACTTAATGAAACAGGTCTCGTTTGAAAGTGTTCTCTTTTGGCTTTACATAGGAACCAATATTTTTATTCTACTGTTGCTAATCTACTTGCAAGTTTGCATAATAAATTTGACCACGATGGCTGAAAATGCACTTTTTCATTATTTCTTTTAACAAGGAACATAATATTGGAAAAAATTAAAATAATTTTTGGTTACTTAGGTGTAACCATAAGAAACAAGAAAAAATTATTTCAATGTTACAAATTTTACCTTTTGGAGTCAACAAATTATTGAAAGTTGAGGTATTTATGATTTTGGCATTATTCAGAGCCATTTATCGTCAAATGGGACTGGAGTGATTTTTTTTTTCAAATTAGGCTTAAAATTACCTCTATACATTGCATTTATACGCCCAGTATGTTACATATTGTTTATTTTGGTTTTAAAGTACTCTACAGCGTTTTTAAAATCAGCAGTTTTTCAGTTGAACAATCCCACAAAATTATACTGATTTCTATTGAAAATGGGGTTTACCTTGGGGGTACCTGGGTTCAATTCCTTTTGTGTTTATAAACTTATATAGTGTAAGAAACTTTATAAAAAGTATTGGCCTTACCAAGATTTGAACCCACCCCTGGCTTTGAGTAAAACATTATTGATTTTTAATTCTGCTGATTTTTGTTATATTTTTTGTAATATTTGAACATTTAAATATCTCTGGTTTAATTAAACCAATTTTTGTGGTAAAAACAATTGATTTGTCACAAATTTAATAAACTTAAAAAAAAGATGTCTTTAGCTTGTTTGACAAAAGCGATAAGAACACCGCTGGAGAGCAAAAACTGATTTTAGGGTCATTTTCCAAACTTTGAAGGAGGCCCTGGGGTCTAAGTCTCCGGATCAGAAATGGCAGACTACCTTATCCATCATCAAGGAGCCAAAATAAGTCAATCTTAATTGTGTTGTGTTGATGGTTATAGTTTTAGCGTCTGGCTCTTAGATTATTATCTCATCAAGTGCATACAAAGTATGAACTCAGCAGATGCTAACAAACATTGCTAAATCATTGTCTTTAAAAAAAATTAATATAAGAAAAATACTTTTTAAAAAGATATCTCTATTTGATGTATTCAGAGGTGGTCCTTTCTGGTCCAATAGTTTTAAAGTTGAATTATTAGTAAGTATAGTAAGCAAATGAGATTTCAGATTATTTTTATTCTGTTTCTTCTTTAAAAACTTGCTGATACTTCTTTGATTTGATAAAGTTGTTATGAATTTGATTGTATTTGTGAAAATTTAACAATGATTCTGGAAGGTAAACAATGGTGTAAACAAGCCTGTTGGCTGATTTCTTGTTTTTAACCAGTATAACTGGTATACTGTAAGTATACCAGTTTAACCATAAAGTTTGTTATAAACTAAGTTTATAATAAGTATCTGTTTAACCAACGAGAAAGCAGTATATTCCTTATGTCCCTTCAGGTCTGAAGTGCCACATTTTTTATTGGTTGTGTTTAGTTTTGCTTAATATGTATTTCAGATAAGATGAAAGTAGCTGCCCTGATAAAATGTCATGGTAGCAAGCAAGGGTCAAACCCTGATGTGTCTCATTCAGGAGAGAGCTCTCCTTATTCTTTGGTAACTTATTTTAAATTATAAATTTACTTAGATAGTCCTAATATGATTAATCATTTAATGCTGTGCTAACCATCCCCAATTGTTCTGTTACTAAATAAATAAATAAACCATTTATTGCAGATGTGCAAAAATAAATACAAAATAATGATGTTACCTTAAAATTCTTACTTATCTACAAATCGGTGTTAACCTTGGTTACCCAAGGAAGGGTCGAAGTTGCTACTTTAATTTATTTTATCTATCAACAAATTTTACATCTTCAGAATAAATTATGAAATAATTACTGACTTATGCGATATTGATTCATAATAAATGTACTGTTAATAACAATTTTAAACTTATTTCCTATTGTATTGTTGATAATTTATTTAATATCTTTTTTTTAGATTGAAGATTTAGCGATTCTTAATTTTAAATTGATGGTTTTATTTTAATTTTTTATATTTAAAATAACACTGTTACTAGGGAGACTTAAAAGTTATTGTACACATGTTTAGCAAATTATGTTTTTGAGTCTGGTATCTTACAATTTTTAGAGTCATAATTTTTGAGTCATTGAGACATTTTATTGAGGGCCTGGGCAACATGGAAATTCATAAAATTAAAAAAATTCTATATAAAATGTTTAATAAGCTACTAATTTTTTTTAATAGCTTTGGCTCAATAAGACTTATCATGCTCTAAACGGGGGTTGATCTTTGTAAGATCAAATATATATAAATTTAACATTTTGGCCACTATGGCATTTTGAAGACCAGCAAAGCGAGATCAAATTTATGAGAAGTTCTGAGCTACTCTGTACCTGGATATTGTTTTTTCTTCTTATATTATTTAAAAGTCGCAATCAAACCACTGCATCGGATGTACACATCCTAAAAATTGCTGGTTCACAACCCTTTGTCTTCTCTGACTTGTGGAAATGAAATTTAAAGAATTGCAATAGTTATTTATGCAACAAAAGTAAGTTTTACAGCTCAAGTTAAAGTTTCGTCCTGAGGCAGCGCCGAAGGAGGAAACTTCATTAGCTCACGAGGCCGGTAGGCCAAGGGAGATAAACTAGTTAGCTCCCGAGGCTTGCCAAGGGAGATAATACGAGATCTGAAAACTTTCATCCCTTGTTGCATATTAAATTTTTATCTACGACTAGAGAACTAATACTAACAACTATTAATATTTCTTCAGCTCCTTAATTGTTTGTGTTAGTTTAGTTTATTTCTTACCATGTCAATTACTCGATGAAGGAATAGAGCCACTATCTTCACATTATTTTATTGTAGCTGTCGTAGTAATGTGTAATACTATATTTGTAATTTAAACATTAGCGTGTGTATATTGTATATTCTACCCGTAGTACCAACATAACACCGAAAAAATTTTACTAAAAATTCTGTCAAGTTGGCACACTTTCACTTTTTCCTCCTAGGGAGTAAAGTACATTTACAGTGTGAGATAACAAGACTGTAAGTAGAATTACAATACAAGGAGTAGAATAATATTTACTATTACTTGGTTGATTTTGACAAAAATCTTATATATGTAGTGTATAGATTCTAAAAAGTCACCTTTAGCTTGGGATTTCTAGGATTGATCACTCTTCAAGTAGGATGTGTATTTTACTCTTAATATGATACTAACATTTTTGCACATCATGACTAGTTGACACAATATAATTATGTGGGTCACACCCTGTAATGTTCATACAACATGATATTAATTGCTCTCGCTGCTCCACTCTATTAAATTATGTCTGCCTTGTTTATATTTGAAACTGAACTCTTGTTTTTCATTGCTTGCAGATTTATAACACTTCTTTAGGAACAGAGTTGAGTGTAGCAGAATCGAGATCCAAGAAATCTGTTGACAGAAGTAATAGAAATTCGTTTGATGTTTCTGGTATTGCTGAACTGATGGCTACACCGAGGAGTAACTCGATATATGAGAGAGAAACATCGGTTCGATTTCAGATGGAAGATGATGGTATGTTGTTGTTGTTTGTTAATAAAAGTTTATTCTCTACTTTTGTTAACAATTGGGTTAGGATTGTAGGTTACGGATACCCATAGGATTTTAAGTCTATTTTTAATAGACTATAGGATTTTTAAAGGATGTTTAATGGAATTGACTACAATATTTTTTTTTACTTTTGCTTGTAGAGCTGTGAGCAACACCATGTGCTTCCGAAGCATGTGAAACACATTCTGTCCTTACTAGGATTTGAACCTTGGCCAGAAGTGACATTAATGTTGCTGACAGGTTATAATGCATAATGCCTTAGAACACTTGGTCACCCTAGATCCCTCATCGACATTTGTTTTCCTCTCAGAATTTTCTCTCTTTTGTTGAAAGTTGACTTTATATCAACTATTTTTTATTCTTTAAATTTTGCTTTTTATCTCTCTGATTTATTTATTTTTTCATTAGGAAAAAGCATTCTTCTAATTGATGTAGCATATATTTGTTTAACCCAACAAAATTACTGTACCGGTCAAAATGTCATGAAATCTTAACTAGGATATACTAGAAAATTGTTTATTATAAATTAAATAATTGTTGATTTTTGAATTTCAGGCAATAATGAGGGAATTTTGAAAGCTTTAGACTTAGCCAGGAAAAGTGATTTACCGTCCAAAGTTAAAGATAGTGGTCCGAGGAGATCCCGTCGTCTTGTTAGTTCTCAGCAACCGACTGTTTATCGTAAAAACCAGCTAAGATGCCTTTATCAGAGACAAGGCTGACAGAAATATCCACTTCACTCTCCCAGTCTCTGTTATCGTCAGCCAAGAAGAATGTCTCGTTTAGACACAGCTTGGTCAAAACACCTCCTGATGCTAATAGAGGAGTTAAGAGAAAGAGTGGAGAGTTATCGCCTAACTTACCAAAATCTATTTTGAAAAGGTCTAAAAGAGCTTCTCCTCCGGAGCAATTAAGGTACTTATTTTAGTCTTTCATTATTAATAATGTATTTATTTATTATATGTATCTTGGATTCTTCATCAGTGCTTGAACTTGTGATGGATTCTCCATCACAAGTTTTATGGATTATTCTTTTGTTTAAGCTATTGATTATATAATAATAATAATAATAGTTCCATTTATTGCATAAAATTACATTACAATGCATTTTAGTTATAGTTTCATGCAAATTAGCTGTTAAGCTGTGGAGCCCTAATGGCTTTTGTTACAAAACTTAATTTAATTACTTTTGATTACAGTTTTAATCACATGATTCAACAAACCTTAAATTAAGTTTGTAACCGTTGAATATTTATTTATTAAGCTATTGATTATTCTTCTGAAATATTGCTTTTATTTTAGGTTCCAAACTTTATTTTGCTTAAATGTGCAGCATTAAAATTAAAAGAGAGGTGTAATCTCCTCTTACCCTAGAAATAGATATTTTTTTATGTGTATTTTTCCTGCAAAAGGCCCTGTAGTTTGGATTATTGAGGCTCCTTGGAATGGCTTAGTTGTTATATAAATACTTATAACTTTACTTATGCTTCTCTTCTATCTTTAATTTTTTAATTTGTTTTATTTTTGTAGTGATGCTGAGATGAAATCATACCTTGAGAGTAAAACAGGCACTGTGACATCAACTCCGTTACCTCGGCAAACGCCTCAATCCAAATCACGATTGGGGAGAAGAAAGAGGACAGACCAAATAGTCAGGACACCTTTGAGACTTGCGAATCCTTCAACTCCAAGGCCTAAGTCTCAACTAGGCAGACGACCCAAGAGTAATGCCGGCATCTTCTCACCTGAAACCATTAATGAAGAAGCAGCTTCTCCTTGCTTTTCGTCTCCAGCTTTTTCTGAACTCATGTTTAACACTCCTTCTCCTGAAAGGTCCATGTATTCGCCCAACCAGTCTGTTAAAACTTTTGTATCTAGTGCTGCTAAAACCCCTGACTATTCTAACGATGTCTTTGATTCATCTAGTAAAAGAAAATCAGCTTTATCTAGATCTTCTATGGCAAGGAGTAGTGTTGCAACTTCTTTTGAATTCAGCAAAGTGGTGACTCCTAATATATCTGAAGATGCGTTTGTATCAACTTTGAAATCAAGCTCGAGAAGTTTATCTGAACCAGCACTCAAATCAATTTCTCCCCAGATACCTGAAATCATTATTACAGCCCCCTCTCCTAAACTTAGAAGAAGCCGTAGTGCAGAAGGTACAAACTCTAAGATTAGTTTGAGAAGAAGTACAAGTAGCGTGAATAATCTCTCGCCTCATGCAAAAAGATCTTCTATCAAATCCACTCCTCAAATGAGTGGTGTCAAGACGTTGGTCAAAAGCCCTAAATTAAGTGATAAATCTCAACCTACTCCTGATTTCAGAGGCATGAAGAAAATTATGAAAACGCCTAATGTGAAAGAAACAGAGCCTGCTTGTGACTTTACTGATGTTAGAGGAGTACGAAAATTAATGGCGACTCCTAAATCTCCCAGGAATACTCAACCTACTCCTGATTATAGAGGTTTGAAAAAAATTATGAGAACCCCGAATACAAAAGAATTCCAACCTGCCAGTGATTATAGTGATGTTAGAGGGGTCAAACAATTAATGTTAACACCGAAATCTAGTAGAAAAACTCAACCTACTCCTGATTTTAGAGGTGTTAGGAAAATGATGAGAACACCTAATGCTAAAGAAACTGAGCCTATCAGTGATTACACTGATGTTAAAGGGGTTAAAAAACTATATTCCTCTCCAACCCAAGGCAACACATCACCTATTGCTGATTATTCCAATGTGGTAGGAGTGAAAAAGATGTTTGCTTCACCAAATAAGGAGCCTTTGTCAGATTACTCCAATGTGAGTGGAGTAAAAAAACTGTTCAGGCGATCTGGTAGAAATGCTGATAACAACGGGTACTGTGATGTGTCTGGTGTTGGAGATCTGTTTATTGAACCCTCTCCCTCAAGAGTTAATAGTGTCAAAAAATTATTTGACAGCACTATAACCGACATCAAAGGGGCAAGAAAGTTATTTTTGGATGAAGTAAATGAGTCTGATGTATTGAAACAGAGTCCAGAGAGGATTCCTGTGTTGACAGGAAGTAGGAAAAGGAAACCTATGAAACAGTCTGAAGTTCTATCTTATAATGCATCTGGGCAAGAAAGTATCCAACAACCTCACTCTTCTAAATCTCGAAGACTCAACACGTCTGAGTACAATACCTCTGCTGAACAATCAGCCGGTAATGCATCCTTTAGAGCCCAAGAAGCTGGTCCGTCATCAAAGGGTGTTATAGATCTCACCATTGATGATGATGTTGTTGAGATAATTGACGATGGACCTGTTATTGAAAGTGCTAAAAAAACCAGAGGTACAAAAACTGATACTCAAAGTACAAATGCTATAAAAAGTGTTCCTAGTGGTAGATCAAATAAAACTGAAGGGAATACAAAAACTACTGTGGTGCTTGCTTCTAATATCAAAATTTCAAAAGAAACTGTTATTTCTGAATCTCCTAAAGCTACTAGAAGAACGAGAGGTGCCAAGAAAGGTGCTCCAGTGAAGCCAGATTCACCTAAAAAAACTACTATGCCAACAAGGCGTGGTAAACTTAACGTTCCTAAGTCTGAATCTCCTAAAAAAACTAGGGCTGCAAAGGAGGCTCCAGTATCCATTGCAACTACTTCTGCAGAGACAAATATTTCTAAAAGTAATTCTGAGTTACAAGAGCCGGTTGTGAAACAGTCACCAGAAACCAAAAAGACGAGGAAAGCAAAGAAAGGTGAAGAAGTTGCTGTTCAATCGCCTGTAGTTTCCAAAAGAACTAGAGGTGCGAAGAAAAATGATCAACCGCAGAATCCAGGAACTTCTAAACCAAAAGCAACTAAACAAACTAAGAGTGCTGATGAACCTCCAGCCTTTAAACCTGAATCGCCTAAAGTGACCAGAAGAAAAAGAGGTGCTGTGGATTCAAGTGTTGCACCTGAAGTCAAAGCACCAGCTAAAACCAGGAAAGCCATAACTGATAAAGTGAAGGAGTCACCTAAACTATCTAAAAGAACAAGAGGTGCTAAAAACGAAGATATAACACCAAGCCAACTGAAATCGAAAGGCGATACTGTAATTGCTAATAAATTGTCTACTTCTAAGGCTGATTCATCACCCAAAGTAAAGAGAACAAGGGGAGCTAAAAAACTTAATGAGTCAGCTAGTCTAAAAGAGAAATCACCCAAAGCAACAAAGAAAACTAAGGGAACTAAGAAGGAGGAGGATGTGATCGGTGAGCCAGAGGTTGTTAAGAGTGAAAGAGGCAGGAAAAAGGCAGTGGCTACATCTCCTGTTGTTACTAAACAAACTAGAGGTGTTGCGATTAATAAACCGTCAACTAATACAAAACAAGACGCTTCTGCTTCTAATGCTCTTAGTCCACCTAAAAGAGGGAGAAAAGCTATGGCCGCCTCAACTTCTCTGAAATCACCTAAAAATGTGAAAAAACCTGTTGCTACTACCAAGGCAGCTAAAACTAAAGCTGTAAACGATAAGCTGAAATCATCACCCAAAAAGCAGACTAAGGCTGTTTCTAAAACTGCCAAGTCTCCAAAGAAACCTTCGAGGAAAAGGAAATCTGTTGCTGAGAAAAAATCTAAAACAGCTGTTAGGGAAAAGAAAAAAGTTGAAAAGAAAGCTGTTAGTTTCAGGCAGTAAGTAGACTATTTTTATTTTCGTGTTATTATTGAGTAGTTGTAGTTGGAGTGGTTAGTTAGTATTTAAATCTTCTTTATTGCCACCAAAACGGGAAACTGAAAAGTCCTCATTTTTCTATTTGAAAAATTGCTATTTAATAATACGTAGTTAGACAATTGGATTTTTTTATAAATAATATTTTTTGTTAATCAATATTAATAGTACCCCCAACAGGTTTATCCCTATCAAAACAACTATATGGGTTTTAGCAAAGAGTTAAATTGTTTAAATTTAATTTCTGCGGGCTTGCCTGTATTGATAAATGTTTGAAACCGTTCTTATTAATTGATTATTTTGTCAAAAGTTGATTACTATTCAAGTGTGTGCATTTTTGTTGTTTGTTTAGTCTATAGTGGGTGGAACATTTAAAAGTTAAATTAGAGCAAATTGGAAACCTTATTAAGTTCTAAGAAATTTGAAATAAGAAATAACACTTTCTTCTGGTAATTTTACATCTAGCTGTTTTTTGACATTCATCATAGATAAACCACAAGATTTGAGTAGTTTACTCAAATCCAGGGATCGGAGTTTGGCATTTTTTGAGTCGGACTAGGCCTTTTTTCCCTGACTTCTTAGTCCTTAAAAAATAAAAATAGTTAATTAAAAACACTCTTTTCATTACTCTCCACTCTTATTAATTAATTTATAATTATTCTTAATAATTAATTTATATTTATTTATAAGTATCAATATAATATTTAGAATAATTATTTAATATTACAAATTAAATAATTTATATATGAAATGTTTTAAATTTTTATGTTATAAGTTATATTTAATTTTTTTTACATAGTTTAACGTAACTAATGTATGTATTCTTATTTAGTTGCCTTAATAATATGTTTCATAATAAGTTGTCACTTATTATGAAAATGTAAAATGCAAAAAGTAGCTAATATAACTATAACTTGTTTATTTGACTTATTTTTACTTGTAACTAATAAATGAGAAATAAAATAATAACTAATTTTAAAAAAAGAGTCGCAGTCAGCAAAAAGAAAATATCAGACCTCGGAGTTGGCAAAAGAAATGCTCGACTCCGCCACCATGCAAAAAGTCTATGATGTATGTCGACCATAAGCTTGGTGAAAAATTTGTGACACTGGTATGAAGTTTCTTAGGATTTATTGTGGGGTTTAAAAAACAATGAAATCGTATGCTTTTATGTAACTTTTCAAAGTTACCGATTGTGATTACAGAATTACCATATTTGGGTAATAGTTACCATATTTGGGTAATAGTTACCATATAAATCATAGTATCAATCTTTTTACATACTCAATCTTACTTAATTTATTACTCAACCTTATGTAATATGAGTCAAATAATATATAAGGTTAGAGATTTTTTCAAAAGTCTAGGATCATGATTTCCAAATTATTTTTAGGGATTTAATGTGGTGCATCTAAATCACATAGCACTTTTATTTTATTTTCGATATATATTTATTTATTTAGTATGTTTTTAATTATATTGATTATTGCTTTATTGTATTTAGGATCGTGCTTGTAAGTTAGTAGTTGTATAATAGATTACTAAGACTAACCTGCTTGAACCAAATCTTCCTGCAACTATTATTTTGCCACTATCCTGTAAATTTTAATATTTTATGGTTTTGTTTTATTTTTTACTCTGGTTTATATATGCCGATATCACTACTCTGTGTAACTTGCATGCTTTTTTACTTTCTGTTTTCATTAGAAACCCTTCTATTCTTGAAATATCAGGCCGTAAATTGAGGAGTCGGAATTATTATTAGAAAGTAGAGTGTAGAAATCACTAGATTGATTTCTAAAATCAGGTAATCTAAAAATTGTCTCGATTTCTTGTAAATTGTTTGTTGTTGTATAAATTAACAGTCATTATTAACAAAATAGTTATTGGACTGTTAAGAATTAAATTCTAGATTAATTAATGAAGACTTCAGTCCTATAGAAATTTTATTTAAATAAACATTAATTACAGACGTTTCGCATGGCGAAGCCAGGCATCTTCAGTGTAAACAAAAACCAAAACATACAACCAACACCAAAAAAATATTTAGTAAAGCATACCAAAACCAAAAGTACATCACAAAAACTTTACCACAGTTAAACAAATAAATGTGAAATAAAAGGAAGAAACACAATAGCAAGTTAAAAAACATCAAAAACTTTCTTTTGGTTTTGGTATGCTTTACTAAATTTTTTTTGGTGTTGGTTGTTTGTTTTGGTTTTTGTTTACACTGAAGATGCCTGGCTTCGCCATGCAAAACGTCTGTAATTAATGTTTATTTAAATAAAATTTCTATAGGACTGAAGTCTTCATTAATTAACCTAGAAATTTACAGTCTTATTGCCTTTTTATTTATGTTATAATAGGCAAAACTAGTTACAAGATATTTTTAACATTTGAATAAAAAAATCTGGTACTTAACCCTCTGAGGGTAAGTTTGGGGTCTGTCAGATTCTATTACTATTAATTTGAGCATAACAAGTACGATTAATGCATAAAGGTCATTATAATATATTAACTGTCCTAGCCTATTATTTTTTACTTGCCCTTGGCCGTTTCATTGTTCTAGTGTTATCAGATTTGCCATAATTGACAGAAGAATTTTGTTTTGGAGAATGTTCGACCTTTTGATTCCCTTTTCTAGCTAAAGGCTTCCATTTTTTTTTACTTTTTATTATAATAATAATAATGCCCGTTTTAGGGTCTTTTGGCCCTTCAGGGTATTCGCCCTGCGGGAACCACCTCGGGTGGGTCACATCTACTATGCTCAAAGTGAAGCTAAAGTTGGCGAAAGTCATTTTTAGAACAAATTCTATTCATAATAAACTGAGAGCATAGCCCAGCCAGCATACGGAGGCAGATGTTACTTTTTATTAAAGTTGTTTAATTCAATAGATTATATTGTTAACATATATTTTATAGAGAACCTAATATTTAAATTATGATTTGTCATTTAGCAAGTATTCCAAAAATTTATTATTAAGTTGTATAAATGTATTTGGGGTTTGTATGACCCAACCTTGCCCTTTATGTCTTAAAATAACACCTTACTATTCATTTCATATAATAACATCTTACCATCAGAGGGTTAAGTCTGCCAGCGGGGCCATCCTTGGTAATGCTTGCATCCTTGTTCAACATTCCATTTCTTACTCAACTTCTTTGCTTTTAGAAATTAAGTTCTGAAGAAGTTCTTTCTTCTTATATCGTTTGATATTATCGAGTTTTGCAAAACATGAGTAGTTGACACAATATAATTGTGCGAGAGACACCTAGGAAATGTAATAAGCGAAATGCAATCCTACATCTGGGAACTGTTCTGTCATTCGTCATCATTGATAGCTCGACATGTTTCGAAACAGTGTGGGACATGATGTTTTGTCGAGCTATCAATTATGACGAATGTCAAATGGGGACAGTTCTCAGATGTAGCATTGCATTTTGCTTGTTACATTTCCTAGGTTTATCTTGCACAATTATTTTTTCTTTCTAAATTATTTTGAATATTATTTATTATATTTATTGTAATATTTGAAATAATGGTGTACTGGGTAATATTTATTTGATTTATTATCAGTAGTTAGACAGTATTTTTTTTTACTTTTCATTCAATGTAAGCAAATTTATGTCTATTTAAACTATTCTTTTTGTGCATTTATTTGTGTAAATATCTAAAGTATATTTACATAATATATATTATATATATATATTAATATATATATATATATATATATATATATATATATATATATATATATATATATATATCTAAAGTATCTGCTGTAAATATAAGTAAAAATTTCATATTTCAGTAAAAACTGCTATTACATTCCTATGGTGTTTTAAAGAATGTGCCTTATTATTTTAACTTTATTTCCTATTAAAGTTAATACTTAATTATTTAAGATATCAATTAAATTAACGAAGACTTCAGTCCTTTATTTAATTAAAATTTATTCAAAATAAATTCACGAAGAGCTTTCGCCCAGGGATCCTGAGCTTCTTCAGTTCTTAAAATGACAAAATTAATAAAATTTTGAATGTTTTTTTATGTCTCGTGTCTAACTAAGTAAATAAATTTTCAATGAAATTAGGAAAAGGTAAAGGAAAAATTAAGATTTTAAGATAATATTATAATAAATACTGCTAAGATTGTTAATGTCTTTTTGTATAAAATGTAAAACTTTCTCATTTTGTCATTTTAAGAACTGAAGAAGCTCAGGATCCCTGGGCGAAAGCTCTTCGTGAATTTATTTTGAATAAATTTTAATTAAATAAAGGACTGAATTCTTCATTAATTTAATTGATATCACAATTTAAAACAGTCCAAAAAAGCTCTAAAGTTAATTATTTAAGGATTTATTAACTTAATCCTAATTATTTAACTTACTTCCTAATATTCTAGTATAACCTAACTTGCTTGAAAGTATTCTTATTACTTATTATAAGTATTATTTCTTATTCATACAGATATTATTACTAGAGGGGCTCTGTTGAATTTTAAAACATCAAAAATGTAACTTGATCACCTTCGATGGAGGTTATAATTTGATTATATCCATTAATTTACTAGTATAATTAATAACTTTATAGTATAATTAAGGAATTAATTGAACAGTAGAAAGTTACAATAACTTATATAGTAGAATGTATTAAATACAAATCAAAACACAAACAAAGTGGCAAGCCAAAAACTATTGATTTAATTTAACCTAAACTCATTTTTGAAGGAGGTTTCAATGAGGTTAATCAAAGACCCTGAGAGTCCCAAAGAGATATTTCAAGCCTCTCAATGTGTTTAGATTGGCTATCCCCATTCTACTAATATACCTCTATATACCTCTATGTTCGTATTTAAGTATATCTAGTAGCTTTCAACGCCTGGTGCCACATTTTAGTTGAAACAACAGTAGGATTGCCAACATCATTTTACTGGCACAAAAAAATCCTACTTCTTAACTCGACAACACTCTATATTCACTCTTTCATGTGAGATTAATGAAAGAGTTTCATCACCATGAAACTCTTTCATAGTGATGAGTTTAAATCACCTATTCAATCAATTATTTCTTTAAAAAAGTGACATTAATCTTCTCTTTCATTCTTTAAGTTTACTGCCAACTTTGTAAATAAAAGATAACACTTCGTAATGATTGTTCTTCTATAATGTTTTTCTTCTAAATTAACAGAGCACAGTCCTTTACAATATAAATATGGAGATACAGCAATATTTACAGATGCATCAATCATACAAATATAATATGAACAAGAAATTTACATAAATTAAAATCAAGGAGGAAAAACAATTGTAAACTAATTATTTCAAAAAATACCTGTAATATTACCTATAATGTTACCTTAACTTGGGCAAATATTTTGGCATGGTTGGCAACCAATCATGCCACACAAATTATTGGTGGTGACCATTTAGAGGCTAGAGATCTCCCGCAATCTGTGCGTTGATTTACCATTGTATAGATAGAGCTTATCTGGTGAATTCAACTATTTACTGAGTAGTTAGAGTGGAGACCTGTTTCATTGGGTTCTTAAAATGACGTATCTGTTAAAGAAAATCTTACAAACCCCTGTTATAACAATTTCATAAATTTCTTTTAATTGTTTCTTTCTTCAAATGGTTTTGATATGATGAATTATAAATAAATCTTGTTTATGGAATTCATTCATCTTCATCTAAATTTAATTTTATTCAAAAATTTCAAATTTGAGTCATGTTAAATGTAATCTAATATTGGTTTGAAACATATTAAACTTTCCAAGCAAACCTGGACCGAAATTGGTTGTATAACATGAAAACAGCAAAAGTATATAACTTGAAAAACATGCTCCTAATTTTTTAAAAGTATACAATAGTAAAGCACATGGTTATTATCTGTTGATAGCGTGGGTAAATAATGGTGAGGAACCAATGAGATTGGCCTGATTAAAATAGTGGGTGAGGTTTTATATCCACTAATAACCTCATTGTCTCCCTCGCATTCATTATCTTCTCTCTCTGTCAACTGATAATAACTGAGGGTTGTACTATAGTTTAAAAGGAGCATGTCTCATGTATTCCACTAACAACACAGTGAAACTGGTTTTCAGTCTATCTTATCTTATCATCAGTATATCTATCTTATCAATGATGCTTCTCCTACATAAATTAATATTCTAAGCTAACTTAAAACCTACATCTACATTCTTATGTTTTATACCACACAGGCCTGTCCGCCCAAAAGTGCCTTGAGTATTGATTGTCTTTTTCCATTATTTGTTATTTATATTAGAGATATATTACTAGAGGGAGCATACCCTATCTCATTACATTGAGAGGCTTAAAACATTTATTGGGGCTCTTGTAATCTACTTCAAGTGTTTTAAGATTACAATAAATTAATCATTGTAGGCTCTTAGCACATTGTTTATGTTTGTTTTGTAATTTAAACAAACTCTTATACAAGTATTAATGTAATTTTGTACAACTTATTTGATTTTATTAATAATTGAAGGTGATCAGGTTATTTTTTCAATGTTTCTAAATTTAACTGGTAGGACATCTTTAGTTATGATATCGCCATGATATGGGCTGCACATCTGCTCCCCCCCCCCCCCACACATAAAGCTATAATATTTTTATTATTGTTGATTTTATTTTCTTCTCGTCTAACATAAACATTATTTATTTTTTAGGTCCACCGGTGCAAAGAAACGTACAACCAAGAAATAGTTTTTAAGATGAAATGTTTTGAAAAAATTGTTTATTTTTAATTATTCTTTTTAGATATAGATTTTATTGTTCAATAAAAATACAAAGTATAAAAAAAGGAAGTAAAAATGTACAAATTAGAATTAAGGAATAAGCAATAATTAAAATAAGATAGTTCTTTACTTGTAGCGAAATGTACAAATAAATATAGAAATACATGTAAATCTCAGAGACTTCGTCATATTATTTTGTGTATAGTTGTGTATTAGGTATATAGTATTTATTAATTACACTATGATTTTTTATTTATTTCAGTTTTAGATTTAAACAGAGATTATCAATACTGAAGATATTGTAATTGTGTGAGTTAGTGATGTCACAGGGAAGTTAACCCTCGTCAAAATGTCAAATAAATTACACAAAAAGAGTTAATTTTTTTTAAATGTTAAAACAAATGTATGTATTGAATTTTTGAGTTAGGAAAATAATAAAAATACAGTGGTACATCTTGATGGATTTTTGATTTTTTTTTAGAAAGTGAAACTTGGTGTAATTATTTGATAACTTCCAAGATTACTTGGTGAGAGCAATATCTTTAGTCTATTTTATCTTTAGATTAGTGTAAAAGAGGAACATTACTGTCTGATTTTAACAAAGATTACTAGACTGTCAAATTTAAAATTTGTAGATAACTGAAACTTGAGCTAAAAATCAATGTTAAAGCACTGTAGTCTTTGCTAATTATCCGAATAAAAGACTGTCTGATATTGAAATTGTCGTGACAAACTATTTTTTCTTTAAAATTGTTTGATGTCTTAAGGTGTGAAAACACATTAATTATTGTCGTTATTACAGTTGTAAAACATTGTATATAACAGGACCTCTATAATTATTTGGAAGTGCAATCTGCCTTTAATTATTTAAAGATAAATATTTTCAGCTTTAAGTATCTTCGTTTACACTTTTGTTTATTTTAGTTGTTTTAACCTAATTTTAATTTTAAAAAAATCATTAAATTATTTTTGGGGTTTATAATTTTTAAACAAATATTTTTACAATATGTTAAAATTAGCTAAACTTGGTACTGGCCCAAGCCAAGCCAAGCCTGGTTTGGCTTAGCTTGCCCTTTGGTATTGTTGTTTTTATTTTGTAAATATTGTGCATGGTTTGTTTTTATTTTATCAAAAATTAATAAGCTTTTAAGTAAAGATTATTAAGGGTGGTTTTAAACAATATTGACATAAGAATTTAGTCTTCATTTCAAGTAAAGTTGTTGAATTTACAGGGTTGGCCTTAAACACCGTTGATGTGATTGCCCGAAAATCCCTTGAGCCTTGTTCTTGAAGACTGAACTTCGTTTTTTTAATTCTTTTTTATGTTTGGTGCCCAGACTATTTAAGTAAATTTATGGTGCATGAATTTAAATTTTATTGTAAAAACTTAATTTTGGGGTTTTGGCACCTCTGCACTTAAACATGTGAGTTAATAAGTGTTATAAATTATTTTTTCTCTATTTATTGATTAATCATATGGTGATTCAGTTTGGACATTATTAGTTCATGTGGCTTTGAAAATAAAAATAGTGGTATGATAGTGTCACTCCCTATTTTAGGTTTAGGCTCTTATCTTACTTAATAAGGTGATCATGGTGCCTTTTAGAATTTATTTATCCCTTGGTGAAAATAATTCCCAAGGTACTTATAACTCCATTGTGTCCAACTATCATTACTATTACTTAGCCATGTATAATTTTGTCTGTTAGTTATTAGCTCCTTAAGTTTGACATAATTCCCGAATTGAAAGCTAGGGATTTTCAACCGCCAAACAAAGCTATGGACTTGGACGTTGGTTCCTGAGGCTTAACCAAGGTAACCATGATGTAACAAACAAGTTTTAAGCCTGTTTGGTTGTTTTATATCCCAATTAGAGGTAAATTCATTTTCTGATTTTCGCAGTAAATTTGAATGATTGCAGTGTATTTGTAAGACGTAATTTAATTGTAGCATGGAGTCTAGTTCACCATTAAAACTTAATTCTACAAACCAGTTGATATAATGCTGAATTAAAATCTTGAATCTGATCTGCTTTTTCAGTAACTGCCTTCTAAATCAGAATTGATCTCTTAAAAAATTTAATTAAATAATATTATGAATGTTTAGAATATGTGTCAAAGATATTTTTAGCTGTTATCTTACAAGATGTTAGAAATTTATAAGGTGATTCAATTCGATGTAAACAAACCAAAAGCATTTGGAGGTTATAACCTGACTTTTTTATGAATAACGTGTGATAAAACGTCATTGCAGGAATTTGTAAATTGGAAATTTACTAATTATTCCTGCAATGACGTCAATTTCGGACCTAACATGTCAAAAAATTGATTTCATTCATAAAACTCTCTCATTGAATTACCTTATAAATTCTAACAGCTTAGTTATTTTTTTCTTAAGACACTTCTTTTGATTCATTTCTTTAATTTTTTAAATGTAATATTTTACTTTTTAGATTTCCAAAGTGTAAAAACTTAAATTATTTTTGGGTAGTGTATAGATTTATTACACAAAGTAAATTTTTATTAATAAACGTTTATTTAAAACAAATATTAATTTATGATAAAAATAATAACATACATTTTCATGAAGACAAATTAAGCTTGAAGGAAATATATTTTAATCAAAAATGTACATCATAGATTGAAAATGTGTGCTTAAAAGAATTAATAAAATATTTTATTAAACTTGTTTTGTTCTTTTTTGCATTAGCCACAAATTGGCTAATGCTTTTAAATCTTTTATAGTGTCCGCTTAATTTCTTAATCAATTATTAGAAACGCCTCTAATAATTGATTGAGAAATTAAAAACACATTTAGGAGTCAAAGGAAGAAACAATTATAAAGCGTTGCCTAACTAGATTAATTGAACAAGTCTCTCCACTTATGTAAATATTTTTTTTAAAAAAAGCATAACCAACTACAGGTCATCATCAGTGCCGGTGAGGTGTTAAGAAGCTAGGTTTTGAGTCTTTTCTTACTGTTGACTCTTATTAGATTTTTTGACTTTAATTTGATTGAAAGCCGGGTATGCTTTTATTTTTAATAATTACATCAGTGGAGAGACATATTTTATTACTCTAATTATGATGAACTCCCCTAGCGCTCATTTTTTTAATTCTTTTGTATAACTGTTATCCTGAGGATAAGAAGGAGAGAAAAAATTATTTATTTCTTTTGTTTCTTATAGTTATTTTTTGTTAGTCCTCTTGTTTGTTGGTACTGAGGATGATCTTTATTTGGTTGAAAGCCGGTTTTACTATCATAAGCATACAGCTAATATAAAGCTATATTTGTGGATAAACCTTTATTTGAATCCTTATAATATGGAATCCACTGGCGCTATTGTCTCATATCTTAAGTATTACTTAAATCTTGTAACATTTTAGTTATTTGCTACACTACGGAAATGTACTGCAAAATCTAGCTAAAAGGAAAAAGAGCTAGGTAGTCAACTATTTGCTTAACTAATAGTCCAAGAGCCAGATGCAAAAATGTGATCGTCAAGCCAAAAATGTGAGGTTGATTTATTTTGGCTCGCTGATCAAGGATCAGGTGGTCTGCCATTTCTCATTAGGAAATTTTAGCCCCTGTACCCCTTTAAAGTCTAAAAATGCCTCCAAAATCAGGTTTTGCCCTATAGCGCTGTTCCTATATTACTCTATGGTTAAAATGTTGATTCGTCGCAAATTTAAAAAACTCATAATTTATTTATTTATTTAAAATATAACGGGTTTAACAACCCGTTATATTATTTAATAATAAGAGCCTTATATTATTTAATAATAAGAGAGATTAAATTAATTAATAATATAACTTATAATTATTTAATAATAAGAGCCTATTGGTTTTGATAAAACCAATAGGCTCTTATAGTGAGTTTATTAAATTAGTATCAAATCAATGTTTTAACCATAGAGTAATTTACTTAAAAACTATATTACTCCGTGGTCTTAACCATCAAATTTGGTTTGATAGAGCCAACTGTTCAAATATTACTGAAAATACAATGTAAATCTCTAATTTACATCCCTAAACACACAAAACCCTAAAAATTCATGTTTTCCATATTATCATGTCTAATATATTGAAAGACTTAAGAATCAAACTATAGGTAATACCAAGTTGTTCTAGAGATAGAGAGTAGCACAGATTTCATGTATGAAATTTTTTAATGATTGACATATAATGCTGAAATATGGATAAACACTCTTTGTAAACATGTGTTTTTAAATTATAACTAATGAGATCTGTGCTACTCTTTTTCTCTAGAACATCTATTGTCGGATTTTTAAGTCTGCCTATATCTTAGACGAAAAGAAGATTTTAGTATAGGTTTTATTATCTCTGTTGAAGACTAAACTTAGGCATGGTTATGGCCATTAAAACCCTGCCAAAATCAAGGATGGATGTAATACTTCTGATTTGTTGTGACTTTATGAACGGTTAGAATTCTTTCCTTCACATATGTTTAGTAGGCATCACATATTGTTTATAGGCACTTCACAATTGGTTAAGTAGGGGCCGCCGGAAACATCTTTTTTAGTGATTTTTTCTTAAAACAAATTTGCTAGTGAAGTAGCTCGCATAGCTGGGTTTAAGGCCGGAAGTTGCACACAAGTCTGTTTCAGAGGTCTGAACTGAACCTTCGCATCACAAAAATAAGGTTGTTTAGAGTTTTTATGTAAATAAATATGTATGTGTATTTCTAGCGAATTATTGTAAATAAATTTTGTACAAAAATCAAGCTTGAGGAAAATACGGACCCTATTGAATACAAGGTTGCCTTGACCTGATTAAGCCATGATTGCGGAGTCAAAAAAAGTTTCGAAAATCGGTAAAGTTAAGGGTTAAAATTTTTCGACGCGAAGGAAGTCCTTTCTATGTGTTTTGATGCGCTGAATGAAATAAAACTGGAGTCGATACAACCTTTTTAAGTGACCAAACAATCGAAAAACTTAAAATACTGTTGGTTTGTGCGAGCACATTCATAAGGGTTCCACTTAGGATGTGCAAACTATATACTTTTCCTTCATAATTTAAGGTAGATTTTCAGAAAACATAGTTTTGAAGGAGTCACTATTAGGAATAAACGGGAAACTAAGCAAGAAAACGCATTACAATGAAAACTCATCCGGCCTGCGGACATCAGTGCAAATTTAGCAACCTCCTCCTGCCGCTGGTACTGATATTAATTTCTAGAACATTTTAATCAAAACAGTGACTATCAATACCCAGTCATGATGCTGCAGTATTGTTTTTTCACGAGGAACTATTTATTTTTGTTAAAATCCATATCAATGTAAATCACTACTTGCACAATACATTGGATAATCTTATTAGTCTCACTTTCTATCCATCGTCTTTCCTTTTCTTTATATTATATTATTTATTAGTTTATTTTGGTGGCTTTTATATAGCAATTAATAGTTATTAACTTAGCTGGAGAGAAAAGTAAGTCTTTGCTCCCTAAGCATTTAAGTTGGTTCCTGACGCCAAAGCCGAAGGAACCATTCAGTTAACTAACGAGGCGAAGCCGTGGTGTTAATTACTACTCGGGAGCAACGACCAGTTTCTCCCATAGTGAGTTTATGATTTTTCCCCCAGGATAAATAACAGCGAGAGTTAAAATCGCGATAAGCATTATTTAAAGTTGCCTTTTGATATATTGATCAAAAAATAACTCCTTTTATTGTTTGCCTCCTCAATTAAAAGTAAATGTTTAGGATAACAAATCAAACTTGTAATTAAATAAACAAAATACAAGAACTAGGATAACAGCTATTTGCTTAGTCTCGCTACAAAATAGTGAGATAAGCATTTTTTGAGTTTTTATTTTATCTATTTAATCTAAACAAAGATTTCGATAATTCTATACCAAATTTTTTTACACTGGGTCTTCTTATTACCAAATAAAGTTTTACCTGTTGAAGGGAGAAAAAAATGTGCTTCAATCAAATCTCAATTGCTTTATTTAATCAAACACCAAATCTTTATTTAGTTAGATTTTGTGAAGATTCAAGTTGGCGGCACTGATTTACTTATTTCTTACATGACTCATATGCTTTTTAAGAGTTTCTTTAATTTATTTCACAACTATTCGTCTGTGAACTTTTGTTAAAATTATTTAAAAAGTGTAGAAATTAAATTCAGAAAAGACATACGGAAAGAAAAAATTGTTGACATATGTGAACTATTAGATGGTATTTTTGAAGATATAGTGCAAGAAGCCAGGGCAGTCAAATTAGATTTGTTACCTAATAAATCTAAAGAAAGGTACGAGAAAATATATACTAAATTTAAAACTTGGTGTCTTGACAAAAATATCAAGGAAATCGATGCTTTATTTATTTATTATCAAGGAGTCATTAATTTCTTGATTTTCTCCCTTTTTAAGGGGAAATCTTGTACTCACCTCAAAAGCGAACAGTCACAACTCCCAGAGCAGTAATTAATTTTCTTGGTGTTGCCTTGGGAATTAAATACATGGTTACATCGTGACCAATAAATAAGTCTCATGGTTCGCCTCGAGATCTAACATATATGATTTACTCAGGAATCAACTTTATTGCTCAAGGAGTTATGACTACATATCTTCACTCTCTTGCTGCGTAATAGTTATTTACGCACCAAGGGAGTAAAGAATGCTATTATTTCCCTGAGCAGTTAGTTGGTTCTTAACTATTACACACTCGGTGATAAACTTCTCAATTTCTTAGCTAATATAACTTCTCAAATGCAAACAACCTCGTAAGCGAAATTTTATGATAAATATTCGATCTTATATTATCTTATATCCACATCTAAATTATCTTATCTTATATTAAACATCTAAATTTGATGAAATTCGATATATTTTTTAATCGTTATCTTAGTATTCTTATTTATTATAAGGCTTTGTAAACAAAATAATAATTGTATTGAAGTGCTTTCTTTAATAAAAAAAATGCTGTAAAGTCACAGGCTTTATAATTACAATAAGAATGTTAGGTGGTTTTAGTTCAATAAGATTTTCTTTTTCCCACCGATAAAAGAGTACCAATATTTTTCACTTTTCCGTTATTATTATTATTTTCCAACTTAATAATAGCCATCGATTTCCATTCTCATAATGCTCTGTTTATTTATCTTGAATAGAATTCTTTTATGATGTGTGCGAATAAGATGATTTTTTTTCTTTTTGTTAAAAATCTACGAATATTGGTAAAAGTTATTTACAGACTCAACAGTTTGATCAGTGTGATCCTCAGTTGATATATTTTATTCTTAGTCTCTTTTGTTCTCATAATTTCATGGTTTAAATAAATTAAATGGAAAGTATGTTTTTTATCATTTACGTGTAATTTAATGGAAGGCAAATACTACTGTTTTTCGAATATGGTTGTATCTTGCTCCATTTTTGCCATTTTGAAGATAACATGTACAGTATTTTTCAACAGCGCCTATTCTAAAGACGACCATTCAACAGATTACATTTAGTTTTAAAATGTAATGTAATGTGTACATTAAAAGAAAAAAATGTATATACCCTTATACATGAAAATTAAAAATTTTAGTGTAACAACCTAAAGATAAAATGTTAATTTCAACTTTTAACCACAAATCTGGGTTGAGTTTTCAAGGTTTCTGTAATTTTTAGCGAATTTTTTTGAAGAAATGTATGCATATAAGTCGCCTAAGGTTTACCTAGACTCACACACACATACATATACATATACATACACACACACACACACACACACACACACACACACACACACACACACACATATATATGTGAGATTTTTGAAGCGGAGAGATGTAGATTACAACGGGCTGTTCTTATACAACAAGGGTTCTCATGGCCTCCTTCTCTACGCGACTTGGTCGTACGTTTCTGGGATGAATTTATGTATTTTGTTAATTTAATTGATTTTAATAAGTTTTAACAAAAAATTAAGGAATTGCATACAATGTAAAAGATGTTTGTATAATTTATTACTTTAATCATAAAGTTACCTTTTCATTTTATATATTTTTTTCCCCCATTTATACAAGAAAAATTATAATTTCTTTAATCTTAATTTTTACCAGAAAACCTTAAAAACTTTTGTATTTTCTTTTGTATATTTTATTTTATTAATAAAGATTCCCGTGGATTACCTGTAATCATTAAGGAAGCAGGTAGTTGCTAAAAGAAAAAGAAAAAAAAAAAAAAAAAAAACATATATATATATATATATATATATATATATATATATATGCCCAAATCGTATGCCTAACAAGGCCTATTGCTAATAACATCATTATGTCAACTTAATGAGGTAATCAAATTTTAAAAAATTAATTGAAATGGTTTTCAACGTGTTGAATCGAATGATTCCGGTCGCAGCTTAATCGGACCTTTTTAAGTGACCGAAAAATAAATATATACAAATAACGTTTAATTTTCATAACAAATTTTCATTTAATGAGGCAAGTAGGGCGTCGTCAATAGGATGTAAGCAAAAACGGCAGTCTCTCCACAAACAGTAAATATAATTTACGGTTGTGTTTACAAACTCTGTCTCAAATGCAGTAAGATAATATGTTTCTTACTTCCATAGTTTTCAACAGATGACGGCAGGATTAGACTGACGGCAGGTTTTAACAGTGGAAAGCCGACATTGTAAATATTGTTTACTGCTTGTGAAGACGCTGTCGTTTTTACTTAATAATTAACTTCACAGAATATTTTGAAAAATGTTAAAAGGAATTTAGGAATGGAAAATCGTTTTAAAACCTTTTCGGCTAAAGGGTCTAGAAAACGGAAAGGAATGATTTGTGTGATATCCGATTTCAAGTTTTAAGAAAATCTTAAGACAGCAAATATCACTAAAAGGTTTTTTATTTTACTAATAGTTTTATTGGGACTCAGCAATAATTTGCGCGACCCAATTGCGTCGTAACCGAAGGGTGTAAAATATGTACTATTACTTATCAAATTGCAATGAAATATCTTTAATCAGGTTTTAAAAAGTCATACCTAACTCCATCCTCAAATACGGATTCTCTCATTACCATTCCAGTCAATGATCAGAGCTATAGAAGCTGAAGCTACTCTAGCTTTCTCCTAATACCTGATGAATGACTTTACTATAAACAATCAAATACCACAAAACAAGTTCCATATCTAATTAGTATGTAAGTTACTCTTGTCGCTTAGAATTCTTCGCTGTCTCTTGTTTAGCCTACATAACTTACATTAACTCTCGTCCCATGTAAACAATGAGTACATATCAAGGGAAACTACTAAAAACTATGTTAACTTGAAACTTTTAACATCATAAACACACTATTACATGCATTGACAATACTATGGAGTGAAAGTGTAATATTTTCCATTTCTTAGTGCTTTCCATAATTATAATACCTAATAAATTTTCTTTGCAAGGTTTATACAACGTACTTTACGTAAAAGCACTGAAAATAAAATGTCAGCGAATTCACATTGAAATTATTTGCAAATAAGTTAACTCGTATAACAGGAAGTAGACTCAGGAGTGTAATAAAAATCCGTTTCAGAGATCCCTGATCAAGAAGAAATGGGTTTGCAAACTCTCTCTCCTCTCTTCTCTCTCTCTCTCTCTCTCTATATATATATATATATATATATTATATATATATATATATATATATATATATATATATATATATATATATATATATATATTCAGCCCTTCAGCTCAAGGCTGGTTTTACCCTAAAGATGGGGGGTAGTATTTGCATAACTTTGTACATCATTGTATATTGTAAAAATTATTTATATTGTTTATTTTTTCAAATACATATTGTTTAAAAAAAAATATTATATATTATATATATATATATATATATATATATATAATATATATATATTTATTATATAATGGAATTAATTCGGGCCATAGAATACCTTAGAAAAATTCGTAAAAATGATCGTAAAGTATTATTAATGGCCCTGCTCAGTTAATAATGTATAACTTACAGTTAAACTTGTAAGCTAGAATTTAATTTGTTTGAAAAATGTTCGCATTTCACAGAGAATTCGCTCGGGTTGTGGATTTCCGCACCAGAATAATTTTTATTTAATTGTTTTTTATTAAACTATTCTAATTAAATAGAATGTGAGATGTCGTTTTAACGAAGAGGTCCAAACTGCAGTATTTTATAATTTGTACAGTTAAATAATGGATCCTACTTAAAATGCCAAAAACTAACAAAAGAGTAAGTCGGACTCTGGAATTGCATTACTATTTAACATTCTAAAGCTTACTAAGATGCTAAAACATAATAATAGCTTACACTAAATAATCTATTAAACGGAAATCTCTGATTAAACTCTGAATTATCATAAAGTTATTGAAAATGGAGCACTATTAGTAGATGAAAGAATCTATACTTAGGCTTGCTCTATTAAATTTTATTTGCTTTCTTGATATCAAAGTTAGCTTTCAAATAACACCACCGTCACATTCTCTACTCACACTCTTTTTAAAACTTTTCCTCATTTATACTGTAGGTGTATATGAAAAGTATTGTGTTTGGGTTATTCCATATCAAATGAACACAGGTGAAATCACGTGAGATATCCAATTATAATATAATTTGTCCTTTCAAATAGATTCTACATATAGACCAAGAGCCCAGGGGTGTTTTGTTAATAAAAAGTGTAATGGCTGGAACCGGTCTCTATTTTTCGTAAATACCTTCCTGAACAAGGATCTGCAATTCTGCCGACTCGTATCGGATGGCGTCCCAGGCAGAACGCACTTTACAGGCAAATTTACCACCCAAGTTAACAAACAGTGTAATGGCTGGAACCGGTCTCAATTTTTCGTAAATACCTTCCTGAACAAGGATCTGCAATTCTGCCGACTCGTATCGGATGGGTGTCCCAGGGAGAACCTTTGACCCCTAAAATGCGTTCTGCCAGGGACACCCATCCGATACGAGGTGGCAGAATTGCAGATCCTTGTTCAGGAAGGTATTTACGAAAAATTGAGACCGGTTCCAGCCATTACACTTTTAACAAAACACCCCTGGGCTCTTGGTCTAATACTTTTGGATAATTAGATACAAGTTTTTATTATGAGCAAATATAAAATAAAAATGCTAATACCTCAAAAAGCCAATTTTTTGGCTTTTTGCCAAAAAAATTAGGAATTTTTGAAAAAATTCCTAAAAAGGGCTTAAACTGTTAGTCAAATGTACACAAAGTTTCATTTTGGGACCTCCATGGGATTAGACACAGTAGCGCATAACGTGTGTCAAGGTAAGTCAAAGTGTAAAAAAGTTAACATTTATCACGTGATTTTTATACTTTGTCATACGTTATGCAATGTCGAAAAATTACTTTTTTTGAAAATTCGTCCCCCAACTGTAACAATATGGCTGCTCCAAATAAGCCAAAAATATAGATTTTTTTCTTCCTTCTATGGTGCCTATCTGTCAGCCAAATTATATTAAAATTGGTGACATCGAGTCCAAAAATGTACTTTTTTGTGTTTATTTGACATGGAATAATGACCCGTTTGCAGAAAATTTCGAAACCGGGATGACACCGGAATTATCCGTTTTGGTTGTTTTAAGGCCTCCTAAGAGGTTTTCACAAAGTGGTCAGTCTGTATATGTGTGTGTTGTATTTGACAAATATATTTTGTCAAATTTTGATTAAGATATATCTTATTTCAGTATAAGGCGCGGTCGAATATCCACGGCCTTCTAGATCGTTGGATCACCAACAAACTTTTTTAATAACTTTTTTTGTCAAAATTTTCAGTAATTAGCCGGATTTGTGATAAATGAAGCCTATTTCCGTAATCTGCACGCTCTTTGGTTAATCTCAAAGAGTATTTACATTCACTCAACGATTTATTTTTAATTTAGTTTGGTACATACATAACTACTGTTAGACGTCAATATTTTGTGTTATATTTTGACATGTCATATTTGTTAACATTGACGACTAACAGTAGTTATGTATGTACCAAGTTAGATTAAAAATAAATCGTTGAGTGAATGTAAATACTCTTTGAGATTAACCAAAAGAGCGTGCAAATTACGGAAATAGGCTTCATTTATCACAAATCCGGCTAGTTACTGAAAATCCAACGTTCTAGAAGGCCGTGGATATTCGACCGCGCCTTATTTAAGGATAAAGAAAGAAGTAAGGCCACTTAGAGTCCATGCTTTTACTTTTCCTCATTTATACCATTATTAGGAAAAGTGTTGTGTTTGCAAAATAATCCGAAATCGGGATGTCATCGGAAAGGAGGTGCTTGTAATTTTATAACTTAAGATATAGAACTGAGTGTTGGCTAGCATTATTTTTCAATCCTCATTGTCCTTATTAGTGTTTTAAACTTAAAAGTAATGGATAAAATTTAACATTAAAAGCGAAAAGCCCAATGAATGAATAATAAATTGTTGTTGTAGCCTTGTTACACAGTCTCATTATTATTATTCGGTGGGGTTGGGGTCATATAGTCCCCTCAATTAGTTCAGGAATAATCCTTCTTGTCCGGAAGGACAAGAAGAGAACAACAAAGTTAGAGAACCTTTGAATGTATAGGGCCTCACATCTTAAAAGTACGTGAGAGGCAATTTCGGTGTCTGATTCACAAAGCCTGCACAATGTTGTCTTTAAAGATGCCAATGATATGATGAAGGTATTTGCGAAGGTGACACTGACCAGTTAATACTCCAGTTTTTGTTTTGAGTTCTTTTCTGCTTATCCTGAGGAGATCCTTTGTCAGTTTTGGATTGGGTCCTTTTAACATGAGTTTACTGTGCCTTATGCCATAGGATTGATAAGGCATCATTGCCCCAATGATGCAGGTGATTGATTAAGAGCCAATGTTTGACGACACCTTAGCTATAGTTTTAGGTATGACTATTGTGGGTTCAGGGCCTACAGAAGTAGTCTTAGACCCCTTTTTGCAAGGATGTCTGCTCGCTCGTTGCCTTAAATTCATTATGGCCTGGCATCCATCTGACTGCTACCTCATTGTTGAGTAACGGAGACTAAAGGTTTTGTAAGCTCTCCCAGACAAGCTTAAAGTTAACTTATGGTTTATTTACACTATTAAAAAAAAATTTTTGAGCAGAATAATACAATAAAAAGTGTAAAATAGGATGGACTCAAAGTGATCTTAGTTCTTCTGTCCATCCTTAAATATGGGAAATTTAATAAATATAAATTGACAAAATATGTTTTTTAAATAAAAAAAAAAAGTGAGAGTAGAGAATTAGAAAATTTAAAGTTTAACCTTAAAACTAAAATTTATGTTAACTGTACGAACCGAGAGCTTTAATTGTAGCTTGGCTGTCAGTTAAATTATTAATAGAAGTCTGCTTAATATTCTTCATAACATTTTCTATTAGGGAGGCGTTAATAACAAATACTTCCGTCTGGAACACTGTGGCATGCTTTTCTAGAGAAAATGAGGTATTATCCACAGTCTTTAGCTGGATTAGATTTAAATTAAGAAAAGAAGCTATAGAAAATTGTAAACTACTCTACTAAATACTAATGAAATGACATTACTACCAAGTAAGTAGATCTAACTTAAACAAACGTCGAATTAATTCTAATCGAGATCTGTGAAGATCTTTAACTTCAAACTTTTTATAGATCTTGAAAATATACGAGTACAATAAAAAGAGCACGAAACCTATCACCTCCCCACCAATTAATTCGAACTATCAGACCAAAACACCGTCATGTGGGTGGTATAGTGGGAGATTACTCAGTTACGGACGGTTACACACACTACCTTCTACTCTTACCTGCTCCAACTTAGCCACGACTTTAGTCCATTGTTAGACGTGCTGGAGTTAACTTCGTGACAAATATCGCTCGTAAAAATTAATCGAATTTCGTATTGTTTTATAGTTTTGTAAATAACATTTTTCAATAAAGCGTTGTGGCAGAAAAGAATTAATTTTAATCAGTGATTATTTTAAAACGTTTGACTGGATTTTTATTTTATTAAAAGGTACCTAATATTTTTTATTTTATTTTAAGTAAATACCTAATATTATTTTAAGTAAATAAGGTATTGTTTGTTTAAATCTATATATTAAGAGTATGCTCAGACACGCATAATGATTGACATGTCTCTAATCCATAATCTATTTGGTTATATTTAGCTTCTATTTCAAAGACCCGGCATTAAGTGGTATCCTTGGTCTAAGTCTAAACTTTAAGGGGGTTGAATCCCTCTTGTCTTTTCTTGTAGGTTTATTACAACTTAATATGTTAACGATAAGACTATAACTATCACGTACTTTGCTAGCTGATCAAAAGTTAATAGGCACGTCTTAATGGCATCATTAAACCCAGACATGTCAACCTAGCCATTGAAGGCATGCTGTTTATATCAAGTCATACAATGTATTATGTGTTTTCGACCCTACATGTTTAGTGGTCTCTTGCGCATATCAATGTGCACACATGGTCTCGTCTTTATTTTTCGTTAGAATAAAGTATTAACGGATATGACTAGGCTGCAATGCATTTTCCACAAGTAGGAGCGGACTGGCCAGTAAAGGTGAGGGTAGCAGCCCTTCTTGGTCCCCAGCCAAAAATAACCTTAAAGAAAAAACGCAAATTAAAAAAAAAAATGCCTTCAATATTTTAAAGCTTATAATATATAAATAATTAATAAATATTTCAGTCTGACTGAAGTCTTCATTAATGACTCAATTATTTTTACAAATCGTTCAGTCTACATGAACTAATATATTAGTTATAATATATAAATTTAATTATTTATTAAATCAGAGTCAAAGGGGCCCAATACCCTAAGGTAGGGTATAAAGAGCTCCTAGACATAACTTTTTTTAAAGTATTTAAAACTATTCTCAATTTTTTATTATTACCTGAATTTAGGGTCTTTGAGGACCCTATTTATTTTACCTGGGTATTTAAGGTCCAATACGATATGCTAGGGTCAAAAAAAGCCCTTGCATATTCGATGAGGCCATGAAGCAATTAATTAATCAGGCCTTTTATGTTTGAACATGTATTCTAAATTTTAGATCTTAATGGCCCCTATTCATTATAACTAGACGTTTAAGGGCTCCATACAAAGACTAGAGCCTGTGATGGCCCTTAACTTTCTTGGTCAGGGTCCTTAAGTGGCAGAATAAGGCCTTACAGATTAATGTTTTTAAAAATTTAAAATATTCTTACTTTGCTACATAAATCAAGGTCCTTAAATGGAACCTTTTATTCTTTAAACCTAGACATTTAAAAGTCTCATATGGAATACTAGGGCCACAAATAGCCCTTAACATACTTGATCAGGGTCGTAAAGCATTGCAAAAGGGCCCTAGAGATTAAAAACAAAATTTATTTTATTTTTGAAGTTTATTTTATTTTTATTTGGTTTATTTATTTAAATAAAACCACATCATTTGATTTAATGAAAGTAAAATTAAAAAAATTAAATTAAGCTTACTATAATCTTATGCTACTCTAGTTAAAAGTAGACCTCTCTACCTGGAAAGCCATGTAGGACCCCCTTTCCCCCCCCATTGTGGGCCCCTTGAGATGAAGGTATGGGCCCTTTAAGGCCAAACCCTCCTCAGGCCTTTTTGTCTCACTCCGCCACTGGCCATAAGGAATGTGTCACTTAAAAGAAATAAAGAATATTGTGAGCACGTATTAGCCTATTCTGGCTAAAATAAGACTAAAACAAAAAAGTTATACCCCTCTGAAGGCCAGAATAAACATTGAATCTCTCATAGGTATACTTTTTGCCTCATAAATAATTTTTCTCCCCGTTCTTTTATAAGAAGGGAGGCGTTTTAGCGGCTAAAGTTCTCAATTGATGAATCTAAGATCGCCACTACCGGCAGTTCTTTACTAGTAATATATAAACTCGCTACGCTCTCAATAGATACCAAATAATATTAATCAAGTGTAAAAATGGACCTTGATCAATTAAAGTATTAAGAATACAAAATCGGGTATCGGGAATTATCTGTAACACATCGGATTCGCTACGCGCACCCTCAGTACTTCGGACAAGTTTAGCTCGTTGTCAGAATATAAAAATCACTAAATTTATCCTGCAATATGTAATCAGACTTACTTCCCTCTTCCTCAGATAGTAAATACATTCGTTTTATTTCCAGGGGTCTCTATCCATGCACTGGCCTCACTTAATTCTGCTGAACTATTAAGATCTAACGAAAAACCTTGATTACTTTCAGCATTGAAACAAAATTTAGCATACTTTTTCATTACGTAAAAGGATACACTTGCACTGAGTTTCAACTCAATTGAATTATTTTGGAATTTTATACAATTTTCTAATAAGTCGTATTGATTTCATGATCAACATTGAACTATTGCTGATAATAGATGAAATTAATCTTGCCGCATCTCTTATATATGACTACTTGCGTGCTAAATCTCAAACCGATCGACACATTTTCCGCGTTTTATAATTTTTTGTAATTGTTGTTGAGCCATCATTTCCGGTTAATGACGTCATAAAAATATTATTTTTCGGATAGCACTATAGCACAATTAGACCAAAAGATTGATTTTGGGTAGCAATTTTTAACTAACAACTAAGAGTTTTAACTAACGCTAAGAGCTACGATAATAACAAACACACACACACATATACAGACACCTTCGTTAAAACACACAGGAGGTCTTAAAAGAATTTGAAACGTTTAGTTTAGGTGAAATTTAGGTTGCAGATTTCTTTGCAAACACAATATACTATTCCTTTATGCCTACGGTATAGACGAGAAAAAGCAAAAAAGGGCTTGCTTCGCTCGTTTGATATTTTTTCTTCTAATTAACTTATTTAGAGATATACATATTCTATTCGCGATTCAAAGTCCGTAGCAGCGCCACCGTCGCTGATAAGAAATTGATAACGAAAGGGTGATCGTTGTTAAAGTCCTTATGGGGATTTTTTGGGTTTTCTTATTTGTGACGATTATTTCTTTAATTTTTTTTTTATCAAAGTGCTTTAATTTAATTTTTTTAATTTTTTTTTAGGGCGTATGAACTCAGTAGAATCACTATTTCATTGAAAAATAGCGTTTTAATGGGTTGTCACGAGTATTTAAATAGAGTGATAAGAAGATGAAGATCATAATATAGTGATTTATTTTAGTTAGTGTTAGTTAATGTTACTTTTAAATAATTTTAGTTTGCACAAACACACAAAATTACCATTTAATTGCATTAAATTGTTTAAATTAGTTGTAACACGTATTTAAATTAACTGATAACAAGCCGATTTTCACCGTAATGGTGTTTTAATTTATCAATCAATTTTATTTACACACTAAAACTATAAATAACTAAATAAATTCACGTTTTTGTAAAATCTTTGTTTAAATCATCCGTTTAGGTTTTATTATTTCTGGGTTAAATCGGACAAATCCAAGTCTGTAGTGATAAGAGCCTGATTCTATATTTAAAATCCTGGAATAATCGAAGTATTTATCTATAAAATATTGGCCATTTTTTTAACACCGATGGTCGTTCTATTAATTTTTATCTCATTTATCACAAATTAACGAACAATAAAGGAATAAAAGAAGAATTTTCAACGGCTCCCATGCTTATCCTATGATAAAAAAAATTCGATCACCCTTTCGTTTTCCCGCCATTGGTATTGCCAACCTTACAACTATCTCTTTCAATCGCGAATATTTCTCCATTATTCCATTAATTTTTTTTCTAATGTTTACCATATTGGCTGCCATTTTGAAATTTTTGTAAAAGTATCCAACATTTTTAACTTCTCTTACTCTTCACCTCTTTAAAAGCTTTAAAACGATATACAACACGATTTTTTCGTTTATTATTTTTTTATTATTTTTCCTCATTTATTCCATAGGTATAGGATAAGTATTGTGTAGGTTCCAAATGGCCCACCATATTGGCTGCCATGTTGTAAGTGTTACAAAAGTATTATCTCCTTTTACTCTTCAACTCATTAAACGATTTATCGTTTATTTATATTTGTTTTCTTTTCCTAATTCATACTGTAGGTAATGGATAAGTATAGTGTTTGTTTCAAATGGTCCACCTTATTGGCTGCCATTAGGAAAATATTTATTAAATAGTGACCAAAAACTATGTAGAACTGACGCATAGTTAATTCTATATCAAGGATCTTGAATAAAGGGGATGACACACTAAGTCGATTTGCCATACAAACAAGTGACCCCATCGAAAACCAAAAAATAGAGAGAATTCAACACGAAACACACGTCAAAAACCAACTGCACATGCTTGGTACAAACTGCGCATGCTTACAATTCTTAAAACAGCGCAGGTCTTAAAATTTAGAGGCAAACTTACGTCACAATGGTTTCCATTGTTTATTGCTTTAGAAGGTTATAACAAAACACGCTTAAATTATCACTCACTGAAGAGGCAAAGTATAGTCCAAAATTTAAAATTATATAAGCACAAATGACTTAACAAGCACCACAAATGTAACAATCATGAGAAGCACAGAAGAAAGTTGAGAAGCAAACTCGACAACCTTGCTACATAACCTGTGTTTGGCGCCTTTTTTTCATTATAACCAAGGGTAGGGTAAGTTTGCTCCTATTTCTCTATCTCATACAACTTCCATGGGGTCAGAAAAGTTCCTTAATGCGTCATCCCCTTTATTTAACATCCTTGTTCTATATGTATACAAAAATTTGTTTCAGAATCAGTCATATTTTACGTCAATTGTCGCGACAAACAAACAGTCCGTATGTTTCTGTCCCAAACTTCTGAAATATAGGAACTCACTTTCATTCTTTCAATAATAAAGGATGATCTGCACTCATTTTTGTAAAATATGATTTACCATCAAATATAGAGGCCAAGCAAGTTGCTTCATAGTAGGATTATATAAAATAATTCCATTGAATGAATCACAATTAAGTTACACTCCAGTCACTAGAAATAATACAGACTGTTGACAGACAGACAAATAGTCACTCTGATTATAGTACTTTCATGTAATATTTCACATAATGTGCTACCATCACGTCTCTCTACACTTCCTGGTCATCGCAGACGTAAAATTTTCTCAATTATATAAAGAACAAAAAATGACGAATCTATAAGTCAAAAAATTTTAGATGTCAGTCATCATGAGATGAGTCTATGGTCTTCTCTTTTCTGCGCCACTAATATATTTTTCCACTCAACTGGATCATATATATATATATATATATATATATATATATATATATAATATATATATATATATATATATATATATATATATATATATATATATATATATATATATGTATATATATATATATATATATATATATATATATATATATATATATATTATATATATTATATATATATATAATATGTTATATGTTTAATATTTCAATGCAACAAGTATATCCATGATTATTATTAGATCATAAAAGTTAATCTGCCTCGAGCGTGGTCAGTGCCTGGATGGGTGACGGTTAGAAGTAAAATTGTATTTACTATCTGAAGACGAGCGTAGCGATTTTGAAATCGCGTTCCAGTATAAATTTAACGACTTGTATATTCTGAGGATGAGCGAAGCGAGTCCGAAGTAAGGGGGATGTACAATGAAAAGATGTACGTCGAAACGAAGTGTTGCATAAACGCAGTTTTCGACTTAGTGTCGAAAACTACGGAAGAATATATTTTTAGTTTTTAAAAAGATTGAAATTTAGTATTTACCGAAATTTCTTTCTCGTCCTATGTATTCAAATCTAAGCATTGACTTATCTCATAAAGTAAACATGGCTGGACAAAACTAAAGGTAGCGTTGTATTCAGAGGGTAACACTTGATTGGAAACGTAGAAAACCGCATCTCAAAAGGTTAGTTCTGTCGAAAAATTCGTGCGTGAAATACGTAGAATAATGTTTAATTAAGCTTTTCTCCGCAACTGCATGCACATGCTAGGATCAAATGTTTGGTATATTTGGATTCAACGTCGAAAACTACGCAAGAATATACTTTTATTTTTTAAAAAAGTGAAATTTAGTATTTATCGAAATTTCGTTCTCATCGTGTGTAGTCAAATCTAATCAGAAAGTATCGGATTATAATTATCACTTCGCTCTTCCTATTCCTTAGGGTACATCAGAAAAGTTCCAAGGTACCCTTAACCCAAAAGCTGGCTCTTATCAATACATATAATTCAAATCAGCGGAGAGACTGTTTCTTTTAATTCCTTTTGTTGGTTGACAACTAATTTATTTACTTTGTTTCTATAGGTACTCCTACCTTTACTTTATAGGGATACTTGATACTTAACTTAGTAGTAACTTAAATAGTGAAGTGCAAAACCACACTATACAAATTAAATAATTTTTTTCGTAAATTTATTGTATCTAAAATTATATAAGTCTAATAAGACGCGGTCGAATATCCACGGCCTTCTAGAACATTGGATCACCAACAAACTTTTTTATAACTTTTTTTTCAAAATTTTCAGTAATTAGCCGGATTTGTGATAAATGAAGCCTATTTCCGTAATTTGCACGCTCTTTTGGTTAATCTCAAAGAGTATTTACATTCACTCAACGATTTATTTCTAATCTAACTTGGTACATACATAACTACTGTTAGACGTCAATGTTAACAAATATGACATGTCAAAATATAACACAAAATATTGACGTCTAACAGTAGTTATGTATGTACCAAGTTAGATTAAAAATAAATCGTTGAGTGAATGTAAATACTCTTTGAGATTAACCAAAAGAGCGTGCAGATTACGGAAATAGGCTTCATTTATCACAAATCTGGCTAATTACTGAAAACTTTGAAAAAAAAGTTATAAAAAAAGTTTGTTGGTGATCCAATGTTCTACACCTTTTCCACATTTATTTGAGAAGATATTAATTGTATTTGAGAATAATGACTTGTAATTGACAAAATATCAAATGTAAATTAGATTAGTCTGTTGAATTTGTTAAAACAACAAATGTAGTTGAGAATAGTCAATTTTATTTGAGAAAGCATTATATAAAATTGAGAATTGTTTCATTTCATTTCAGAAAGAATGATTTGAATTTGAGAAGTTGTCAATTGTATTTGAGAAAATTATCCAAATGACAATCAGCTGTGCTTGATGAACCGATTTTCATGTATGATGGCTTTTTGGATTCGTCTACATAGGGCATACTATGTAGTGCATTCCTAGCTCAAAAAAAAAAATTGATAATTTGAACTCCTAGGAGTTGATTTACTAGGAATAGAGACCATTTTCGAAGGTCTAGGACCATGTTTTCCCCATAATTTAAGGATTTAATGTTGGTTAAAGTGAGTTGTTCCACCCTGTGTATGTTTCATTGCTCAACTCTCACCTAACAAGGTATAATTGTATTTAAGAAAAATAGTAATGTAAAAATTGGCCGAGTTTTGAGTTTCTCATTATCAAATCACAAGTTCTCAAAAACATTTAATAAATTCTTAAATAGAATTCACTGCTCTCAAATTCATTTAATGCCTACTCAAATACAACTGACTGTTCTCAAATTCAATTGATGTTTTCTAAAATATATTTTTCTAATCTCAAATACAATTGATATGTTCTCAAATAAACATAACGGTTTCTCAAATAAAATTGGAAAAGGTGTAGAAGGCTGTGGATATTCGACCGCGCCTTATATCATTTAAGTTGATTGAAAGATGTACAATTTACATCTCACATATACACATCAAATCATTGATTTTTCACCCGAATCGCGTGATTAGTGTTGAAGTTAAAAAGTTGACTCGGTTGAGTACTTTTTGTGATATAAATGGTTGAGACAAGGCTAGGTGAGGTCACGGCTTGTAAGTGCACAAGTTCACTGGACGATAAAACAACATCCGACACTAAGGAAACCGAGTTTTGCCTTACCAGTATTACACGTTGTTACCTTAGTGTTTATGTTATATGCCGGTTAATTTCTTACTTAATTTGCATTCTTCATGATTTAAAAAAACATAATTTGCAAGACATGATTAGTTAAGAAAAGCTTTCTGGTACAATTATATTAGATCAATAATACAGCATACATTCACTAAAATGGTCCAATTATACATGTTTTTCATGGGATTCTATAGATGTTCTAAGTTTTATGTCCATTTTCTAAGTAAAACTATTCTTGTTAGGTAGTTAAATCAATACTGAAATTTATTCTTAAATCTGACAAGATGTTAATTATAAAAGTCAAAACAATATAATTAAAAGAAATAAAACCAGAGACTATAGATACTTAAACAGTAAGACTGTCGACTCAATGGTGGGAAAATTTGGATTCCGGTCGACGCTAGCGCTGCGGCGGACCTACCTTTCAATTGAGTGGGCGTGTCTTAATTTCCCGCTTTATGCCCACAGTCAGTTTGAAATTTAATTTTTATACTTTGTATAGTTATACTTCTAACTAACCCTACCACTTTAATCTTACACAGATCACTTCTGATTATTTTTAAGTTTTTCATTCAAGTAATTTATTAATATAATTGATTCAATCAGGTAATAATGAAATAGTGGTCAAAGTTTTACACGTGCTAAAAGATAGATTTTGGCATTTAATGCAGCCTGTATTTTAATTACATCGGCGAGATGCGCACATGTGATTAAATGTAATTACCTGATAAAATCGACTAAATCAATAAATTAATTAAATGAAATATACTTATCTGTCATCATTAGCGTTCTCTGGAAGTTTTAAAAAGGTTTCTATTTACTTTTAGTTTCTGAATTTTGGAAATACAGAACATGCAACGGCGAACCGTTTTTGTGAAAAATACATACAGAAAACAATCAATTTTATAATAATAATAAATGTAGCTGTCATAACCAAGAATTGTCATGGTATTCATAAATTTAAATATAAAAATATAATCAGTAATTTTTGGAAAGCTATTGGGGTTAGTTCATAAGTTGTCCGCACCGGTCCGCCGCAGCGTTATTTTTAGTAGCTTGCGATAATCGAGTCCAAACTTTTCCTTATTTAAGGTAACCCCCCCTGAATAAAACCATGTTTACATTACAATAACATTAGAAACAATGCACATCTTTTGAACACATTTTGTGATGCCAATTTAAGTTTTAAACATGATCACAGCTGAAGGGAGGTTCGGTCGAACTAGAAGCCACGCCATCGAAGAGGCTCCGAAAGCGTTTTGTACTGAAGGCATTTTATTTTGGTAGACTTTTTGCACTAGTTTTGCTTATGCGCCTATAAATCTAAAATGGTAGATTATTACTTTTATAAACGTAATTGGTAGGTATCCAAGGATGTTTATGTTTAATGTATTTTTTTGTAACTTAAGAACATAAGTTCTTCATTTTCTTGAAATTTGTTTGTTACTTATGTAAAAGCCTTTAAGGGAGCAATTACATCGAAAGTTCAGCTAAATCATTGTTTTTTAATTTGGGACCGATTCCTTTTAAATTTAATTAATAATTTTATTTAACAAATAATGTCAACAAGTAGTATTAGTAGTAGTAGGGGTGGGGGAGGCCAAGCCTTGTGAGTAGACCTTACTTTTGGATCCTTTTCACCAACCCCGTGACGTTTATATAAAATTGGTTTCTTGCGCTGTTATTCAAAATGCATAAATATGATTCACATTAAATTGTCTACTTCCATTTCTGTCTAAAAATAAGAGTAATTTCCAATTTTGAGAATTTACTAAAAAGCGATCTAAACTGAATCTTTCTACTCAGACTAATATTGACAGAGAAAACAGTTGTTTCAAACAGATAGACAGATGTAGGTTGTTGTTAGTCTGATAGGTAATAATTTGTTGTTTTCCACGAGTTCGATGTCCTAGCAGTAATATCATTATAATCCATACGGTTTACAACACAGCCATGTATAAACAGGCAGGTGAGTCTATGGTTTACCGCTATTATTTCCAACCCCTTCCTTTTACTAATTTCTCCGTGTAATTGAGAAGCACGTGATAAGAAGATATGCCGCTTCAGTGACGTTATAAAGAAGTTTAAGGTCCCACCTGGATAATGATATGGCTTTGAAGATGATAATCATATACATACTTATGAAAAATCGGGTATGGGGGACCTCGGAAATTTTCCTCGAATTATCGGATCATAATTATCGCTTCGCTTGTCCTTAGAATATTTTGTATTCTAATTCTAATTTTGTATATCTTCCGACACTTATCATTTAGGATATTTTCTGTTCCTAATAATATAGTAAATTTTTCCGACTCTTATTAGTTAGTAGTATATATCTAACTTCGTTCGTCGTTAGACAGGAATGATCAGTGTTAAACCGAGCGTTCGCCTATCGACGTACTGACGATGCTTGTTAAAAAGTGATGTAATATAAACTGTGGATATGCTAACAATATAAAAAAGAAAGCTTCGGCCTCTTGGCTGCTATGCAGCGTCTGCGTTGAGAGCCGCTTCCCGGCCACATAGTTGTCCTATATCAGTTTGTCATATTACTAGTTTATATAAAAGGTATATTGCCACGATATAACCGAATTCCTAAACGTATGACTAAACAAAATTCTGGCGCAGAGGCTCACAACCCTGGCGAGTTTCCTTTGAAATGCGTGCTTCCTTCTTTTACAATTTATATCTTGCTTGAATGTTTTTAATTCATAACCTAGAGCAGTAGCACTACTTGTTTCTGAATTTTTCAAAGGCAATTTGCAATTATCCTATTGGTAATAGAAAACTTTAGTCATCATTCAAAAATCTGAAATGCACAGAATTATTTGTTCCAATGTAATGCTCTGAATATCTTAATTTTTAAAATGTTTAAGTGTGTTTCCTTTGAAAAATTCGAAAACAACTGAGTTACAATGCTACTGTTCCAAGTTATGAATCATGAACAGAACATTTAAGCAAGATATAAATTGTACTTCGGATCAATGGTCTTATTATCTAGTACCTAAAGATGATGAATCAAGCCGATAGACATTGGTGCATTGGTCTTACTATCTATTACCTGAAGAAGATAAATTAAGCCTATATGGTCATTGATGCAGAGATCTTACTATCTGTTTTCTTGATTAAGCTTAATCTGCTTGATTGATGTAGAGTGGCGCTTAGCTGATAGACACTATATAAAGCGATGTTACAGTTTATTATTTTGAGAAGAACTATTAAAAGTATTGATTTGAAGAGCTCTTAAGGAAGAAAAACGAAGGTCTTTGTTGTTAGCTAATGTTCAAAGAAAATAATTCTAATGTAGTCGTTCTATTTAATAGGAAATGGAAGTTGAAGAACAATTATATGACATTTCTCCGAATAGGAAAAAATCATTAAAAACTTCCATTTCATTTCACTTCAAAACAGAAAACAAATCTAATTTGAAAAGAGAAAGAACTGAACTGTCAATCGAGAAATGTCTTTGTAATATTTCGAGATGGAAAGGTCGGAATCGTCAACTTCTTATGTAATAATATGCGCGACTAAAGAATCGAAATTTCATTATAAGTTCAGTCTTAAACGTTTTTTAAACATTTTTCGTAATTGCTTTTTAAGAATAAAGCCACGCTTGATGTAATATCTTTTGATGCTAAAGACAATAGCGTATTTTTTGTTAAAAACATCTCCTTAATAATAATTAGGGCGGATAATAGCAGTAGCGAGGATGGTGTTTTTTATACTGTTATTTTTCATTTTTCTTTACGCTAGGATAAAGGATAAGAATGAAAGAAAATATGAGTAAGTAAAGAAGAAGATTAAAAAGAACATAAACTTGATAAGTACAGGATATAATTTTAGTTAATTCATATTTTAAGGAGTAAATATAATTTAAAAAAATAATTTTAAAAAATTTAAAAAATAATAAAATAAGCGTATTTTTACCAAATTTTACATGGAGAAAACAATTTTAAACCATTTTTTTATTCGCTCTTATTTTCTTTTTTTATTCTTATTCTTTTTTTTATTCGAACTATTATCCATAGTTCAATAGTTTTTTTTTATACTCAAAGTTTCATATTTAAGACCGTTAAGGGCCGAGATAATGACCTAAACGGTTGAAGCTTCGATTCAGTTAAGGCCTGACTAACAGCTTAAAAAGTTAATTAATTACTTATTTTTACTTTATAATTAATTATTTTTTGATTAGCTTATCTATATGAATCTAATTATTCTTTAGCGAATTTCAAAGGAAAAATGAGCTTGTGTTTTGGAAACAAATGCAAATCTTAAGAAAATCGATACCAATGTCACCATGTTCCGTATTATCATTTTACAAAAATCCTTTGTACAAACCTTTTTTGTGCGAAGTAAATAAATATATTTAATGAATAAAATAAATATATTTAGAAAAGAATACTCTTACAAAATTTTGTGATATAAGGCGCGGTCGAATATCCACGGCCTTCTAGAACGTTGGATCACCAACAAACTTCTTTTATAACTTTTTTTTCAAAATTTTCAGTAATTAGCCGGATTTGTGATAAATGAAGCCTATTTCCGTAATCTGCACGCTCTTTTGGTTAATCTCAAAGAGTATTTACATTCACTCGACGATTTATTTTTAATCTAACTTGGTACATACATAACTACTGTTAGACGTCAATATTTTGTGTTATATTTTGACATGTCATATTTGTTAACATTGACGTCTAACAGTAGTTATGTATGTACCAAGTTAGATTAAAAATAAATCGTTGAGTGAATGTAAATACTCTTTGAGATTAACCAGAAAAGCGTGCAGATTACGGAAATAGGCTTCATTTATCACAAATCTGGCTAATTACTGAAAATTTTGAAAAAAAGTTATAAAAAAGTTTGTTGGTGATCCAACGTTCTAGAAGGCCGTGGATATTCGACCGCGCCTTATACAGAGTGGTACATTTCAAAAATATCACTATGATTAAATCAGCTTCGTGTAAAGCTATCGTGATAAAATAGGTATCTACCATCCACGAAGCTGACCACTGGAAGTTCAAATACCCAATTTTTATTTTGGTAATCGTCTGGCATAAATATTAATCGTATTACCAAAATGTGTTTTCCAGCGGTAACTTTAAAAAATAAATTAGAGCATACGTTTATATTAATTACATCAGAAACTGTGTCATATACCAAACCATTTAATACCAATATAATTAAATTTCAACAATTGGTAAGTGTTACCAAAAAAAACCTCCCATATCTTGGCAGACACAGCTTTTAATCATATTTTTTCACTTAAATTTTTTTTTTTATAATATTCATAGTTTTAAGTTAAGTTTAAGGTTGACAGTTTAATTAAAACCAAATTTAGCCTTCAACTAACGAAATGACATCAAAGAAGCAATTAGTCATTTCTTTATCCGTTAATTTGTTTCCGTTGTAGTAACTGATCCGTAACAAGACTGGAAACAATTTACAACTATTTAGGTGTCTTCAATTTGTCAGGAAAATGAGCAAACCACTCGATTGGATCATTTAGATATTTTCATTTGATTTCCTTATTTTGTTTATAACGCTGTAGTTTTGATTGACTAGATTCATAGTTTTTAGTCATAATGTTGTTTATAGTTATGTTATGTTATTATTAGTTATTTTGTTTTTAGTGGTGTAATTATTTTGTTATAGTTATTAGTTATGTCCTTTAGTTGTAGTTGTTTATTAAAAATCAAGATGATAGATACTTTGATAGACATTCTATCAGCTTAATCAGTCTAATAGACTAGAAGTAAAACCAGTGGGCAAAATGAAACTGTCATGACAGGTTTTTATATTTTAACACAATATAATTGTGCGAGAGACACCTAGGAAATGTAACAAGCAAAATGCAATGCTACATCTGGGAACTGTTCCATCATTCATCATTCGACATTCGTCATCATTGATTGCTCGACATAATGTCATATCCCACTCTTAGTACGTTCACAAACACTTTAGATCCGCGTATCGTATAGAGTACGATCTCTCAATACGGTAATTTAAGCTGTATGAACCATGCGGAGGGGATCTGATCGCATACGCTAGAACTAGGGAGATGGAATCTAAATGGATCCCCCGATACGCTGTCTTTTTGTGTGTATACCTTAAGAGACGATCGTATTTAACGGATAACCTTCTCGTCGAACTTTTATTTCACTTTATTTCACTTCTATATAACCGTTTTTGATCAAATAACTTTTGGAATATTATTTTCAAAGAAATCACAATTTAATTAAATATATTTTTTGTTTTAAACTTCCTCATAACCAAAAGTGAAGGTTCACTATACAAGACGCCATGTTTTGGCGGGTTCAGTTATCACTCGATCGACTAAACAAATACGCTGCAAGAACCGTGAAGTTAGTTGACCGATTGTATACGTATTCTATACGATCCGCGGATCTAGAGTGTGTGTGAACGTACTATCTGTTTCGTTACGTCTAACTCATCAGGGCGCCGACAGAGTCTCGTCTCTGGTAAGTACTTCACATTATATTCTTCGGAATTAATTGAAGGTCAGAGTGAGTTCAGGCTCTGTGGGCGCCCTGATGAGTTAGACGTAACGAAACAGAGTGGGACATGACATTATGTCGAGCTATCAATGATAACGAATGTCGAATGATGGAACAGTTCCCAGATGTAGCATTGCATTTTGCTTGTTACAATTCCTAGGTGTCTCTTGCACAAATATATTGTGTCAACTATTCATGTTTTGCAAAACTCGGCAGTATCAAATGATATATTTTATTTTTTAGTTCCAAAGAACTCTAATTAAATAGTCATCCAAGGTCTATTAGGGTGTTATGACTTATTATTATTTAGAATTTGGTATTACTGGACGTCTGAGGTGGTTTAACTTCGGTCTCGCTACACTAGACTTTAAAATAAAGTGTTTATCCAAAGTCTAGGTTGTTACGACTTCGGATTCTATTTGCTCGTCCTCAGAATGTCATTATCCAAACCTATTTGTAGTATTACTTCGGTTCTGCTGAACCCGAACTTAGAATAACGTAGTCATCCTAAGGGCGTTTTGACTTGATTGACCGTCTATAGATGTACATTGGCGTCAAATTTCTACTTGATTTGTCAAATTTTCGAATTAATACGAATTTTATAAATTTTTATAAAAATTAGTAATCGTTGTCTAAAAAGTATCTTCCGGCAGCAGAGCAAATATAATGTCTGGTTTTTGTGCTCCCTAGCATAAACAGAGCAGGAGTTATGCGTGACACAGACAGACACACACACACTCACAAACAGCTTCAAGATGGACTACTCAAAACGTCATAAAATGCCTGAACAAATAATTATGTTAAAACCTGGGTTTTGGATGTTTAGTATGGACACGATACTTTCCTTACACCTACGATTGTAGGTGAGGAACAGTAAAAATACTGCAGAAGTAAAGTCGATGAAAGAAGCTAACTTTCTATTTAAGCTAAATAATTTTACAATTAATTAATAAATATGATAGCTCAACTTCAATTTTTGTCCACGAGAGGCTACATTTATTTTTTTAATTATTAAAATTGATTTTCCTTCATTAAATAGCTATTATTACGGTTTTTCAACAAGCCTTAAACTGTTAATAGGGAGTCATCACTAAGGAGAAGATAATTCTTATTTATGCAATATGATAATGCAACATGAATTCCAATTTCCGCTGATTTCAATGCCTAACCTATCTCCGAAGCAGATCAATTATTACAGACTATTAAATAGTTTGATTTTATATTCTTTTCATAGACATTACAATAGTAGACTATATGATAGCACTTCATTCTCTACCGGAGAGTTAATTACATTTTTAATTAAAATTTGATCTAATCTATGCTTAATTGTTATTATTTTTATTTACTGCCTACTATTACATTATTTTCGTTGTTACATTCCTAAATATGTCCACTGCTCTGGTTCTGACATCCATGAATATCGAATTTTCTTACAATCGTAAAGATGAATGTCATCTTCCATCAGAATTGTATTGATGTATCTATCGCTAAAGAATAACTAGTTTGAAGATATGTTCTTTTGTAAGAAGCGGCGTAGCTAATCTGTATTGATTAGGTTTTACCACGTATATAGCAGTGCATGGAAAGAAATAAACATTTGACACTTTATATATATATTTATCTATTGGATTACTACACAAGCAGCTATGTATACTATCAACTATCATAAATATAGTAGTTTATACTGTACTCTCTAATACGTACGTTTCCTATATCATAGAAAGACTGGAAAATATCCTCTAGTCCAAGAGGATATATACAACTTACGCTTCACTTGTAAATATGGACATATAGGTTTACTTCGTTCGAACATAGCCAACCAATGAGTATGTTGAAACTAACGGCTGCAAACAAACCCTTGCTGAAGGCATAGAGATATAAACTAGAAGGGGCATAGCCTATTTCAATACATTGAGATGCCTGAAACTTTTTTTTTTTGTCTCTCAGGGGCTCTGTGTAACCTCAATGAAACCTCCTTCAAGAGTGAGTTAAGGTTATAATAAATTAATTGATTTCAGTTTCCCTTACATTTTTTTGTGTTTGATTTGTATTTTAACGTTCTACTATATAAGTTATTGTAATTTAGTACTGATTAATTGATTATATTTATTAGCGAAGGTGATATTAAATATATCATTATTATTTAAAATAAACTAAATTTTTTTTGTACTAGTCACCCTAAACTATTTCTTCCTATTTTTATTTATTTATTATATCTTATTTTTTATCTGATTCATTTAAATTCTTTGATTTATCATTATACCTTCTTAATTTTAATACACATGCTTTATTAAAAGAATATTGATATGAAAATTGCCCTCTGCAAATGATAGCCTGTGATTTGTCTCTGCATCCTTTCTCTATGTTTCATTTTTATTTTTTTTTATTTTAATTGAATGTAAAGAAGGATTTTTTATTTTTTAATTTCAACCTACCTTTAAATTGTCGAATACATATCAATCATAACTTGGTACTCCACCCTATAAAACCTTTATGGTAAAGGGTTACATGATCAATTTTTTGTTATTGTATTTTTTGAATAAATAAATATTATATATATCATATATATTAGCGAAGGTGTTCAGGTTACTTTTTCGATGTTTTAAAATTTAACCTATAGGGCTCCTCTAGTAATAATATCTCTATGCATGGCTGAAGGAATTATCTCATCAAACAGCTTCAGCATCTCCCACTAACTGCTAATTTGGAATAGCAACAACTGTTTAGTGAGCTTTCGTTCCTGTGTAATAGCTCATTTTCATAGAGATATTATTACTAGAGGTGCCCTATCGGTTGAATTTTGAAACATCAAAAAAATAACCTGAACACCCTTGAGTATTAATATGATGAAATAAACATTAAAAAATACAGTAACTTATATAATACAACATTCATAATAAAAAACAATGCGGAAAAAGCCGACAACGCTTGATTTGTTATAACCTTAACTTACTCTTAAAGGAGGTTTCAATGAGGTTACACAGAGGCCCTGAGAGCCCCAAAAAATGTTTTAGGCCTCTCAATTTATTAAGGTAGGCTGTGCCCCCTCTAGTATATTTCTATGCTCATTTTTATACATTCTCTTCTGAGCATCTAACTCAGTAGTGGATTGTGACAATCCACTGGATAATCTATAGGATTGGAATAGTAACAATGATGTGACGGAGCATCTAACTCAGCAGTGGATTGTAATATTAACAATGTGACGGAGCATCTAGCTCGCAGTGGATTGTGACAATCCACTGGATAATCCAGTGGATTGTAATAGTAACAATGTGACGGAGCATCTAGCTCAGCAGTGGATTGTGACAATCCACTGGATAATCCAGTGGACTGTAATAGTAACAATGTGACGGAGCATCTAGCTCAGCAGTGGATTGTGACAATCCACTGGATAATCCAGTGGACTGTAATATTAACAATGTGACGGAGCATCTAGCTCGCAGTGGATTGTGACAATCCACTGGATAATCCAGTGGATTGTAATAGTAACAATGTGACGGAGCATCTAGCTCAGCAGTGGATTGTGACAATCCACTGGATAATCCAGTGGATTGTAATAGTAACAATGTGACGGAGCATCTAGCTCAGCAGTGGATTGTGACAATCCACTGGATAATCCAGTGGACTGTAATAGTAACAATGTGACGGAGCATCTAGCTCAGCAGTGGATTGTTACAATCCACTGGACTGTAATAGCAACAATGTGACGGAGCATCTAACTCAGCAGTGGATTGTAACAGTCCACTGGATAATCCAGTGGACTGTAATAGTAACAATGTGACGGAGCATCTAGCTCAGCAGTGGATTGTTACAATCCACTGGACTGAAATAGCAACAATGTGACGGAGCATCTAACTCAGCAGTGGATTGTAACAGTCACTGGATAATCCAGTGGACTGTAATAGTAACAATGTGACGGAGCATCTAGCTCAGCAGTGGATTGTACAATCCACTGGACAGTAACAATGTGCATCTAATCAGCAGTGGATTGTAACAATCCACTGGAATCCAGTGGATTGTAATAGTAACATTGTGACGGAGCATCTCTAGATGTTCCGTCACATTGTTACTCTTAGAAAACTGTTAATAGTTTTCACCATTGTCAGGCTATTTTCTTCTGATATCCACATTAATACAAAACTAGTGAAAGTCTTTTCTCATAGATAAACTTCGTTTTCTAACTTATTATTTTATAATTATATTTTTATAATTATTTTAAACAAGATTCCTTAATTCTACTCATAATTTTATCTTATAATTCGCACAACTATAATTCTTCTTTAGTAACAAAAGTGATAATCTAAAAGTGAAATTTGGGAACTAAGCTCTTGTTTAATTATCGCTTGTTTTACTTTTGTTTGGTTTTACTCTTTTTTGGAAAACAAAATATTATTCGTCATAATAAATAAAACTAACATTTAAGCTCCAACTGTTCGATAAAATGAAAAATGGAATATGAGGTCTTGATTATAGAGAGAGAAACATTATTTACAAATATAAATAATAAAGTGGGGTGTCCTCATATTAAGGAGTGCATTAAAACAAACCGTACTAAATCAATCACATAGACATAAAAATAATTTAAAAAAAACAAAAATAAAAATAAAAATAAAAAATATATAAAAAAATAAAAGTAAAAAATAAATAAATAAAAAAAATAAATAAAAAAATATAAATACAAACATAACATAAAACAAAACAAACACAATTAAATAATAAAAATAAAAAAAAATAAAAAAATAATTAATTTAATTTTTTTTTATTTTTACACAATTTTTTTACATACATTCATTATTTAAATTATTAAATTTTAATTTAAATTAAAAAAACAACAATTAGCTTTTGACCGTAGGATTATATCTTCATAAGAAAGTATTAAATATCAAACTAAACCACTCAATAGTTTGTTATAGAACCCTTTCTGCAGAAGACTAAATTCTACGGTCGATTTTTTTTAAACTTTTTTATTGAATATTGCAACTACATGAAACATATGTTATTAGCAATAATAGTAACAGTGATAAGATATGGCTTTGATATGACTTTTGCAAGAATCTACCCAGTGGTAGTACTTGCTGGCATGATTTACGGTCGAAAGTTTAAATTTTGGTTTAATTTATTTTGACCATAACCTCATCATTTTATGGTCTATTTTTATACATATGGTCTATAAACTCACTTATTGTTTCCTCTGATATCCTTGGAGATAGCTAAGCAAAACGAGCCTATTTGCTGTAATTGGCTCGTTTTGATTATAGTCCAAGAGCCAGGCCAAAAAAAATGTGACTCATTTTGTACCACTTCAAACAAAATTTTTTTTAAAATATACCTTAAATTATGAAGTAAAAGCATAGTCTGCCTATCCAGAGTGGAGCCCTTCATATGAATGCGCTCGCTCAAAATTGTAGAAAATCGCACAAATTCCAGTTTTCTTGCCATAAGTTGTTCCCTATAGTTCAAAACAGTAGCGCTAGAGGAGTTCATCGTATAATGATAAATAAAAGAGTCTCTCCACTTAATTACTTTATTAAAAAACAAAGCCGGCTTTCAACCCCAAAAGGTCATCATCAGTGCCTAACAAACAAATAAATATAACATAATAATAAAACAACAAGTAAATAAAAAAGTAAAAATATACAAAACGTACTACTATACAAAAAGAAGTCAAAAAAAATAAAACTTAAACAATATATATGTATATTTTTACTTTTTTATTTACTTGTTGTTTTATTATTATGTTATATTTATTTGTTTGTTAGGCACTGATGATGACCTTTTGGGGTTGTAAGCCGGCTTTGTTTTTTAATAAAGTAATTAAGCGGAGAGACTCTTTTATTTATCATTGTTCCCTATAGGGTCGTGTGTAAAACATGAAGAGAATTCTTTTTAAGCTGATAAAATTTCCTATATAACGGTGTTTTTGTCAAAATCGTATAACTACTACTAAAGTTATGACACTTGTTAGATGCGGCCAATAAAATGCACAAAAAGACAATATTTTTTCAAATAAATTCGCTGACTTAGCGTTAATTAACCATTTTTTGAAAATGCCATAACTTTGTAGTCATCCAATTTTTATTTTATTTTTATTTTTATAACAATAATTATAAATCATAAATATATTTATAATTATGATTATAAATATAATCATAATTATATTTATGATTAAACACTCGTTTTATAGAACAATTTATCACCTTTAGAAAATAAAAACATTTTCTAAAGGTTATTAAATGTTATAAAGGTGATAAATAGATTTTCATGTTTTGCACACGACCACAGAGAACTACTTATTTCAAGAAAACTGAAATTCGTGCAATTTTAATAAATTTTGAGCATTGTGCAATTATATGAAGGGTTGACTTTGGATAGGCTGACAAGGTTTTTTCTTCGTAATTTGAGGTATATTTAAAAAAATTTGGATTGATAGTACAAAATATGTCACGTTTTTTCAGGTCCGTCTCTTGGACAATTATCTCTTAAATAATTATTATTATCTCCTATTATATTATTTATATTATATTATATTATATTATATTATTATTATTATATTATATTATATTATAAATTTGGATTGGTAGTACAAAATATGTCACGTTTTTTCAGGTCGTCTCTTGGACTATTATCTCTTAAATAATTATTATTATATTATATTATATTATATTATTATTATTATTTATATTATATTATAAATTTGGATTGATAGTACAAAATATGTCACGTTTTTTCAGGTCCGTCTCTTGGACTATTATCTCTTAAATATTATTATTATTTATTATATTATATTATTATATTATATTTTATTATATTTATATTATTTAAATTTGGATTGATAGTACAAAATATGTCACGTTTTTTCAGGTCCGTCTCTTGGACTATTATCTCTTAAATAATTATTGTTATTATCTCCTATTATATTATATTATATATTATTATTATATTATATTATAAATTTGGATTGCTAGTACAAAATATGTCACGTTTTTTCAGGTCCGTCTCTTGGACTATTATATCTTAAATAATTATTATTATTATCTCCTATTATATATATTATATTATTATTATTATATTATTATAAATTTGGTTTGATAGTACAAAATATGTCACGTTTTTTCAGGTCCGTCTCTTGGACTATTATCTCTTAAATAATTATTATTATCTCTTATTATTATCTCCTACTTTCCTTTCCAATACTTCCATAAAAGAAATAGAATTTAAGGGAAAAATTATAGACACAGGCCTTATAATAGGTTTAACTATTTAGTTAAACCCCTTTTCTTCGTTTGATTTCATATGCATGGTGCTTCTCATGAAGGGTAAACAGATGTATAAAGTTTCCATATAAAAGAAGCCATATTGTATTGTATTTCTATGATTCATTCCCTCTATACCTCATGGAGACAGGAACTTAGTACTTCCGTTAATAAACATAGTGACCATATTGTTATAACTGTAACTTATACAAGTGTTCAAAACAATTCTTGCCATTTGTTATAAATCCATCAATTTTATTGATGAAATCATTTTTTGTCCAATAATTTATTTTTTTGAGGTAGTACGTAATTGAGCACTTTATTGGACCGTTTTTAGGATGAGAAGCCAATCATTATTGTTATAGGAGGTTATTTAGTACTTTTCACCTCCGAGGACAATAATGAATGTAAAAAACTCCTAGGACGTAAAAGTAATTCATATATTGCCCGCCATTACTGTAATGTAGCGTGTTCAAAAAACAATCTGTGTAAAACCTTCATGAGATTTCTTTAAAAACGTTTATTTTGTTTCTGTTTTTGTTCGTAGGCTAATTTTTTTCGTTTTTAAAAGGTGTTCTAGTTCTAATTGACAATTTTTGTGTGTTTATTTGTAAAGCTTTTATGTTTTTGAGTAAAAGTGTGAAGCTATGGATGAATTCAATGACGACGATAATATGGAGTTAATTGGACGTTTGTTTTTTTTTTTCAATTAAGTATTTGGCGCAGTTTTATTTAATGAGTGCTACCTCAAAAAAATAGTGTATGCCTTGGCTGAGAACGCCTTTATGTCTTGGCAATTTTTCCGTGTAAATCTAATGTAATGTAAATCTAATTGCCGTGACATAAAGACACACTTCTCAGCCTTATGGCATAAATAACTAATATTTTGGATAAAATTATCTGATTATAAAGCTCAGGAAGCAATGGCCACGTCGCGTTCAGTGGCCAAAGGCTCCTATTTTATAACTCTTTAATAATTATTTTGATACAAAAAATTAAAATTAAAACGTAATTTCTCATGTAATATTGGCTTCACATAACCATTGAATAAAATGGAAACGATTATTCAATATAAATGTAACAAAAATCATAAAAAAAACCTTTAATTCTCAAAGGTG
>JACMZG010001908.1:57523377-57555877 GCA_018340805.1 Microvelia longipes
AAATAAATAATTCCGGCGCGGTGGTCCGCTGTCGGGCGAATTTCATTTAGAATGCGTGTTTTCCGTGCTAAACAACCCATTTCTTGCTTATGCAAGAACCATGCCCATTGCGTGGTTCCGGTTCATGCTTTAGAACCTAAGCAGTTACTCAATTGTCAAGCACTGCTCGTAACTCATTTTGTCTGTATTTTCCAAAGGAAATGCGCATAATTATCCAGTTGTACAAAAATATGCCTCTAAAATTAAAAGTACGCACTATTATTTGCACTAGTTAAAAGCTTAGTTACTTTTATTTAAAGATTTTAGCGCATTTCCTTTGGTGGTGTCTAAAAATACTACTATACATAACAATATATTATATATATATATATATATATATATATATATATATATAAATAAAGTTTCGCAAAAAGAATTTTTCGTCATTAGGGACCTCTGAAACGGATTTGTGTCGTGGTCCGAGGTTCGAATTCCGCAATGAGCCTATCCCATTAGGCAAATTTTCTAAGGAAATTCGCTAAAAGGCATAATACACTCGGCTAAGGTTTAACTTTTTAGTATAAACGCGCTAGGATTTACGATAATAACAGACATATATGGACACACACATACGCAGACAACTTGATAAAAACAACTCCTGAATCAGATATGGTAATTCCGATTTGCTGTCCTGAAAATAGATAAACATCGAAAGTTAATCGAATCGGTTAGTACTTCGGTGCAAGTGTATTCCTTTCTGTAATAAATTAGTCTACTAAATTTTAATTTAATACGACTCAGTATTGTATTAAAAATATTATTATTTTTATACGAATAGATATCGTATTACTAATACGGCATCTACGTTTTTTGTTGGTTCACTATGTTAAGCAGCATCGAGCGGTCAGTAGCAAGATAATCTCTGGGAATAATACGTTTTGAATGTCTAAGAACAACGAAGCGAGTCCAAAGACGTATTGCTATATAAATTAAGTTATCTTCATTTTCTGAGAACGAGCAAAGTGAGTCTAAAGCGATAAGGATGAACGTATCGAATCTAAAATGACAAGGAAAAGTTCTGAAGTACTCAACGCGATTTTTATCAATCAAATATATTATAAGTTGTTACATAATCCCATCGAACTGACAAATAAAGCTATTTTGAAGATGCTTCCATTAAGTAGAATTAGAACGACACTAGCGCAACAAGTGTCAAACATTCTTCAAAACTTTAACAGGTATAAAATGAGTTGAAAGTAATAAACAACAATAACAACCTGTTGCCTTCCTAATATCAGAGTTAAATAATTGCGAGAGAAAATTGCCTATTTAATAAATGAAATCATCCATTGTTGATGCTGAGATACAAACAAAATATTATTTATAGTTCAATTTCTTTTAAACATCTCTTTGTTATTATTATTTCATTGTTTATATTTTTATGATGCGTTTAATCTGAGAAAAATTACGGCTTTCAACATAATTCTCACCTTTGAGAATTAAAGGTTTTTTTTTATGATTTTTGTTACATTTATATTGAATAATCGTTTCCATTTTATTCAATGGTTATGTGAAGCCAATATTACATGAGAAATTACGTTTTAATTTTAATTTTTGTATCAAAATAATTATTAAAGAGTTATAAAATAGGAGCCTTTGGCCACTGAACGCGACGTGGCCATTGCTTCCTGAGCTTTATAATCAGATAATTTTATCCAAAATATTAGTTATTTATGCCATAAGGCTGAGAAGTGTGTCTTTATGTCACGGCAATTAGATTTACATTACATTAGATTTACACGGAAAAATTGCCAAGACATAAAGGCGTTCTCAGCCAAGGCATACACTATTTTTTTGAGGTAGCACTCATTAAATAAACTGCGCCAAATACTTAATTGAAAAAAAAAAACAAACGTCCAATTAACTCCATATTATCGTCGTCCATTGAATTCATCCATAGCTTCACACTTTTACTCAAAAACATAAAAGCTTTACAAATAAACACACAAAAATTGTCAATTAGAACTAGAACACCTTTAAAAAACGAAAAAAATTTAGCCTACGAACAAAAACAGAAACAAAATAAACGTTTTTAAAGAAATCTCATGAAGTTTTACACAGATTGTTTTTTGAACACGCTACATTACAGTAATGGCGGCAATATATGAATTACTTTTACGTCCTAGGAGTTTTTTTACATTCATTATTGTCCTCGGAGGTGAAAAGTACTAAATACCTCCTATAACAATAATGATTGGCTTCTCATCCTAAAAACGGTCCAATAAAGTGCTCAATTACGTACTACTCAAAAAAATAAATTATTGGACAAAAAATGATTTCATCAATAAAATTGATGGATTTATAACAAATGGCAAGAATGTTTTGAACACTTGTATAAGTTACAGTTATAACAATATGGTCACTATTTTATTAACGGAAGTACTAAGTTCCTGTCTCCATGAGGTATAGAGGAATGAATCATAGAAATACAATACAATATGGCTTCTTTTATGGAAACTTTATACATCTGTTTACCCTTCATGAGAAGCCCCCATGCATATGAAATCAACGAAGAAAAGGGGTTTAACTAAATAGTTAAACCTATTATAAGGCCTGTGTCTATAATTTTCCCTTAAATTCTATTTCTTTTATGGAAGTATTGGAAAGGAAAGTAGGAGATAATAATAAGAGATAATAATAATTATTTAAGAATGAAAATAGTCCAAGAGACGGACCTGAAAAAAACGTGACATATTTTGTACTATCCAACCAAATTTATATATAATATAATAATAATAATATAATATATATAATAGGAGATAATAATAATAATTATTTAAGATATAATAGTCCAAGAGACGGACCTGAAAAAACGTGACATATTTTGTACTAGCAATCCAAATTTATAATATAATATAATAATAATAATAATATAATATAATAGGAGATAATAACATAATTATTAAGAGATAATAGTCCAATAGACGGACCTGAAAAAACGTGACATATTTTTGTACTATCAATCCAAATTTAATAATATAAATATAATAATAATAATAATATAATATAATATAATATAAAAATATAATAAATAATAATATTTAAGAGATAAGTCCAAGAGACGGACCTGAAAAAACGTGACATATTTTTGTACTATCAATCCAAATTTATAATATAATATAAATATAATAATATAATATAATATAATAAATAATAATATTATTTAAGAGATAATAGTCCAAGAGACGGACCTGAAAAAAACGTGACATATTTTGTACTACCAATCCAAATTTATAATATAATATAATATATAATAAAAAATAATATAATATAATATAATATAATATAAAATAGGAGATATAATAATTATTAAGAGATAATTGTCCAAGAGACGGACCTGAAAAAACGTGACATATTTTGTACTATCAATCCAAATTTTTTAAATATACCTCAAATTACGAAGAAAAAACCTTGTCAGCCTATCCAAAGTCAACCCTTCATATAATTGCACAATGCTCAAATTTTATAAAATTGCACGAATTTCAGTTTCTTGAAATAAGTAGTTCTCTGTGGGTCGTGTGCAAAACATGAAAATCTATTATCACCTTTATAACATTTAATAACCTTTAGAAAATGTTTTTATTTTCTAAAGGTGATAAATTGTTCTATAAAACGAGTGTTTAATCATAAATATAATTATGATTATATTTATAATCATAATTATAAATATATTTATGATTTATAATTATTGTTATAAAAATAAAAATAAAATAAAAATTGGATGACTACAAAGTTATGGCATTTTCAAAAAATGGTTAATTAACGCTAAGTCAGCGAATTTATTTGAAAAAATATTGTTTTTTGTGCATTTTATTGGCCGCATCTAACAAGTGTCATAACTTTAGTAGTAGTTATACGATTTGACAAAAACACCGTTATATAGGAAATTTTATCAGCTTAAAAAGAATTCTCTTCATGTTTTACACACGACCCTATAGGGAACAATGATAAATAAAAGAGTCTCTCCGCTTAATTACTTTATTAAAAAACAAAAGCCGGCTTACAACCCCAAAAGGTCATCATCAGTGCCTAACAAACAAATAAATATAACATAATAAAAAACAACAAGTAAATAAAAAAGTAAAAATATACATATAATTGTTAAGTTTTATTTTTTTTGACTTCTTTTTGTATAGTAGTACGTTTGTATATTTTTACTTTTTTATTTACTTGTTGTTTATATTAGTTTATTTATTTGTTTGTTAGGCACTGATGATGACCTTTTGGGTTGAAAGCCGGCTTTGTTTTTTAAAGTAATTAAGTGGAGAGACTCTTTTATTTATCATTATACGATGAACTCCTCTAGCGCTACTGTTTTTGAACTATAGGAACAACTTATGGCAAGAAAACTGGAATTTGTGCGATTTTCTACAATTTTGAGCGAGCGCATTCATATGAAGGGCTCCACTCTGGATAGGCAGACTATGCTTTTACTTCATAATTTAAGGTATATTTTAAAAAAAATTTTGTTTGAAGTGGTACAAAATGAGTCACATTTTTTTTGGCCTGGCTCTTGGACTATAATCAAAACGAGCCAATTACAGCAAATAGGCTCGTTTTGCTTAGCTATCTCCAAGGATATCAGAGGAAACAATAAGTGAGTTTATAGACCATATGTATAAAAATAGACCATAAAATGATGAGGTTATGGTCAAAATAAATTAAACCAAAATTTAAACTTTCGACCGTAAATCATGCCAGCAAGTACTACCACTGGGTAGATTCTTGCAAAAGTCATATCAAAGCCATATCTTATCACTGTTACTATTATTGCTAATAACATATGTTTCATGTAGTTGCAATATTCAATAAAAAAGTTTAAAAAAAATCGACCGTAGAATTTAGTCTTCTGCAGAAAGGGTTCTATAACAAACTATTGAGTGGTTTAGTTTGATATTTAATACTTTCTTATGAAGATATAATCCTACGGTCAAAAGCTAATTGTTGTTTTTTTAATTTAAATTAAAATTTAATAATTTAAATAATGAATGTATGTAAAAAAAATTGTGTAAAAATAAAAAAAATTAAATTAATTATTTTTTTTATTTTTTTTTATTTTATTATTTAATTGTGTTTGTTTGTGTTTTTATTTATGTTTGTATTTATATTTTTTTTATTTATTTTTTTATTTATTTTTTTACTTTTATTTTTTTATATTTTTTATTTTTATTTTTTATTTTGTTTTTTTTTAAATTTATTTTTATGTCTATGTGATTGATTTAGTACGGTTTTTTTAATGCACTCCTTAATATGAGGACACCCCCACTTTATTATTTATATTGTAAATAATGTTTCTCTCTCTATAAAAGACCTCATATTCCATTTTTCATTTTATCGAACAGTTGGAGCTTAAATGTTAGTTTTATTTATTATGACGAATATATTTTTTGTTTTCCAAAAAAGAGTAAAACCAAACAAAAGTAAAACAAGCGATAATTAAACAAGAGCTTAGTTCCCAAATTTCACTTTTAGATTATCACTTTTGTTACTAAAGAAGAATTATAGTTGTGCGAATTATAAGATAAAATTATGAGTAGAATTAAGGAATCTTGTTTAAAATAATTATAAAATAATAAAATTATAAAATATAAGTTAGAAAACGAAGTTTATCTATGAGAAAAGACTTTCACTAGTTTTGTATTAATGTGGATATCAGAAGAAAATAGCCTGACAATGGTGAAAACTATTAACAGTTTTCTAAGAGTAACAATGTGACGGAACATCTAGAGATGCTCCGTCACAATGTTATATCAAATCCACTGGATATCCAGTGGATTGTTACAATGCTGACACATTGGTCCAGTGGATTGTAACAATCCACTGCTGAGCTAGATGCTCCGTCACATTGTTACTATTACAGTCCACTGGATTACCAGTGGACTGTTACAATCCACTCTGAGTTAGATGCTCCGTCACATTGTTGCTATTTCAGTCCAGTGGATTGTAACAATCCACTGCTGAGCTAGATGCCCGTCACATTGTTACTATTACAGTCCACTGGATTATCCAGTGGACTGTTACAATCCACTGCTGAGTTAGATGCTCCGTCCATTGTTGCTATTACAGTCCAGTGGATTGTAACAATCCACTGCTGAGCTAGATGCTCCGTCACATTGTTACTATTACAGCCACTGGATTATCCAGTGGATGTCACAATCCACTGCTGAGCTAGATGCTCCGTCACATTGTTACTATTACAATCCACTGGATTACCAGTGGATTGTCACAATCCACTGCTGAGCTAGATGCCCGTCACATTGTTACTATTACATCCACTGGATTATCCAGTGATTGTCACAATCCACTGCGAGCTAGATGCTCCGTCACTTGTTAATATTACAGTCACTGGATTATCCAGTGGATTGTCACAATCCACTGCTGAGCTAGATGCTCCGTCACATTGTTACTATTACAGTCCACTGGATTATCCAGTGGATTGTCACAATCCACTGCTGAGCTAATGCTCCGTCACATTGTTACTATTACAATCCACTGGATTATCCAGTGGATTGTCACAATCCACTGCGAGCTAGATGCTCCGTCACATTGTTAATATTACAATCCACTGCTGAGTTAGATGCTCCGTCACATCATTGTTACTATTCCAATCCTATAGATTATCCAGTGGATTGTCACAATCCACTACTGAGTTAGATGCTCAGAAGAGAATGTATAAAAATGAGCATAGAGAAATATACTAGAGGGGGCACAGCCTACCTTAATAAATTGAGAGGCCTAAAACATTTTTTGGGGCTCTCAGGGCCTCTGTGTAACCTCATTGAAACCTCCTTTAAGAGTAAGTTAAGGTTATAACAAATCAAGCGTTGTCGGCTTTTCCCGCATTGTTTTTTATGAATGTTGTATTATATAAGTTACTGTATTTTTTAATGTTTTTCATCATATTAATACTCAAGGGTGTTCAGGTTATTTTTTGATGTTTCAAAATTCAACCGATAGGGCACCTCTAGTAATAATATCTCTATGAAAATGAGCTATTACACAGGAACGAAAGCTCACTAAACAGTTGTTGCTATTCCAAATTAGCAGTTAGTGGGAGATGCTGAAGCTGTTTGATGAGATAATTCCTTCAGCCATGCATAGAGATATTATTACTAGAGGAGCCCTATAGGTTAAATTTAAAACATCGAAAAAGTAACCTGAACACCTTCGCTAATATATATGATATATATAATATTATTTATTCAAAAAATACAATAACAAAAAATTGATCATGTACCCTTTACCATAAAGGTTTTATAGGGTGGAGTACCAAGTTATGATTGATATGTATTCGACAATTTAAAGGTAGGTTGAAATTAAAAAATAAAATAATCCTTCTTTTAATTCAATTATAAAAAAAATAAAAAATGAAACATAGAGAAAGGATGCAGAGACAAATCACAGGCTATCATTTGCAGAGGCAATTTTCATATCATATTCTTTTAATAAAGCATGTGTATTAAAATTAAGAAGGTATAATGATAAATCAAAGAATTTAAATAATCAGATAAAAATAATAAGATATAAAATAAAATAAAAAGGAAGAAATAGTTTAGGGTGACTAGTACAAAAAAAATTTATTTATTTAAATAATAATGATATATTTAATATCACCTTCGCTAATAAATATAATCAATTAATCAGTACTAAATTACAATAACTATATAGTAGAACGTAAAAATACAAATCCAAACACAAAAAATGTAAGGGAAACTGAAATCAATTAATTTTATAACCTTAACTCACTCTTGAAGGAGGTTTCATTGAGGTTACACAGAGCCCCTGAGAGACAAAAAAAAAAAGTTTCAGGCATCTCAATGTATTGAAATAGGCTATGCCCCTTCTAGTTTATATCTCTATGCCTTCAGCAAGGGTTTGTTTGCAGCCGTTAGTTTCAACATACTCATTGGTTGGCTATGTTCGAACGAAGTAAACCTATATGTCCATATTTACAAGTGAAGCGTAAGTTGTATATATCCTCTTGGACTAGAGGATATTTTCCAGTCTTTCTATGATATAGGAAACGTACGTATTAGAGAGTACAGTATAAACTACTATATTTATGATAGTTGATAGTATACATAGCTGCTTTGTGTAGTAATCCAATAGATAAATATATATATAAAGTGTCAAATGTTTATTTTCTTTCCATGCACTGCTATATACGTGGTAAAACCTAATCAATACAGATTAGCTACGCCGCTTCTTACAAAAGAACATATCTTCAAACTAGTTATTCTTTAGCGATAGATACATCAATACAATTCTGATGGAAGATGACATTCATCTTTACGATTGTAAGAAAATTCGATATTCATGGATGTCAGAACCAGAGCAGTGGACATATTTAGGAATGTAACAACGAAAATAATGTAATAGTAGGCAGTAAATAAAAAAATAACAATTAAGCATAGATTAGATCAAATTTTAATTAAAAATGTAATTAACTCTCCGGTAGAGAATGAAGTGCTATCATATAGTCTACTATTGTAATGTCTATGAAAAGAATATAAAATCAAACTATTTAATAGTCTGTAATAATTGATCTGCTTCGGAGATAGGTTAGGCATTGAAATCAGCGGAAATTGGAATTCATGTTGCATTATCATATTGCATAAATAAGAATTATCTTCTCCTTAGTGATGACTCCCTATTAACAGTTTAAGGCTTGTTGAAAAACCGTAATAATAGCTATTTAATGAAGGAAAATCAATTTTAATAATTAAAAAAATAAATGTAGCCTCTCGTGGACAAAAATTGAAGTTGAGCTATCATATTTATTAATTAATTGTAAAATTATTTAGCTTAAATAGAAAGTTAGCTTCTTTCATCGACTTTACTTCTGCAGTATTTTTTACTGTTCCTCACCTACAATCGTAGGTGTAAGGAAAGTATCGTGTCCATACTAAACATCCAAAACCCAGGTTTTAACATAATTATTTGTTTCAGGCATTTTATGACGTTTTGAGTAGTCCATCTTGAAGCTGTTTGTGAGTGTGTGTGTGTCTGTCTGTGTCACGCATAACTCCTGCTCTGTTTATGCTAGGGAGCACAAAAACCAGACATTATATCTTGCTCTGCTGCCCGGAAGATACTTTTTAGACAACGATTACTAATTTTTATAAAAATTTATAAAATTCGTATTAATTCGAAAATTTGACAAATCAAGTAGAAATTTGACGCCAATGTACATCTATAGACGGTCAATCAAGTCAAAACGCCCTTAGGATGACTACGTTATTCTAAGTTCGGGTTCAGCAGAACCGAAGTAATACTACAATATAGGTTTGGATAATGACATTCTGAGGACGAGCAAATAGAATCCGAAGTCGTAACAACCTAGACTTGGATAAACACTTTATTTTAAAGTCTAGTAGCGAGACCGAAGTTAAACCACCTCAGACGTCCAGTAATACCAAATTCTAAATAATAATAAGTCATAACACCCTAATAGACCTTGGATGACTATTTAATTAGAGTTCTTTGGAACTAAAAAATAAAATATATCATTTGATACTGCCGAGTTTTGCAAAACATGAATAGTTGACAATATATTTGTGCAAGAGACACCTAGGGAATATAACAAGCAAAATGCAATGCTACATCTGGGAACTGTTCCATCATTCGACATTCGTTATCATTGATAGCTCGACATAATGTCATGTCCCACTCTGTTTCGTTACGTCTAACTCATCAGGGCGCCCACAGAGCCTGAACTCACTCTGACCTTCAATTAATTCCGAAGAATATAATGTGAAGTACTTACCAGAGACGAGACTCTGTCGGCGCCCTGATGAGTTAGACGTAACGAAACAGATAGTACGTTCACACACACTCTAGATCCGCGGATCGTATAGAATACGTATACAATCGGTCAACTAACTTCACGGTTCTTGCAGCGTATTTGTTTAGTCGATCGAGTGATAACTGAACCCGCCAAAACATGGCGTCTTGTATAGTGAACCTTCACTTTGGTTATGAGGAAGTTAAAACAAAAAATATATTTAAATTAAATTGTGATTTCTTTGAAAAATATTCCAAAAGTTATTTGATCAAAAACGGTTATATAGAAGTGAATAAAGTGAAATAAAAGTTTCGACGAGAAGGTTATTCCGTTAAATACGATCGTCTCTCAATACGGTAATTTAAGCTGTATGAACCGCGGAGGATCTGATCGCATACGCTAGAACTAGGGAGATGGAATCTAAATGGATCCCCCGATACGCTGTCTTTTTGTGTGTATACCTTAAGAGACGATCGTATTTAACGGATAACCTTCTCGTCGAACTTTTATTTCACTTTATTTCACTTCTATATAACCGTTTTTGATCAAATAACTTTTGGAATATTATTTTCAAAGAAATCACAATTAATTAAATATATTTTTTTGTTTTAAACTTCCTCATAACCAAAGTGAAGGTTCACTATACAAGACGCCATGTTTTGGCGGGTTCAGTTATCACTCGATCGACTAAACAAATACGCTGCAAGAACCGTGAAGTTAGTTGACCGATTGTATACGTATTCTATACGATCCGCGGATCTAGTGTGTGAACGTACTATCTGTTCGTTACGTCTAACTCATCAGGGCGCGAGTCTCGTCTCTGGTAAGTAGCTTCACTTATATTCTTCGGAATTAATTGAAGGTCAGAGTGAGTTCAGGCTCTGTGGCGCCCTGATGAGTTAGACGTAACGAAACAGAGTGGGACATGACATTATGTCGAGCTATCAATGATAACGAATGTCGAATGATGGAACAGTTCCCAGATGTAGCATTGCATTTTGCTTGTTACAATTCCTAGGTGTCTCTTGCACAAATATATTGTGTCAACTATTCATGTTTTGCAAAACTCGGCAGTATCAAATGATATATTTTATTTTTTAGTTCCAAAGAACTCTAATTAAATAGTCATCCAAGGTCTATTAGGGTGTTATGACTTATTATTATTTAGAATTTGGTATTACTGGACGTCTGAGGTGGTTTAACTTCGGTCTCGCTACACTAGACTTTAAAATAAAGTGTTTATCCAAAGTCTAGGTTGTTACGACTTCGGATTCTATTTGCTCGTCCTCAGAATGTCATTATCCAAACCTATATTGTAGTATTACTTCGGTTCTGCTGAACCCGAACTTAGAATAACGTAGTCATCCTAAGGGCGTTTTGACTTGATTGACCGTCTATAGATGTACATTGGCGTCAAATTTCTACTTGATTTGTCAAATTTCGAATTAATACGAATTTTATAAATTTTATAAAAATTAGTAATCGTTGTCTAAAAAGTATCTTCCGGGCAGCAGAGCAAGATATAATGTCTGGTTTTTGTGCTCCCTAGCATAAACAGAGCAGGAGTTATGCGTGACACAGACAGACACACACACACTCACAAACAGCTTCAAGATGGACTACTCAAAACGTCATAAAATGCCTGAAACAAATAATTATGTTAAAACCTGGGTTTTGGATGTTTAGTATGGACACGATACTTTCCTTACACCTACGATTGTAGGTGAGGAACAGTAAAAAATACTGCAGAAGTAAAGTCGATGAAAGAAGCTAACTTTCTATTTAAGCTAAATAATTTTACAATTAATTAATAAATATGATAGCTCAACTTCAATTTTTGTCCACGAGAGGCTACATTTATTTTTTAATTATTAAAATTGATTTTCCTTCATTAAATAGCTATTACGGTTTTCAACAAGCCTTAAACTGTTAATAGGGAGTCATCACTAAGGAGAAGATAATTCTTATTTTATGCAATATGATAATGCAACATGAATTCCAATTTCCGCTGATTTCAATGCCTAACCTATCTCCGAAGCAGATCAATTATTACAGACTATTAAATAGTTTGATTTTATATTCTTTTCATAGACATTACAATAGTAGACTATATGATAGCACTTCATTCTCTACCGGAGAGTTAATTACATTTTTAATTAAAATTTGATCTAATCTATGCTTAATTGTTATTATTTTTATTTACTGCCTACTATTACATTATTTTCGTTGTTACATTCCTAAATATGTCCACTGCTCTGGTTCTGACATCCATGAATATCGAATTTTCTTACAATCGTAAAGATGAATGTCATCTTCCATCAGAATTGTATTGATGTATCTATCGCTAAAGAATAACTAGTTTGAAGATATGTTCTTTTGTAAGAAGCGGCGTAGCTAATCTGTATTGATTAGGTTTTACCACGTATATAGCAGTGCATGGAAAGAAAATAAACATTTGACACTTTATATATATATATTTATCTATTGGATTACTACACAAAGCAGCTATGTATACTATCAACTATCATAAATATAGTAGTTTATACTGTACTCTCTAATACGTACGTTTCCTATATCATAGAAAGACTGGAAAATATCCTCTAGTCCAAGAGGATATATACAACTTACGCTTCACTTGTAAATATGGACATATAGGTTTACTTCGTTCGAACATAGCCAACCAATGAGTATGTTGAAACTAACGGCTGCAAACAAACCCTTGCTGAAGGCATAGAGATATAAACTAGAAGGGGCATAGCCTATTCAATACATTGAGATGCCTGAAACTTTTTTTTTTTGTCTCTCAGGGGCTCTGTGTAACCTCAATGAAACCTCCTTCAAGAGTGAGTTAAGGTTATAATAAATTAATTGATTTCAGTTTCCCTTACATTTTTTGTGTTTTGATTTGTATTTTTAACGTTCTACTATATAAGTTATTGTAATTTAGTACTGATTAATTGATTATATTTATTAGCGAAGGTGATATTAAATAATATCATTATTATTTAAATAAACTAAATTTTTTTTGTACTAGTCACCCTAAACTATTTCTTCCTATTTTTATTTATTTTATTATATCTTATTATTTTTATCTGATTCATTTAAATTCTTTGATTTATCATTATACCTTCTTAATTTTAATACACATGCTTTATTAAAAGAATATTGATATGAAAATTGCCCTCTGCAAATGATAGCCTGTGATTTGTCTCTGCATCCTTTTCTCTATGTTTCATTTTTTTTTTTTATTTTTAATTGAATGTAAAAGAAGGATTTATTTTATTTTTTAATTTCAACCTACCTTTAAATTGTCGAATACATATCAATCATAACTTGGTACTCCACCCTATAAAACCTTTATGGTAAAGGGTTACATGATCAATTTTTTGTTATTGTATTTTTTGAATAAATAAATATTATATATCATATATATTAGCGAAGGTGTTCAGGTTACTTTTTCGATGTTTAAAATTTAACCTATAGGGCTCCTCTAGTAATAATATCTCTATGCATGGCTGAAGGAATATCTCATCAAACAGCTTCAGCATCTCCCACTAACTGCTAATTGGAATAGCAACAACTGTTTAGTGAGCTTTCGTTCCTGTGTAATAGCTCATTTTCATAGAGATATTACTAGAGGTGCCCTATCGGTTGAATTTTGAAACATCAAAAAAAGTAACCTGAGCACCCTTGAGTATTAATATGATGAAATAAACATTAAAAATACAGTTACATATATAATACAACGTTTATAATAGGAAACAATGCGGAAAAAGCCGACAACGCTTGATTTGTATAACCTTAACTTACTCTTAAAGGAGGTTTCAATGAGGTTACACAGAGGCCCTGAGAGCCCCAAAAAATGTTTTAGGCCTCTCAATTTATTAAGGTAGGCTGTGCCCCCTCTAGTATTTTCTCTATGCTCATTTTTATACATTCTCTTCTGAGCATCTAACTCAGTAGTGGATTGTGACAATCCACTGGATAATCTATAGGATTGGAATAGTAACAATGATGTGACGGAGCATCTAACTCAGCAGTGGATTGTAATATTAACAATGTGACGGAGCATCTAGCTCGCAGTGGATTGTGACAATCCACTGGATAATCCAGTGGATTGTAATAGTAACAATGTGACGGAGCATCTAGCTCAGCAGTGGATTGTGACAATCCACTGGATAATCCAGTGGACTGTAATAGTAACAATGTGACGGAGCATCTAGCTCAGCAGTGGATTGTGACATCCACTGGATAATCCAGTGGACTGTAATATTAACAATGTGACGGAGCATCTAGCTCGCAGTGGATTGTGACAATCCACTGGATAATCCAGTGGATTGTAATAGTAACAATGTGACGGAGCATCTAGCTCAGCAGTGGATTGTGACAATCCACTGGATAATCCAGTGGATGTAATAGTAACAATGTGACGGAGCATCTAGCTCAGCAGTGGATTGTGACAATCCACTGGATAATCCAGTGGACTGTAATAGTAACAATGTGACGGAGCATCTAGCTCAGCAGTGGATTGTTACAATCCACTGGACTGTAATAGCAACAATGTGACGGAGCATCTAACTCAGCAGTGGATTGTAACAGTCCACTGGATAATCCAGTGGACTGAATAGTAACAATGTGACGGAGCATCTAGCTCAGCAGTGGATTGTTACAATCCACTGGACTGAAATAGCAACAATGTGACGGAGCATCTAACTCAGCAGTGGATTGTAACAGTCCACTGGATAATCCAGTGGACTGTAATAGTAACAATGTGACGGAGCATCTAGCTCAGCAGTGATTGTTACAATCCACTGACTGTAATAGTAACAATGGACGGAGCATCTAACTCAGCAGTGGATTGTAACAATCCACTGGATAATCCAGTGGATTGTAATAGTAACATTGTGACGGAGCATCTCTAGATGTTCCGTCACATTGTTACTCTTAGAAAACTGTTAATAGTTTTCACCATTGTCAGGCTATTTTCTTCTGATATCCACATTAATACAAAACTAGTGAAAGTCTTTTCTCATAGATAAACTTCGTTTTCTAACTTATTATTTTATAATTATTATTTTTATAATTATTTTAAACAAGATTCCTTAATTCTACTCATAATTTTATCTTATAATTCGCACAACTATAATTCTTCTTTAGTAACAAAAGTGATAATCTAAAAGTGAAATTTGGGAACTAAGCTCTTGTTTAATTATCGCTTGTTTTACTTTTGTTTGGTTTTACTCTTTTTTGGAAAACAAAAATATTATTCGTCATAATAAATAAAACTAACATTTAAGCTCCAACTGTTCGATAAAATGAAAAATGGAATATGAGGTCTTGATTATAGAGAGAGAAACATTATTTACAAATATAAATAATAAAGTGGGGGTGTCCTCATATTAAGGAGTGCATTAAAACAAACCGTACTAAATCAATCACATAGACATAAAAATAAATTTAAAAAAACAAAAATAAAAAATAAAAATAAAAAATATATAAAAAAATAAAAGTAAAAAATAAATAAATAAAAAATAAATAAAAAAAATATAAATACAAACATAACATAAAAACACAAACAAACACAATTAAATAAAAAATAAAAAAAAAATAAAAAAATAATTAATTTAATTTTTTTTTATTTTTACACAATTTTTTTTACATACATTCATTATTTAAATTATTAAATTTTAATTTAAATTAAAAAACAACAATTAGCTTTTGACCGTAGGATTATATCTTCATAAGAAAGTATTAAATATCAAACTAAACCACTCAATAGTTTGTTATAGAACCCTTTCTGCAGAAGACTAAATTCTACGGTCGATTTTTTTTAAACTTTTTTATTGAATATTGCAACTACATGAAACATATGTTATTAGCAATAATAGTAACAGTGATAAGATATGGCTTTGATATGACTTTTGCAAGAATCTACCCAGTGGTAGTACTTGCTGGCATGATTTACGGTCGAAAGTTTAAATTTTGGTTTAATTTATTTGACCATAACCTCATCATTTTATGGTCTATTTTATACATATGGTCTATAAACTCACTTATTGTTTCCTCTGATATCCTTGGAGATAGCTAAGCAAAACGAGCCTATTTGCTGTAATTGGCTCGTTTTGATTATAGTCCAAGAGCCAGGCCAAAAAAAATGTGACTCATTTTACCACTTCAAACAAAATTTTTTTTAAAATATACCTTAAATTATGAAGTAAAGCATAGTCTGCCTATCCAGAGTGGAGCCCTTCATATGAATGCGCTCGCTCAAAATTGTAGAAAATCGCACAAATTCCAGTTTCTTGCCATAAGTTGTTCCCTATAGTTCAAAACAGTAGCGCTAGAGGAGTTCATCGTATAATGATAAATAAAAGAGTCTCTCCACTTAATTACTTTATTAAAAAACAAAGCCGGCTTTCAACCCCAAAAGGTCATCATCAGTGCCTAACAAACAAATAAATATAACATAATAATAAAACAACAAGTAAATAAAAAAGTAAAAATATTCAAAACGTACTACTATACAAAAAGAAGTCAAAAAAAATAAAACTTAAACAATATATATGTATATTTTTACTTTTTTATTTACTTGTTGTTTTATTATTATGTTATTTATTTGTTTGTTAGGCACTGATGATGACCTTTTGGGTTGTAAGCCGGCTTTGTTTTTTAATAAAGTAATTAAGCGGAGAGACTCTTTTATTTATCATTGTTCCCTATAGGGTCGTGTGTAAAACATGAAGAGAATTCTTTTTAAGCTGATAAAATTTCCTATATAACGGTGTTTTTGTCAAAATCGTATAACTACTACTAAAGTTATGACACTTGTTAGATGCGGCCAATAAAATGCACAAAAAGACAATATTTTTTCAAATAAATTCGCTGACTTAGCGTTAATTAACCATTTTTTGAAAATGCCATAACTTTGTAGTCATCCAATTTTTATTTATTTTTTTTTTTATAACAATAATTATAAATCATAAATATTTTATAATTATGATTATAAATATAATCATAATTATATTTATGATTAAACACTCGTTTTATAGAACAATTTATCACCTTTAGAAAATAAAAACATTTTCTAAAGGTTATTAAATGTTATAAAGGTGATAAATAGATTTTCATGTTTTGCACACGACCCACAGAGAACTACTTATTTCAAGAAAACTGAAATTCGTGCAATTTTATAAAATTTTGAGCATTGTGCAATTATATGAAGGGTTGACTTTGGATAGGCTGACAAGGTTTTTTCTTCGTAATTTGAGGTATATTTAAAAAAATTTGGATTGATAGTACAAAATATGTCACGTTTTTTCAGGTCCGTCTCTTGGACAATTATCTCTTAAATAATTATTATTATCTCCTATTATATATATTATATTAATTATATTATATTATTATTATTATTATATTATATTATATTATAAATTGGATTGGTAGTACAAAATGTCACGTTTTTTCAGGTCCGTCTCTTGGACTATTATCTCTTAATTAATTATATATTTTATATATATTATTATTATTATATATTATATTATATTATAAATTTGGATTGATAGTACAAAATATGTCACGTTTTTTCAGGTCCGTCTCTTGGACTATTATCTCTTAAATAATTATTATTATATTATATTATATTATATATATTATATTTATTATTATTATTATATTATATTATATTATAAATTTGGATTGATAGTACAAAATATGTCACGTTTTTTCAGGTCCGTCTCTTGGACTATTATCTCTTAAATAATTATTGTTATTATCTCCTATTATTATATTATATTTATTATTATATTATATTATAAATTTGGATTGCTAGTACAAAATATGTCACGTTTTTTCAGGTCCGTCTCTTGGACTATTATATCTTAAATAATTATTATTATTATCTCCTATTATATTATATTATATTATTATTATTATATTATATTATAAATTTGGTTTGATAGTACAAAATATGTCACGTTTTTTCAGGTCCGTCTCTTGGACTATTATCTCTTAAATAATTATTATTATCTCTTATTATTATCTCCTACTTTCCTTTCCAATACTTCCATAAAAGAAATAGAATTTAAGGGAAAAATTATAGACACAGGCCTTATAATAGGTTTAACTATTTAGTTAAACCCCTTTTCTTCGTTGATTTCATATGCATGGTGCTTCTCATGAAGGGTAAACAGATGTATAAAGTTTCCATATAAAAGAAGCCATATTGTATTGTATTTCTATGATTCATTCCCTCTATACCTCATGGAGACAGGAACTTAGTACTTCCGTTAATAAACATAGTGACCATATTGTTATAACTGTAACTTATACAAGTGTTCAAAACAATTCTTGCCATTTGTTATAAATCCATCAATTTTATTGATGAAATCATTTTTTGTCCAATAATTTATTTTTTTGAGGTAGTACGTAATTGAGCACTTTATTGGACCGTTTTTAGGATGAGAAGCCAATCATTATTGTTATAGGAGGTTATTTAGTACTTTTCACCTCCGAGGACAATAATGAATGTAAAAAACTCCTAGGACGTAAAAGTAATTCATATATTGCCGCCATTACTGTAATGTAGCGTGTTCAAAAAACAATCTGTGTAAAACCTTCATGAGATTTCTTTAAAAACGTTTATTTTGTTTCTGTTTTTGTTCGTAGGCTAATTTTTTTCGTTTTTAAAAGGTGTTCTAGTTCTAATTGACAATTTTTGTGTGTTTATTTGTAAAGCTTTTATGTTTTTGAGTAAAAGTGTGAAGCTATGGATGAATTCAATGACGACGATAATATGGAGTTAATTGGACGTTTGTTTTTTTTTTCAATTAAGTATTTGGCGCAGTTTATTTAATGAGTGCTACCTCAAAAAAATAGTGTATGCCTTGGCTGAGAACGCCTTTATGTCTTGGCAATTTTTCCGTGTAAATCTAATGTAATGTAAATCTAATTGCCGTGACATAAAGACTAATATTTTGGATAAAATTATCTGATTATAAAGCTCAGGAAGCAATGGCCACGTCGCGTTCAGTGGCCAAAGGCTCCTATTTTATAACTCTTTAATAATTATTTTGATACAAAAATTAAAATTAAAACGTAATTTCTCATGTAATATTGGCTTCACATAACCATTGAATAAAATGGAAACGATTATTCAATATAAATGTAACAAAAATCATAAAAAAAAACCTTTAATTCTCAAAGGTGAGAATTATGTTGAAAGCCGTAATTTTTCTCAGATTAAACGCATCATAAAAATATAAACAATGAAATAATAATAACAAAGAGATGTTTAAAAGAAATTGAACTATAAATAATATTTTGTTTGTATCTCAGCATCAACAATGGATGATTTCATTTATTAAATAGGCAATTTTCTCTCGCAATTATTTAACTCTGATATTAGGAAGGCAACAGGTTGTTATTGTTGTTTATTACTTTCAACTCATTTTATACCTGTTAAAGTTTTGAAGAATGTTTGACACTTGTTGCGCTAGTGTCGTTCTAATTCTACTTAATGGAAGCATCTTCAAAATAGCTTTATTTGTCAGTTCGATGGGATTATGTAACAACTTATAATATATTTGATTGATAAAAATCGCGTTGAGTACTTCAGAACTTTTCCTTGTCATTTTAGATTCGATACGTTCATCCTTATCGCTTTAGACTCACTTTGCTCGTTCTCAGAAAATGAAGATAACTTAATTTATATAGCAATACGTCTTTGGACTCGCTTCGTTGTTCTTAGACATTCAAAACGTATTATTCCCAGAGATTATCTTGCTACTGACCGCTCGATGCTGCTTAACATAGTGAACCAACAAAAAACGTAGATGCCGTATTAGTAATACGATATCTATTCGTATAAAAATAATAATATTTTTAATACAATACTGAGTCGTATTAAATTAAAATTTAGTAGACTAATTTATTACAGAAAGGAATACACTTGCACCGAAGTACTAACCGATTCGATTAACTTTCGATGTTTATCTATTTTCAGGACAGCAAATCGGAATTACCATATCTGATTCAGGAGTTGTTTTTATCAAGTTGTCTGCGTATGTGTGTGTCCATATATGTCTGTTATTATCGTAAATCCTAGCGCGTTTATACTAAAAAGTTAAACCTTAGCACGAGTGTATTATGCCTTTTAGCGAATTTCCTTTGAAAATTTGCCTAATGGGATAGGCGTCATTGCGGAATTCGAACCTCGGACCACGACACAAATCCGTTTCAGAGGTCCCTAATGACGAAAAAATTCTTTTTGCGAAACTTTATATATATATATATATATATATATATATATATATATATATATATATGTGTATGTATGTATGTATTTTTAGACACACACCAAAGGAAATGCGCTAAAATCTTTAAATAAAAGTAACTAAGCTTTTAACTAGTGCAAATAATAGTGCGTACTTTTAATTTTAGAGGCATATTTTTGTACAACTGGATAATTATGCGCATTTCCTTTGGAAAATACAGACAAAATGAGTTACGAGCAGTGCTTGACAATTGAGTAACTGCTTAGGTTCTAAAGCATGAACCGGAACCACGCAATGGGCATGGTTCTTGCATAAGCAAGAAATGGGTTGTTTAGCACGGAAACACGCATTCTAAATGAAATTCGCCGACAGCGGACCACCGCGCCGGAATTATTTATTTAGTAGTTGTAAACTTACATTATGTAAAAAGCACGGAAACACGCATCCAAAGGAAATTCGCCCGACATGCGGACCACCGCGCCAGAATTATTTATAATTCACTTGTAATCAAAGTTTGATTTTAAATCATATAGTAAATATACTGGTTTTGCTAAATCTCTTATGTTAGGCAGCATTGAGCATTAGTACGATCATAGGAGCTTATTGTGATTTTTTTACAGTCTTAAGACGAGCGAAAGGAGTTCGAAGTTAAATTGGGCGATTTTTATGTTATAAGGCGAGCGAAGTGAATTTTGAAGTCCTAAGGATGAGCTTAACGAATCCAATTAAAAGAAGAGAAGTTTTAAATAACCTTGAACCCGAATGTTTGTATTAATCGAGGAGTTACTTGGTTATATGGGATATAAATTAATCTCCCTGACCGTACCATTTATTTAATACAATAAATGCTTTGAGGCTGATATATAATTTTTCCCTAACCTCAAACATTTATTTTGATCGTATTTCTCAATGATAAATTATACTTATAAATATACGCGAAATGTGTCAACTTGGATTGTTTTTATGCGTATATTAAGTAAAATTACAGAGTATAGTGAGTCACATTACTGAATAGAAACGAGTTCCATATTATTAGTTCAAATGTCTCTTTCGCAGACGCAATGTGCACCGTCAAAAGAAATCAAGTTCATACTACCAGTATTACTCCAGTTCTTTCAAGACAAAGTAGCAGAACGTATAAAAGTAAAAGTTACTCTCTCATTATTTTCTGACATAACATTAAGAGAAAATAATATCAGCTATTTACAAGAATAATTATATTCATTGATCTTATGAACAGAAGTAACATCACATTTCACTTCCAAGGACATCAAGGCAGCGCACACTTCTGTAATTAGATAAGGACTGCCGAGCAGAACACGATAGGTTAACGCCGATCTTCACGTACATGACAGAGACAAAACAGAAATTCTTTCAAGCTCTATCGCCTTTTAGATAAGGATTCTGAAAAAATGAATGATCTATCTTACTACCTATTATGATTGAAACAAAAGAACGTATCACTGCAGATAAATGATAAAATTATACTAATTATTATTCCTTAAATTAATAGTAATTTCGCAATCTGGAGTTTATTATACTAATAATCGAAATTTTAAACAAAATGTAACTTATGAGATGGAGGACATGGAGAGTATATATTTGTTTCCAACGTTGAAACAAATGCTCCTGTCAATCCTCTTATAGAAATTTAACGTAATAAAAGAAAAAAAAATATAAATTACTTTCTTCGTTACACAATTAATTAAAAGTTCCATCTTGATATTTCTTACTAAAAGTTAACTAGTTTTTTAGTCGTTTAGAATTTAGCATTTCTAGCCGGCTAAAAATGTGACTCTTGACTAAGAGGATCTCTTGGAGGTAAAGTTTAAAGTTTTGTTGGCATAAACTCCCAGTTCCTGTTTTGGATTCTTTAAATTGTTCCGTCCCACCGTCGTAGACACTTGAAATTTTGTACACTTTTCAACAAAAATCCGGACTTAATGCAGTTTTTAAAATTATTAACATATTTTATAGTTAATATTTTATAGTCAATTTAATAGTCAGAAACTTATTATAGTTTCTGACTGTAACTAGACTGATCTTTGTTTAATTATCAATAACAAAGTGTTTCTTGGTTATGCTGTTCTCTCTTTTGTTCATGTTTTTATATTGCTTTTTATTTTTTTATTATTTTATTTCGTTGGTAAAGTATATTTAGAATTTACTTTAAATTTGGTTCTTTTTTTAAATTTGTACTTGGTTTTAATTTTTTTTTATTTTAATATTTCATTATTTTTTATTCACATTTACATTTTTTTTAAACTTTAATATTTATATGAAAACACAATTATTCTGTAACATTAGTCCGTAAATTTTTTTAAATAAATAAATTTTTGACTTATCAATTTCCGATATCATGTTTATAGAATAACTTTTACTAATAGAATTAATATCAACGTTTTATGTTATATTGATTTATTTGTTTAATTCATAGCACTTGCTCCTTTTTACTCGATAAACTTATTATAGCCTTTATTGATCCCCGAATTTCTTTCTGAATGTTTCTAAACATTCATATTTAATAGACCAAGAGCCCAGGGGTGTTTTGTTAATAAAAAGTGTAATGGCTGGAACCGGTCTCAATTTTTCGTAAATACCTTCCTGAACAAGGATCTGCAATTCTGCAGACTCGTGGATGGGTGTCCCAGGCAGAACCTTTGACCCCTAAAGTGCGTTCTGCCTGGGACACCTATTCGATACGAGTCGGCAGAATTGCAGATCCTTGTTCAGGAAGGTATTTACGAAAAATTGAGACCGGTTCCAGCCATTACACTTTTTATTAACAAAACACCCCTGGGCTCTTGGTCTATAATGATTTCTAACATTTTATATTTACATAATTTAACTTACAATTAATTTTATTCAATCATAGATGACCTTTGAGAATCCTTGTCATTTTATGATTATGAAATCTTTTTATTTAAGTATTAAACAATATTTTACAATATGCAATAAATTAAAATAAAGAAATGATTCCACATAATGTGTGAATCAAAGTTTTCGTATTAAAACATATTTTAGAAAATAAAAACTTTTTAAACTTCTTTAAAAAATATCTTGTATGAATAGTTGTATATCAAGTGTATACCTTAATCAGATCCTTTAAGATCACGTCCTATAGCTTCAGGCGAGCATCAGTGCCGGTTGCAAGAAAAAGCCATATAAGTATATTATGATGAGAAATAACAAAAATAGTCTGGAAAAAAAAGAGAAACACAAAAAATAAAAAGTTTTATTTATGTATTAATTATAATCCATTAAAAAAAATCATTATCTAGTTATTATATCCATCAACATATATATACTTTTATTACTTATTAGATACTTCATTTTACATGCTTTGTTTTATAAATGAACTTATTATGAGAGAGAAATGAAAAATACCTATGTCAAGAAATAGCTTGAATTGGAAAGAATTAAAATTTGTTTTTGTAAAATGTAAGATTTAAGTAAAAAAGCGGCCATATTAGTATTTTATTATATTTTCTAGTGCTTATTATAAGTTAATGATGTACTTAAGTTACAGGATTTACAACTTACCACTTGTTCAGACTTGGTCCATAGTTTGGCATCCATTCATTGCATCACACGGAGAATTCCCTATACTGAAAACTGACCTCTACTGACCCTTAACTTTATTTCAAACGTTGTGTATTACGAATAAAAATTCTTTCTTTTGGATATTTTTATGAGAATATAAACTGCTCAATTCAAACTGACCTAGATTTGGAGATAGTACTGAAAATTGAAAATAACGTTAAAAAAGTTCTTTCAGCTAATAAAAATACATAATTTTATTGACAAAAAGTAAAATTTTTCGTAGTGACCTAGTTCGATATCGTTAGCGGCAATGCAGCGGACGGTTTTTATGTTTATGAATTATGCTTCAGGCTAAATTTTAGGGGACCTACAATTAGTAAATACATACTTTCTAAGCTCTCTCTCTCTCTATGTATATATATATATTATATATATATATATATATATATATATATATATATATATATATATATATATATATATATATATATATATATATATATATATATATATATAATATATATATATATAATATATATATATATATATATATATATATATATATATATATATATATATATATATATATATATATATATATATATATATATATATATATATATATATATATATATATATATATATATATATATATATATATATAGTTCGATATCGTTAGCGGCAATGCAGCGGACGGTTTTTATGTTTATGAATTATGCTTCAGGCTAAATTTTAGGGGACCTACAATTAGTAAATACATACTTTCTAAGCTCTCTCTCTCTCTATGTATATATATATTATATATATATATATATATATATATATATATATATATATATATATATATATATATATGTATATATATGTATATATATATATGTGTGAAGTACAAAATAGGCCTTTTCTACAATGCTCCCAAAATTAATGAACGACTCATATAATTTTGTTCCATATTACGCTCTGCTTTATACCTTTTTCTTTACTTATTTATTTTTCTTTGCTGCATCAGCAAGTCACGCCTAGTTAGTTTTTTCTGGCACCTCGCTAGCAAATTATCATTAAAAAATTAAGCTATATTGAGTTGAAGACGATTAGGTCGCATGTAAAGGAATTATTAAAGAGAAAAAGGACATAATTTCCCAGCGCCTAAGTTGGAAGCTGGAATGCAAACAGATAATTTCTTAATGCATGTAGAGATGCATGTGCTGATTTACATGCATCCTTTAATTAAAACAATAAAGACTCTAACGGCTTTACAATTTTAAACCATTTTTTGTTAAATTCTATGCCGGAAATATTAACGAAATATCTATTTTTATTTTCTTATGATATAATAAATATTTTAACACATTGTTATTATAAAATAGCACTACTATATTATACAAGCATTAAGAGAAAAACAAAAATTCTGGGTCAAAGAACTGGTTTTTGGTAATTAAGAAGATTTAGTGACTTTAATCCAGATGTTTTACTTAATATTGATTGATTTATTCTGCAGCATGAATGAAATTACATAACGTATACTTAGTTGGTAGTCATCCCGGAGCTACTTAACATGAGTTAAAACACGCTAAAACTGGTTCCCTGCTAACTGAATTTAGAAATTATATATTATAAAACGTTTAAAAAAGTTGTTTTTAACTTAATCGTAACATCCGTTTTGATTTTTTACTAAAATAACTTAAATAACAGGAAGTACTGTATAAAAAGAATTTGTTTAATCCATGGATTAGTTTTAAGATCTTGCATTTTATCTATAGCATTATTATGATTTTTAAGGTCCTAGCGAGTATTTATCAAACTTTTATGAATCTTTTAAAGTCCTGCAGTCTATCTTTTAGCAAGCGTCATTTATTTTACTTTTCCTCGTGTATATAGGGAGGTATATAATTAAATGTATTGTGGGTGTGATTTCGTTCCGTCGACAAATCATTCCGTCGACAAATCACTCCGTCGACAGTCGACGGAAAAATTTGTCGACGGAACGAAATGAGCTGTTGCGTCGACAAATCATTCCGTCGACAAATCACTCCGTCGAAAAATAACTTGTCGATGCAATAATTTGTCGACGGAACGATACGGAGCCGTATTGTGTTTGCAAAAATCCGAAACCAGGATGTCACCAGAACTATTCAATCCAACATTAGTTTAATTTTTATTAGATGACTTGTGTACATTTTTTTGTAAAAATTGTCCAGTTTGTTTTAAAAAACTGTTTTAAAAAAACACAAAATAATCTAATTAAGTTGAAAATTGGTACAAAAGTAAACCTTTACTTAATAAATAAGTGAACAATATTTCGTTTCAATACGTCAAGTATATTTATGATTTTTGTTGGATCATAAAAGTTAAGTAGCATTGAGCGAGGTCAGCTCCTGGATGGGTAACCGCTGGAATGATACAGATGTATTTACTAACTGAGGACGAGCGAAGCGAGACCGACAACGTGTTTTATAAATTTAACGACTTGTATATTCTGAGGACAAGCGAAGCGAGTTTGAAGCAGGAAGCTTAGCGAATCCGGTGTGATTAAAACCTCTGCAATAAAGCAATATTTTTCATATGTTAGTTTCTGCCTTAAATTTGGACGCACCCAGTAGCTCTGTTTTCTCATCTGCCTGTAAGTCGTTTGCGTTGAATAACGAAAGATAAAATTAAGTTATATCCATAAAAATCCACAAAAAAAGTTGTTATATTTGATTAGGTTTAGGCTCTGATCTGGGCAACTCTTGAGCTTTCAAGAGTAACCCACATCGGAGTCTAAACTAGTAAAATATAACAACTTTTTCTGTGGATCTTAAAGTGCTTACTTTGTTCTTCTGTAGAAGCTACAGGTACTCTGCATGCAGTATTATCAGGACAATAATCTCGCCAGAATGTCTTGAATTCATTGCTATTTCTTGTTTAAGAAAGACAAGGTCGAGTCATAAGGTGTAAAGCATCAAGGCCTTAGTGCCATCCTTTCTCTTATATATGACTTATCTTTTTGTTCTCACAAAATTTATCTATGTATTTGCTTATTCATTTATATTTATACTTATAACTATTAAAACTGGCAGTTTCTTACCGTAATATTGATATCAGTTAGAGGTCAACTAATAACTTGAGAAGAGAAGATTGGTGTTCAGTCAATTTTAATTAATATTGCTGGAACACACACACACACACACACACACACACACACATATATATATATATATATATATATATATATATATATATATATATATATTAGGTACACATTAGTGGTACACACTAGTATAGTCACATTAGCACACGAGAGGTAAGTAAAGCAATGGTAGACATATCAAGAACCCTTTTAGCCCCTATATATATATATATATATATATATATATTATATATATATATATATATATATATATATATATATATATATATATGTGTGTGTGTGTGTGTGTGTGTCCCAGCAATATTAATTGAATATGAAAAAAAGGGAGTGCGAGGGTATAATACCCTCGCACTCCCTTTTTTCACCATCTGTAAGTTATTATTAATATTACTTCTCAGAATTATTTTGATACTACAGTATCTTTTAATTTTCATTTAATCGTATATATATATATATATATATATATATATATATATATATATATATATAAAAATAGAGGGGCCCCTGAAAACATCTTGCGGGAGGCCCCGAATGTTGTAGTTACGCCCCTGCTTATAGGTATTTTTAGTTCACTTTAGTTCGGATAGTTTTTATGCATCATACATACAAGCAGTTAATTAAATTCATTAAAAATAATAAGGCATAAAATGCGACGAAGAAAGTTGAAAAACTCGTTTACAAGACGAGTCTTGTTTTTACGAAAAAAGGAGTTTTCAGATTACCATCTGATCAGCATCGTCCTGATGATTTTTCTCGAACATGGTTGCTAATTTCATCAATCATGTTTGAGTATCTATTGGGCTCTACACTGCACTACATTAGGCTCCACATTACACAGTAAAAAGCACTTGCGTGGTAAGTAATTCCCTGTCAAGTTTTCGGTCCGAAACAGTTGTGTACTCCACAACTTTGTTTTCCCGCCAAGTATGTTAGTTCTGGTTGGAGACTGTCATCCGCGTTTCAAAGTGAAGTTCAAAGAACCCCGTACCCATTTTTAAAGCATGTTTACTTTAATTAATACGCTAACAGGTTAATACGCTTATAGGTTGTTTAGCGTAATTATTTAAAGTGTGTCTAAATTATAACTTCAGTAAGCGCAGTGGAATTTTCTTCAATAATATCAATACCAACAACGTCTTTCCACTAAATTTAAACTTTATTTGCAGACCCGGCTTTCGGCAATAATGCCATCTACAGTGCCGTGGTGGAATGTTGAGTTTTTCAATTCATGGAATCTGACTCCATGAATCCATGGAGAAGTCAGATTCCATGAGTTGAAAGACTCAACATTCCACCACGGCACTGTAGATGGCATTATTGCCGAAAGCCGGCTCTGCAAATAAAGTTTAAATTTAGTGGAAAGACGTTATTGGTGTTGATATTATTGTGTCTAAATTAATTTGGGAAAACCTTTTAAATCCATTAAAGTGAGAACGAGTAGAAATAGATGAAAAATTTATAATAGTAGTTGTTTTGAGGAATTCAAAATCAATAACTTTTTGTTTCAGAAAGCAGGACAATCAGATGACTTTTCATAAACCTGATAGATGAGATGGCCACTACAAGATTCCATAAGTATGTATCACTATCATTATTAACAATTTTTTGTGACATTTTTTAATGAGTAATACAACAACAAATAACTGATCACAGAGAGAAACAATCAAGTGATCGCACTTTGCGGGACTTAATATAAGTAATTAATAATTATAAATAGTTTGATAGAAAGATAATAATAATTAGAGATAATAGATGAATAAAAAGATAATAAAGTATAAAAGCTAATGAGATATAGAATAAAGTAAAATATAATTGATGGAACCTAGTAGTTCCTACTGTTCTTTATTGGTGTTAAAGCTGGAAAAACGTTTACGGCAGGGGGAGAGAGATAAGTTTTATATCTGGTTGAGCTGATCTCTTGGTCGCTGTCTTCTCAGACGTCTGATAGGATTATCAGGAAGGGTTTCAGAGGAAAGGAGTTAAACTAAGGTATTAGGATGGTCTACTAGGGATTCATGAAATATTTGGTAGCGGGATTTGGAGAGGTCTCTCACAAAGGGAACATTGAGGTCCTTATGAATCGTGAGATTGGAAACATAGAAGGGAGCATCAGTGATTTTTCTTAGGATTTTTGAAAGTAGGGTTTGAAGACCTTTTTATTGACCAAAAATCGAAAAAATAAGAGTCCACTTTATACATATTTATTTACTTATAAATATATTTATATTTATTTAAAATATATATTGATTTTACTTCTTGATCGGACTCTATGTCCGGCTGACATCACGGGGAGGTTACTTTCGAAAACATTTGTTTGAAGGTTATAATTACAAATCTTAGGGAGATGGCAAAAAGGGCCCAACAACGTGGCCCTACTTGCCTGGTAGTTACTACCACTCCCCCTCATATTATTACTACTACTACTATATATGTATGTATATATATATATATATATATATAATATATATATATTATATATATATATATATATAATATATACTAATCATTTTTTTTATTTTTAAATACATGCAACCAGGTTGTCGGTATGCTTAAAAACAAACAAATCAAAGCCTGCAGTGATAAGAGCCTGATCCTATGTTTAAAATCTTGGATTAATCTAGCAGCTTAATCTTGCTAAGATCTTTTAACAAATTAAGTTAACGCACGATCTTTAACGAAAAATTTTCTTGGAACTATTTTGTAAATATTTTTAACTAATATTATATTTAATACTCTATAAATAATATAAAACCAAAGTGAAGTTTTTAAGTTCAACGTTCGTTTAATACTATTACAAACCATCAAGTGAGATAAAGCAAGTCTTGTTCGTGTTAGACTTCTGAACAAGATCTTTTTACTGATTAACTTACTTCGACTTGATTCAAATAAATGTTAAAGTTCACCTGATTCTTTTTTGGCAAGGCACTATCGATTAACTGTTAAAGAGAAAATAGAAATTGTTATTACTTAATGTAAATATAAACAGACAGCTTGCAACTTCGTTAAAACAAAGCAAAGCTAACTCCTGCACAAGGTTTATAAATTAATTGTATTGAAATTCACTTGCTCTGTTAAAAAGCGAATTTTTAGACGTCTTTACCAACAAAAACATGATTTTTTAGATATACGTCAACCGATAAAACCTGAGTTGCTGATAATAAATTTTTATCTGCATAGAAATATACATACATTACCATACATGAGAGTGCATGTATTTAACCATACATGATAGTGCATGTATATTTAACCATTCATGATAGTGTATGTTTATAAAATTTTAACCCCATAAAACTACTTTTTGAAGTTTTTAATTTTTTGGAATTTTTGACTTAAGGTATATTTAAAAAACAATAGGCTTCAGGACATTAATCAGGTCAATTTTTGTTCTATGTTTCATATTTCGATCCGAGAAATCGTTCGTTATCGTTTTTCCCATAGAATCATCTGGGAACAAAATCTCGTATATATGTATGTATATATTATATATGTATATATATATATATATATATATATATATATATATATAATAATATATATATAAAACCTTAAAATATTTATATATCCGCATCTAAAATAATCCACCCCCACCCCTCCCTGTATGACTCTAACCTAATAAGCATATGTTTTCGTTAAAAATTTAGTAAAAGAAGTTAAATGATTAAACTTTAATCATAAAATGTATTAATATACTAACTAATTGTAATAAACTAGATGTGTATCTAGGTTTTACAATTATTCGCGAGGACCTTTAGTATAAGCTTAGACAAGTAGTATAAGCGTCTAAGTTTTCAACGTTTTGTCTTCACTGTTACAAACATTTAAGTTCACAACGCTTTGTTTCTTCGTTAGTAACATAGAGCATATGCTCGCGTGAGCATAGTTCAGATTAAACATAAGTGCACAGCTTTTCAACGTCATCACTGTTGAATAATTTATTATTATTTCAGGGCAGCACAGGATGGAAACCTGGATATATTGAAAGAAGCGACAAGAAAAGACTGCAACACCAAAGATGAAGATGGTATGACTCCTACACTATGGGCAGCTAGTTCTGGACATCTAGAGGCTCTTAGATTATTAGTCGGTCGAGGGTGAGTCATATTAAAACAATAAAAAATTGAGGATTGTCGTACTAAGCTAAGCAATCAATATGTAGCATATACGACATACTTCGGCAAAATAATGTCACCGACTTGTCTTTCTATTCAACTCTAGCTTGCCAGTGGGCGGAAATACGTTACATGGTGGCTATCCTCTCAGTTTTTAATTCAACAGTGGATTATAGAGGCGTTTCCTCTCGGACTCAATTTCCCGGGCTCCGCCCTAAATCCTCTCCCGCAAGGCGAAAACATAGGGAACAAAACTACCCTAACTCTGTTGCGGTGGATTTGTGGTGGCGATAATAATGAAAAACTAACCTCCTTACAAGTCTTGCCTTTTAGCGGAGCTTGTCCTTTTTCTTGATCAGACCCACTTAATCCCAACCAAGCGGTGGATACTCAGATGAATTAAAAGACAAACCAGACAAAACAAAAATATACCTACTATGCAAATAGTAATACTCCCAGGTATTAAAAATTGAAAATTTTGCGAGTACTTAGAAGAATAAATGCTAATTTAACTTTGTGCTTTTCTTGGCAGCTTAAAAGTTACAACGAAGTAAAAAGTGAAAAAGCTAAAAGTACAAAAAATTTGTAAGTATCGAGTTCAATCTTGAAATAAAAATATAGTAAGAAAGTTTGAATGTAACTCCTTTTTAAACATTTTAAAAATTGTATTAAATATTTTTATCTTTATCCCTTTCTTAGTTTCGCTGACAATGAAATGTTAAAAGATGGAAAATAACTATATAATATAATAAGAATGTCACTACCAGATTATATAAAAGAAGAAGTTGAATAGAGAGAACGGAGGATGGGACAGTGGTGACGATGTGGCACTGTTTGTTGGTTACGCTCAGTTAGATACGCCTTATTAGACTAATAGTACTCGGTCCAGCCAATATTTCGTTTTTCTTTTCCTTAAAGCTAACGAACTGTATTATGCACCTTGCAGTTAAATATGCATAGTTTTGTAAATTTTGCTCAAACTATGAAGATTTAGGTCTTCCGGTGGTGACCGCGTCAATGTAGATGAAGAATCCGACGTTCGCTTCCACTGTGGGAGGCATCTTCAGGGATGTAGGACATCATGGATAGAAACACAATGCTCTACAAAACTGAACTGAACTGAACTCTACAAAACAGTTTAGTTTTGTAGAGCATTGTGTTTCTATCCATGATGTCCTACATCCCTGAAGATGCCTCCCACAGTGGAAGCGAAACGTCGGAATCTTCATCTACATTGACGCGGTCACCACCGAAAGACCTAAATCTTCATGACAATAACCGCGGAAGCCTACGCAGTTTATTGCTCAAACTAGTTTGTGTGTTATTTACATGTTATTTACAATTAAATTTATGACGACTCTTTTAACGATTTAATTATTGCGGACACAATATTCTGTTATGCAAACTCGGTACTATAGAATAATAACTTATTGCAGACTTAGAAGATCTTAAACTAGCACAGATGCTTATCCTTAAGAAATATCTCTTACGGTCCTAAAACCGGGAGAAGTTACTAGGACCAAATCTTATTTGGTCCAAAAAAGATTTGGTACAAAATAATCGTAACTTTCAAAACGGCTCAAAACACATGTCATCACATCCTCTTTTTTTTATTTATTGAATA
>JACMZG010001908.1:57560877-57711306 GCA_018340805.1 Microvelia longipes
TTTTATTTGGTATTTTTTTCTTTAGACGATTGTTAAAAATCGAATTATTTGTTAAATATCTTATAAAACGGTTATATGCATAATATATTTTTTTTATATATTTGATTAACCATGCCTGGAATTAAACAAGATATAGGCCGACTGCAATCTAGATCTAAAAGAGTAAAACAAAGGCGCAAAAAAGAATCAACTGAAGAAAAAAATTTGAGACTTAAAAAATCGGTTGAGAGCTTCCACGTCTGCACCAAATGCACAAGGCATGAAAACATATGCTGCATTCAACATTGATAAAAAATTATTTACTTCTTTAACGCCCGTGTGAAGCACGGGTATCCCTGCTAGTATATATATATATATATCTGTAAAAGAAATTTATTGTAATGCAGATTATATATATCCAGCTTTCGTCTATTCCAGGTTTGCGCCTAACCAACGTGACATGTATTGAATCAGACGGTTGCGATTAACTATCAAAGTAATGACCACGCCCGATACTGCTTAACTTCTGTGTCCTGACAAAGACGGGTCTTAAGCTCTGATAAGGTGCTTTGGAAGACTACCATTGGCTTTAACCGAGGTTTACCCTAGGTCCTTCGAGTTTGCACGAAGGACAAACCCAAATATAATGTATTCCTTTTGCTAAGGAATACATTATATAATTATGTATAGTTAAAAACGCAACGTATATTATGTATAAATAATATTATGTATAAATAATAGCAAAACGCTTTGTTGCAACAGGAAACTGTTTCATCACATGACATTTGTTATTCTTGATGCTTTAACAAAATAATGGCATATCCCAGTACAAGATAATAGATGGTTTTAAGATGATTCAATTCGATGTAAACAAACCAACTAATATAACTCTAAAAGATTGTTCTCACTCTGTCTCGATACGTCTAAGTCATGATTAACCTCTCACAGAATTGTACGAGAGGCACCTAGGAATGTGACGAGTTAGACATTACGAAATAGTGTGGGACGTGACACTTTGTCAAGCAATATATATTGACAATATTGATCAAGAGTTGCCTAAAGTCCGCTCGTTATATTCGTAGGTCTATCTTATTAGGATCAGAATCACCCCGTTCTGAAAATTTATAATTGTCTTTATATTTACTTATAATACTTATTTACTTTTACAGAAAAGAAGTTAAAGCAAAAAAAGAGAAAGCCCTTAAAGACGCAGAACGAAGAAAAAAGAAATATGAAGAAAGAATAAAAAAAGAAAGAGACAAAGAAGAGAAAAGAATAAAGAAAGTAGAGAAACAAGTAGGCAATAAAATAGATGAAGTTACACCCATCCCTACTTCGGTTCCGAACAAGTAAGTCTCCGAGGTTACTTACGACTGCTTAGGGATGTAGGAAATCAATTAGCAAAACATGAATGATACGAGTATCTTGTTCACCATCATTTGTATGATGATGTGTGTGTGGGAATGTGTTTATGTTTTACGCCATGACTCCTTCAGTGTTTATGCTGGAGAGTTGAAACTTTACATAAATATAAAACTTAAGGCTAAGTTGTGTTGCACAAAATCAATTATTGGACCTAGCTGAGTAATCAAAATTCGTTGATTAAGATAAAAGTCGAAACGTTCGAAACGTTGACCAATATATTAGAATTTTGACCCGGATGTCAAAATTGGAAAGTTTTAAAGATCCATACTAAATTTTTGAGCGAAATAACTTTAAAAGTGAAAAATCAAAATTAATTTAAATTCTTTGTATCCCATTTTGGTCTGCAAAAGTAAAGTAACAACCTATGTTGCTAAACTTGATTCATTTAAAATAAAAAATAAAACATTTTTACTCCACCTGTAAAAAAATTACAGCCGGCGGACGTTAAAAATGTTATTATCGCCTTAGCAATAAAGTCGTTCTGTACTAACATTTTTGAGGCTGTAGACACTTTACAGCCATCCCCAATAAAATAGTTTTTTATTCATGGATGCATGATGAAGGTACGAAGAAACCGCAATTTAGGCGTCTAATTTTATATATAATAATTTTTTTTGGTTAACTTTTCCCACACCCTGTGTGTTAATACAGCATGAGGGAATCGAGACTATAAGTGTTAACTTAGTGTCAATAAAACGCTTCCAAAAGAGGCTCAAGGTATTATTTGTAATGACTTAATTTGGTCTTATTTGCAGTGTCGTTAAGAAAACAGTGGTGGAAGTGACGGGACCAAGTTTTACTGAGATCGTAGGAGGTACTGTTACTAAGAAACCATCCAGTGTTAAGAAGATCCTAGAGAAGAAAATTAAGCCAGCTGAGACCAAGGTAAATCCTATTATAACTGTTAACTATAACCACGCAAACACCCGTAGTAATCACCCGGACAAATGTTTCTTTATGGTTTAAAGTGATTATAATCGTAGCCACATAAAAAAAATTACTATTATTGGCTTCATGAATTATTATTAATAAGCTTTAAACAAATCGGGGACATGGTATCTCAGAACTTATTATTACCTTTTATCTACTCCTTGTATTGTAAGTTCTACTTACAGCCTTGTTATCTCACACTGTAAATGTACTTTTACTCCCTAGCGAGAAAAAGTGAAAGTGTTGCCAACTTGACAGAATTTTTAATAAAAATTTTTAGGAATTTTAGGAAATTTTTAGGATTTTTTCCGGTGTTATGTTGGTACTACAGGTAGAATATACAATATACACACGCTAATGTTTAAATTACAAATATAGTATTACACATTATTCTATTGACAGCTTACAATAAAATAATGTAAAGATAGAGGCTTTATTCTCTCTTCATCAGAGTAATTGACATGGTAAGAATAACTCCCTCGGCAAGCCTCGGGAGCTAACTAGTTTATCTCCCTCGGCCTACCGGCCTAGTGAGCTAATGAAGTTTCCTCCTTCGGCACTGCCTTAGGACGAAACTTTAACTTGAGCTGTAAAACTTACTTTTATCCCTTGTTGCATAAATAACTATTTTATTGTATTTGTTTCATCCTCACTTGTTGGATTCGCTTCGCTCGATCTTAGAATCTCTTGCATTCTTAATTATTCTTGTTTATATTAAGTTATCAATTTATGTCGAAAGTGCTATTAAAATTTAGTGGAGAGTGAGTTAAAGTTGTTTTCGAGATATATGGCATAATAAGGTGTGTAGTGTGGCAGTACGATAATCTTTTTTATAAAATGTCTTTGAAACTTCTTGACACTATCCCAACTTTGGTAACCCCATACTTGTGTGGCGTTTTAACCACCGTTTTGACACTGCATTAAAAGCTGATACATTGATTTTAATGAGTGATGTATTTTGCTATCTTTAGAGTCCATTTTATATCCACTTCTCAAGAACCAATAAATTAATAATAATAAGTTTATAGGACACGTAAAAAGCATAAGATTGTGCGCCTGATGCTATTTTACTGTGGCGTTCTTACAATGACGGCTTTAACCCTATGGCCAATGTGTAATATTTAATTTTTATATTCTTATCTGTTAGATTCTAACACATAACAATAAAGAACATGGTAACCCCAACATGGCAGTATAGAACATGGTAACCCCAACATGATAATATAGAACACTGTAACCCCAACATGACAATATAGAGCATAAATAATCTAGAGATTAATTATTATTATTGCAGGGAGAAAATGAAATTAAAATTTCTAATCAGAAGAATGGAAGTCAAATTATTTATGTTAATTCATACGAGAATAATAACCCTACAGGTATTTAGTATTATTTAAATTTGTGTTATTTTTGCAGCATTACCATGAGCCAATAGGCTGGCATGAAAACTATTGGAAATTAAATATTTCTTTTAAAGGGTAAGGTTTCGATTGGTCCTTATCAAACAGGTATTCTGAAACTATCATTCTGATTCCAATATGGAACTAGATCCCACGATCGCTGTCGAGTCCAGAACCAAGCTCGACCCCTAGATTACGGTTGATATTTGGATCCAAAAACAAATCTTGATAAAGGATCTATCCTAGGACTTCAACGCATGTTTCTTTAGAGTTTAAGTTGAAAGAAAATAATTCCACCTTGATGCACCGGTAGATTTTCAATTGGCAAACTATTGGATGTTACTTTGGATTTAAAAGGAGTCACCCGTGGTGTAGTGGTTAAGGTACGCGGCCAATACACTGAATGAATGGCCTTTAAACTGCCGAGTTTATTTAGTCTTGGGTTCAATCCCAGCACGGGCCTTGGGATTTTTATGAGGGGGCTAAAAATTCTGTGTACCACGTCCTTCAGAAGGGACGTAAAGTCTGGGTGGTCTCGAGCCTGTGCGTTGTCAGGTACTCGTTAAAGATCCCTTACTCTAAATGAAACTGGGTATAGGCAAAATTTAGGACCCTCATAGTAGATTCATTATAATACTATATAGTGTATCTGCTTGTAGTTTAAAGTTTATGGAAGTTTGGTTTAACAGCGAGGGCACGTGTTGTTCCTAGTTTTCACTACACTATATGAGTCAGTGAAAATATGTATGATGCTAGAAAAAAGCATGAGAGGACCATAGAAATCAACGGCTCTTCTGTCTACATTAGATGAAATATACCTACACTTGAAATTAAAAGGAGTAGAACACCGTCTTAGGGAGCTGGCAAAAAGGGCCCAACAACGTGGCCTACTTGCCTGGCAGTTACTACTACTCCCCCCATATTACTACTACTTGGATTTAAAAGAAAACGATCCAATAGTGCATGCCTTGACGCAAACATTTGGCTTGAATAAAATCCTTGTTATTCAAGAATTATAAGAACAGAAAGAAAAAGGCATTATTCAATGCTTTTTTTTAACATTGCATGCATTTGTAGACAGACGAAACACACTTAAAAATCTATGTTTAATTTAATGACATACACGAAAATGTACTCATAAGCAAAACGCATGCCTTTATTTTACTTATGGTTGCCATATCTACCTGAAGTTAATTAGGAAAGTAGTTCGGAATTCTTTACTAGTGCATGGTGTAAGTTCCTCTTCAAAATCAAGGAGGCAATCAATATGGTATGCATGATGGTCTTCTCCCAGTGAGCTAGATGCATGTCTTTGTTGAATAGAAAACACACAAAGGAAGACCAAGTGTGTATATAGAACAGTAAATACGCACAATCATCCGTCAAGTGTTGTTTTTTTTGTTAAAGGAAAGCGAGGTAAACTATCAGACGTATTTGATACGAAGACGGAATTAATTTCACGCCCCTGGACATCAGCCGGGAATATTCGACAGACCTGGATTTGGCAGCGTAGCGTTTAGACAAAGGTACTTGACTCGTATTTTCTATAGTAAATTGTATTACGTAAACATAAAGAAAACAGACGAATGTGTGAATTATTCAAGACAATGTTACCTTAAAAATAAGGTAGAAGCATGCTTGCTCGAACAACATTTGTCCTTCACATATTGTTATATCTTTTTTATTCCCTAAAACTAATGACTAGAAATCTGTTTAACACTTCTAATAACATCTAAAAGTATTCGCGATTCAAAGTCCGTAGCAGCACCACCGTCGCTGATAAGAAATTGATAACGAAAGGGTGATCGTTGTTAAAGTCCTTATGGGGATTTTCTGATTTTTCTTATTTGTGACGATTATTTCTTTAAATTTTTTATCAAAGTGCTTTAATTTAATTAATTTTAGGGCGTATGAACTCAGTAGAATCACAATTCCATTGAAAAATAGCGTTTTAATGGGTTGTCACGAGTATTTAAATTGAGTGATAAGAAGATGAAGATCATAATATAGTGTTTTATTTTATTTATTGTTAATTGATGTTACTTTTAAATAATTTTAGTTTGCACAAATACGCAAAATTACCATTTAATTGCATTAAATTGTTTAAATTAGTTGTAACAGGTATTTAAATTAACTGATAAGAAGCCGATTTTCACTGTAATGGTGTTTTAATTTATTAATCAATTTTATTTACGCACTAAAATAATTAATAACTCAATAAATTCACTTTTTGTAAAATTTTTGTTTAAATTATCCGTTTAGGTTTAATTTTAATTATTAAATTTTAATTAAAATTTTAATTTTAATTATTTCTGGGTTAAATTGGACGAATCAAAGTTTGTAGTGATAAGAGCCTGATTCTATATTTAAAATCCTGGAATTATCGAAATATTTATCTATGAAATATTTGCAATTTTTTTAGCACCGATGGTCGTTCTAATAATTTTCATTACATTTATCACAAATTAACAAACAATAAATAAATAAAAGAAGAATTTTTATCGGCTCCCATGCTAATCCTATGATAAAAAAATTTTTGATTATCCTTTCGTTTTCCCGCCATTGGTATTGCCAACCTTACAACTATCTCTTTGAATCGCGAATCATTAGGTGCTACTAAGTTTTACAAAGTGTGATGAGTTGACAAAAGACTATGAGTGCTTTAGGAAATAAAAGTGTTACTTCTGGAAACTGTTTCATGTTCCATTATTTGGTCACCCATAGCCTATATTTGTGTACGATTATATTAAATTCATACCACTACGTTCTGTCTAGTTTGTGAATTTTAAATTAAAAATATAATATTAAAAAAATTTAAATCGCGTAATCTATCGTGCATTCAATCCAAGCGCGGGCTTCTGGATTTTAGCGATTATTTTACAAGGAGTAAAACTTTACAAATTAAATTTGTACTCTGTGCTAATCCTTCAGAAGGAACCTGGTTACAATGCTCTTGGATGTATTTAAATGATGATCCTTACATCACTGGTCTCAATGTAGAATCAATTTAGTCGTGTCTGCTTTTTACAAGTATCCTGAATTAAGGGGATGACGCTCTAAGTCGATTTGTCTTATAACAAAGTGACCTTGTTGAGATTAAATAAATTGAGAATAATCCATTACAAAAAATACATCAAAAACGAACTGCTCATGCTTGGAAAGGTTTTCTATTGTAGAGTTATAAGCAAATAGTTAAAAAGGCCATACTTCATTTTGCTTCTTACCACTTGTCTCTTAATGTTCTTATTAAAAATAAAGGTTGGTCATTTAAATGCTTTTATTAGCCCTTAATTGTTAATATATGTTGAACTCGTCTTATCCTTGTTTTATAACCTTCGTTTCACACCTTTAGCAATTATCATGCTAGGGAAAGTAAGTTTGCTCCTATTTCTCTATCTAATGCGATGTTTCCTTTAATCAATATTTCCAAGAATTACAGAGCCAACTCTGTAATCATATGATGCCGAGGGATTTTTCACAATAATACTGATAGAGTATAAATAAATAAATAAATAAAATAAATAACCTTTTATTAGAATCAACATTCTACACTTAATTAACATGCAATTATCTATGTTTTATATTTACAATCTGATTTTAAATCGGCTAGAAGCCGAGGTATCCCTTTTGGGTTTAGAGTTACCACTTTACATTTACACAACACATAGCATAAAACTAAATAATTAACGTATAATTTTTTACCATATTTAATCATTTCATAATTCTGAATTATATAATTTACAATTTTACTTTATAACATATTCTATTTCTATTACTATACTATTCTACATATTTCTAACAAAAATATTTTATTTTGTGTCGTAATTATATTTTGTTTTATTTATTTATTTTTACTTTATTGGTTATATTACTATTTGATTGTTTATACTACTTGAAATGTTTTATGTTTTTTAATCAAGGTTGTTTATATTTATTTTTAATTAATTTGTTCGTCTGTTTATTTAATATTATAATCTAACTTATTTAATTTTAATTTATTTATCCATTCATCTCATTATCTAAACAATATTAAATTAAATTTAGTTTTTGTATAAATATACGTGTGAATATAATTTCCTCAACCTTTTCCACTCTTCTCTGTCCAAGGCTATCCTCTGCCATGTACAGCTCATGTCACTTACCTTCCTCATCTCCTCGTCCCACCTGGTGCTTGGTCTTCCTCTGCTCCTTGTTTATCTCTCGGGTACCAGGAATTATCTCCTTTGTGAACCTGTCATCCTTAACCCTTGCAATGTGCCCGCTCCATATAAACTTTCTATCTACCATGACTTCACCTATATCTCTTAACTCAGTGTGACCTCTTATCCACTCATTCGATTTTCTATCTCGCCTACTTAACTTCAGCATACTCCTCTCCATCGAACGTTGCGTGACTCTCATCTTTTTCACTACTCTCTCAGACATAGTCCATGTTTCGCATGCATATATCAAGACTGGTAGGACACACGCGTTCCATAACTTTCGCTTCGCCTCCATCTTGACACTCAACCTGAACAAATGTCTGTACCGATTAAAACTTCTCCATCCTAGTCCTATCCTCCTTCCTAGTTCCTTCTCCCTATCTTTTTCCTCTATGTTTATCAGACTGCCTAGGTATACATACTCCCTTACTTCCTCTATCTTTTGACCATCTACTATGATTTCTTTTTTGTTCTCGATTGTATTTATTGACATCACCTTTGTCTTATCGATGTTTATCTCCAGTCCAATTTCCTAGCTTCAATTACAAGTTGCTTTAGTAAAGTTTCTGCCTCCTCGTAGCTCTCAGATATAATTATTACATCATCCGCGAATTTCAAAATACTTAGGTACCTACCATTAATTCTTACTCCCTTACCAGACCAGTTTATATGTTTCAGTGCGATCTCCAATATTTTTATAAAGATTTTTCCAGATAGAACGTCGCCTTGTCTTATTCCTCTGTTAATTTTAATTTTCCTTATTTCATTACCCACTCTAATATTCAGGCTTGCTTCCTCGTAAATGCTCTCAAATATTTTTACATATCCATCATTTATTCCGCTATCTTCCAGGCATTTTATAACAAATCTTTTTAATACAGAGTCGAATGCCTTTTTAAAATCAACAAATATCAAAACTAATGAAAAGTTGTAGTCGTAAGCTCTTCTTATTAACTGCTTTACAACAAAAATATTGTCTATCGTTGATCTATTCTTCCTGAACCCTGTCTGGGTTTCATCTATATCTCTCTCTAGATCTCTCTCTATTCTTAATGATATTATATTCATAAAAAGCTTATAAAGAATTGAGAGTAGGCTTATTGGTCGATAATTTTCCACATTTAATTTATCACCTTTCTTATGGATTAGCATCAACTTTGCTTCATACCATGCTGATGGTACTTTTCTATCTTCTAAGCATAAATTGAATAATCTTTGCAATTCAATGATTAAAGTCTCTCCTCCCGCATTGATTTCTTCTCCTGTTATTCCATCCGGTCCTCCTGCTTTTCCTTTCTTTAACCTTTTCACCACCCTTTCTACTTCCTCTTTCATTATATCCGGTATATCCTCTCTCTCTTCCTCAATTGATCCTAAATTATTTATTTCTTTATTATCACTATTGTTCCGATTACTTACCTCTCTATCTGAGTACAATTCTTTGTAAAATTCTGTAATGATATCTATTACTTCTTTTTTCTCCCTTTTAATATTCCCTTCTTTATCTTTCATACCTAAAATATTATTTCTCCCTATGGCCTGTGACTTCCAGTATTTTTTCAAGCTCCCTCCGCTTTGTATAACTGCATTTAACTGATCAATTTTTTCTTTTCGCTCCACTCTTTCATTTTTATTCTTATTAGCTTTGATATTTCTGCTCTTTCTATTTTGTCTCTATTTTTCCATTTTAGTCTTCTCCTCTTTCTTATCAATCTTCTTATTTCTATAGGTAGTTTATTTCTTGAATCTTTTCTAGTCTTTACTTTTGTAATAATGCTTGTGGTTGTTTTAATAGCTTTACATAGTTTATTCTCATATTCCTCCAGTTTATCTCTATTCTTGTGCACTTCTTTCTCAATAATTTCTCTCTTTAACATCTCCTCATACTCATCATTATTTATATCTTCTGTAAGCTTCATATTTCTAATATTCTTGTTTTTATTTACCCATCTTCTCTTCTGTTTCTTAATTTTCAGTATAGCTCGTACTGCCCGATGGTCACTTCCAATATCTATTTTTCCATCAACTTCCACGTCAGCGATAATATCTCTCCTACTGCTTATTATGACATCTATCTCATTTCTCGTATAACTGTCCGGGCTAGCCCACGTCCATTTCTTATCATCTGGTTTCTTGAAGAAGGTGTTCATCACGTATAATTTGTTCCCTTCAATAAACTCTAGGAGATCTTCGCCTCTTCTGTTTCTTTTTCCGTAACCAAACTTTCCAACCGCCTCACTTCGCCCGTCCTTTTCGCTCCCTATTTTCGCATTTACATCACCCATTAGTAAGGTGTACTTGCACCTGTCTTCACATATAGCTGACTGAAGCATACTATAAAATGTTTCCATTTCTTCATCGCTCGCTACTGACGTAGGGGCATACACTTGTATTAATTTCATTCTACCGCCTCCATATGTTTTATCTAGTTTCCATATGAGTTTTGACACCCTATGAGAGTAAGATTTGTAGCAAATAATATTTTTCCTACTTCTTTTATTAACCAAAAACCCAGTGCCGCCTTGCGGCCCTTCACCATTCCAGAATAACTCTTTATCTCTTTCAAGTTGGACTAAATATTCTCCACTTCTTCTTACCTCGCACAAACCTATTATATCCCACTCTTCTCTATCCAAGACTTCTAATAATTCTAGTAATTTATTGTTCCCTTTCAACGTTTGGCAGTTATACGTATATAAAACTATTCCACTCTTTTTTGTATTTCTGAATCCAGTTTTGTTCTTTACTTTTTTATTTACTCTAACAATATTTTGATTATTTTCTATACTTTTTTTATTTAATTGCTATAATACTTTCTCTTCGTCATCTGTTCCGCCCTCGTTGGACTTTACTTTATCTTGTTGATTTTCTTTTTCCTCTGTCTTCTCTTTATTTTGATTGCTGTAAAAGCCATATTTAAAAAGGCCAGTATCAGCTCTCTGCTTGCTCATGCTACTAATTACTAAGCTTTTACCATTTTTCTCGCTATTAGCTTTTTGTGCATTACATGAACGTGGTATGGCAAGACTATTTTTCTTCGGTGTTTCATTGACATTTAATTTTTCTGTGGTTTTTTGGGATTCGGTGCTCATTCTCGCAAACATTGACTGACCCTGTGAATTATCATATTGCTCGTAGTTACAATTACTTCGTGGTCGGTTAACATTATTATTTTCATTTCCCCAGTAAGAATCCATGCTGTCATTAAACCTCTTTGCTGTGTTCTCATCTACCTTATCTTTATAATATTCCCTATAACAGCTGTTGTTGTTACTTCTACTCGTGCTCGGTGATCTTATTTTATCGTACGGTCTTTTTGATGATCTCAGGTGTTGATTATTTTCCTTCTTATCTTCAATTATGAGTTTGTCATATTTCAGAATTGCAAACTTTCCATTTCTTCTTGCCTCCCACATTTTATCTGTCAGTTCTTTTCTAGCTTTATAAACTGCCGGTGGAAAATCCTCTTCTATATATATTTTTGATCCTCTAAGCATTCTTCGTTTCTTTAATATTTCTTGTTTTACAACATTACGCACAAAAATTAAGGTAATCGGCCTATTTTCCTTAATGTAAAGACCATTTCTTTTTAATAAATCTATATCATATTCACTTATTTTTAATCCGAACTTTTCTTTGATCATGTTTATTACTTTTCCTTCCAATTCTGTGTACTTTTCAGGTTTCTTTTCTTGTATGCCATAAATAATTATACTGTTCCTCCTTGCATCTCTTTGTAAATAATCAATATCTTTACGACCTAAATCTATTTTTTCTGAGTTGTCTTTAATGCTTCTCTCTAATCTCTCAAAGCTAGCTAACAGATTTTCATTTCCTCTATCAATACTTTCCTTTATTTCTTCCTTAAATGTACGAAACATATTCTCCATATCACTTTTATCCATAGTTATAAATAATTTGGAATCCACTAATTAAGACGTAAGTTTATTTTGTTTTACAATTTTTTCTTTATTATTCTTTATTATTATTATTCTCTGTTCTATTTTTCTGTTATATTATTTTGTTTTGTTATTCTTATCAATATTATTCTTGTAATTATTGTTTAAAATTTATTCCTTATTATTACAATAGTTGAGATCCTTATGATTTATTACATGCATTTATTATTTTTAAAATTATGTGGTTATATTTTCTTATACATATATTTAAAACTTAGTAATATCCTAGTATACTAGTTTTAACTATAGTTTGACGTCCCTCGTATAATTTAGATTTAAATAATTTATAAATTTATAAATATTTACCAGAAAGTATTTATTTTAGATTATATAAATAATTATAATTTTTGTAAAATTTTATTAAAATAATACTAAAATATACTCTTACTTTCTTTATATACAATTACATTTTTAAAACTATCAATATTAATTGTTTCACAGTAGGATTCCTATCTAAGTGAAAGTTAATTAATTTTTAAAATGTACTTGATTGACTTTATTTTAATTAAGTTAATTTAATTAATAATATATTATTTTATACAAATTTTTACTATATTTTAAATGATAATTTTTGAATAAAATTAATTTAGCCAAACTACCATCGTAGGCAAATATACAGATCGATCATAATTTCTATACTAATAAGTCGATATTTTTTAGCATTTATTACTTTTATAAATCGATTCTGAATTATAATTAATTATTAAATTACAAAATATTTACCAGATTCAATTTATATTATTTGTCCTTTAAGCTTGACATCTTACTTATTTTACTTTTTAATTACCCAACATTTTTAGAATTTTAACAATTTACACAGAAAAAAACCCTTATAAAACAATATTGTTATATCGATATATGAACATATGCTTTTAATCTCGATAGCTAAGCGGTTTCCTTGTTCTATCGAGTTAATTCACGGTGATATTATCAATTGAAATTATCGATACATAACTTGATAAAAACAATAGATAATTGTACGATGGATAACAATTCTCCTTTACTTATTAATATAATATATACTAATAAACTGTATTGAACACAGCTTTTGCTATATTTTCTTTAAAATATTTGAAGTTTACGATGTATCAGTAAATTTTCTGATTAAATACTCTATCAGTAAATTACTGATAGAGTACGGTGTTATTTTTAGATTTACAAAAATGCTATACGGTGAAGTATGGCGGGTTTAGAATAACAAATGCACCGCAAGGGGCTACGATGCTAGACCATGTCGTTATTCAGAGAGTGCCTAATCTCTATGAAGGAACTGAAGCCATATCAAGGCCCAACAGAATCATGCTAGAAGCTGTTAACTGTAATTAGGGAGAGGTGATGGATTACCAAGCAAGTAGACCACGTCGTTAGGCCTTTTCTACTAACTCATCTGGATAAAAGATAGTGTTCTGTATTCTCTATGTGTTATTTTAGAGGATTAGAAGAGTCATTTTGAGTCTAAATCCTGAAGGCCCCAACCAGGATCGAACTAGGCATTGCTTGTTAACCAATTCACCTCTCTCCAAAATCCCGTGTAGATGCTATTCTTAAAATTAAACTCTCGAAGAAAGTCAATCTTGTAAATGAAGATAGACCATTCATTATTTTATTTATAAATCTACTTTTATGAATGCATGAGCCTCCCTGGAGACGCATTGCAACCTGGTGTTCCTTAAATCGGTCTCTAGAGCAGCATGGCAGTGGCACAATGATTTCCTACTTTCCTGAAGGTACAACTGTCAATAATTGAAAATCGCAGGTATCATTTATTAACGCGTGACATATTTAATCTAAAGACCTAATAACTGTTATTAATTGTTGTGATGTTTAGAGTGAATCTAGCTGGGCGACTAAGCGGTAGTCCGGAAGAAGTTCTCTGCGAAGGAGAAGAAGAAGCGAGCAGTGCGAGTAGTATTGGAAGTGCCGGTAGCTTGGCTAAGAGACATTGGCAGAAACAGAGACAACTGGAAGACGATATAACCACGTCTGACGGTAAAATTACTTTCCTTAATGTAAACAAGCATTCGTAAGAGTTCAATAAATAAAAAGTAATCAACGGCGTCGATATTTTTATTAGAAGGACTGCTTTTGCCATCACACCTCTTCGATTAAGAACAAATTTAATTTATGCTTTTAGTTGTAAAATTTTACAAATAAAAGCATAACTCGGAATCGAATCAATTTGAGGGTGATTTAGACACGAATGTTTAAATAAATAACTAAATTTGGAATTGTTGAAGATTTCTTTTTTTATTTGATTCAAATGGGTTTTCTCATTGGATTTGATCTCTGTATGAAATTTCAGTTAAATTAGTGGTCGCAATCTGTCTCTTGAGTATATCTGTATTGGTAAAATATATCCACTTTTACAAAGGTCCATCCATGTTCATATAGACCATACATCAGAAGCGAATTTTTTTCAACTTCTGGGATGTACGCGAGCTAAAACATGAATCCCCATATTATTGAATAAAATAAAGGAATTCTTTATTTTTTTATTTTTTACGAAAAACAAATTAAAGTAAACACATTCTAAACAAAATAAAGAGGATCCCCTCTTTATGATTCAGTGGTTCCCACTCTGTTTTTTCTATCTTCCTTTTTATAGATTTTAATCAAGAATAAAAATAAGAAATTATTTTAAGTGCATGACTGCTTTAGTGACATATCAGGGTGACTTACTCTTAATGGGACAAAATAAAAATCTTAATCTTGATTCTATGGACCAGGATGAACAAAAATTGTCATGTAAGCATAGGGTCGATTCTCAATAGTTCTCTAGAAAAATCGATATATCGAATTATTCGCTACTTTACTATCTAATTCTCTAAAACGATTTACAACTTGAAAACTACTAAAGCTAAAGAGATGCGGTTTTCACTATTCTCAAGGACATTAAATTCCCTTTAAAATGGTATACTTTATGTCGCAATCATCACAATTCAACATTAATTTATTTGCATTTAAAATAAAAAAATTTATTAGTACTAAAAATGTAAAAAAAATGTAAATGCCAAAATCTTCGATAATTGTTCACTCATAGTTGAAACCTAAAAATCTTAAAAACAGCCTCATTCCATACCCTTTAGAATGATGTAACATCATCTATGGCTTGTTTTTAACTTTAACCGAGATATTCTTAAAAAACTTGATGTAAGTCGCTTAGATTCTAAATAATTCACTATGTAAACAAAGACATTTATATTTAAATTATTTCAATTTGATTTACAAAATAAACTTTATTTTATTAGTTATAACTATAATATTAATTATTCTATGTTAGGTTAATCATAGAAAATAATCAACCCCTTCCCTCCACTCCCATATAGCTTAAAAAACTTAATTTAAGTCTCTTATAATAAAACAAATGCAACAAAAACATTTCTTGAAATATTTTGTTGAAAGAATACAAAGTAATAGGTAAATATTTATACATAATTAAATAATAAATAATCTTTAGCATCAGGTCATCTCGATTTTGTGGGGCTGAATGAAAATTATCCAATTGCTGGATTGGACGAGAGGGACCAATAGCCTTGCCTCCGAGATCTCCTGATCTTACACCTCTGGATTTTTTTTCTCTGGGGCGCAATGAAAGATGAAGTATACAGGCAAGCCCCACAAAATCGAGATGACCTGATGCTAAAAGTACATGAGTTGAAGGAGGAAGATTTGAATCTCTCTTATGATTTACATGAAAAATGATTTTTAATTCCCCTTGCAGTAAAAAGTTAATTATTTATTGATTATTTAATTATGTACAAATATACCTATTACTTTGTATTCTTTCAACAAAATTCTTCAAGAAATGTTTTTGTTGCATTTGTTTTATTATAAGAGAGACTTAAATTAAGTTTTTTAAGCTATATGGGAGTGGAGGAGGGGGTTGATTATTTTCTATGATTAATAAAACATAGAATAATTAATAATATAGTTATAACTAATAAAATAAAGTTTATTTTGTAAATCAAATTGAAATAATTTAAATATAAATGTCTTTGTTTACATAGTGAATTATTTAGAATCTAAGCGACTTACATCAAGTTTTTAAGAATATCTCGGTTAAAGTTAAAAAACAAGCCATAGATGATGTTACATCATTCTAAAGGGTATGGAATGAGGCTGTTTTTAAGATTTTTAGGTTTCAACTATGAGTGAACAAATATCGAAGATTTTGGCATTTACATTTTTTTTTACATTTTTAGTACTAATAAATTTTTTTATTTTAAATGCAAATAAATTAATGTTGAATTGTGATGATTGCGACATAAAGTATACCATTTTAAAGGGAATTTAATGTCCTTGAGAATAGTGAAAACCGCATCTCTTTAGCTTTAGTAGTTTCAAGTTGTAAATCGTTTTAGAGAATTAGATAGTAAAGTAGCGAATAATCGATATATCAATTTTTCTAGAGAACTATTGAGAATCGACCCTATGCTTACATGACATTTTTTGTTCATCCTGGTCCATAGAATCAAGATTTTTTTTGTCCCATTAAGAGTAAGTCACCCTGTATAATAATTTTACCATTTAACTTTTAAATCTAAACTGGTTACTCTAGGTCCTACCCCGTTTTATATAATCAGAAAGTTTTCTTTATTTCCTTAGGTAAAAGATTCCACACAAATTGTAATAGGCAACTCAGCAATAAATTATTATTAACAAAAGTTAATACAGAATGTTTTTGAGGTTAGTCTCAATATCAGACAACTGAAATGTATGACTTTATGCATTGCGGGAAACCACAAAATCTAATTATTATACTCATACCTACAACATTAAGTAGAGATATTATTGTACTTAAACTGTGGTTTATCTAATACCTAAAAACTATCTTAAAAATTGTTAATATTTGAAATTTTTTAAATTTATTTGCAAATATAATTTCTTTTGTTGTTCCTCATATTAATTATATTAATGCTATAATTAGTAGACAGCAGTAGTTATTTTATTCCTCTTAGTGCCCAACCTTAGCATTAATATAATTTATTTGCAAATATTAAGCAGGATATAATTATAGATTATAATAAGTACGATCGTAATACGTGACGGAAGTTAACCTAAACGTATTTGTTTACAAAATAAAGCAATCCTATCGGTTTATTTTAGCGTGATATGATATGACTAGGGAGTCTCAGGTTACTTTGTTTGGGGACCTCATCTTGGAAAGAACTAATAAGTAAATTAAAGCATGATTTATTAAACTCCGAGGCTGTAAAGTGGACATTTTTTATGGCGATTATGTATACTTTCAAGCGAAGCAAAATTTAGGTGTCTATTCTAATAAAAATAAGGCCCGAGATGTTCTTCAGTTACGCCACTAGTTCTGTATCAATTTTATAACCGCTTTCGTAATAAATAAATAAATAAATAAATAACCATTTATTTGCTATCTTTACAATTACACACATATTACAAAAATTTAAAATATTATTTTTTATATTAATAAGCAATTCGGCAATTAGCCGTGGTACCTCTTTTTGAGGTCGGAAACATTGGTTGGTACACCAATGCTATACAATTTATCTAGGAATTTTCAATAAATAAATATAACAATAAAAATAAATAATAATAATAATACATCGATGGTTTACAAATTAGTTTAAAACGAATAACAAGTAATAACAGTAATATAACACACAAGAATATAATAGAACAATAATATAATATAACCCAATACAATAACAAGAATTTATATTTGTTTAAATTATAATTTAAATTTAGTTTTTTATTTTTTTCTTAATTATTATTATTTTTATTTTGTATTTACATTATTATTTTATTTAAATTAATATATAATTTATTTTATTCTTTATAGAGCCAGACATCCTTATATACTTCTCCCATCCTTAGCCACTCCTTCCTATCCTGAGCTGTTCTCTGCCAGGTCTCTTGGCCGCATATCTTCCTCATCTCCTCATCCCACCTCACAACAACTATACCTACAACATTAACTAGAGATATTATTGTACTTAAACTGTGGTTTATCTAATACCTAAAAACTATCTTAAAAATTGTTAATATTTGAATTTTTTTTAATTTATTTGCAAATATTAAGCAGGATATAATTATAGATTATAATAAGTACGATCGTAATACGTGACGGAAGTTAACCTAAACGTATTTGTTTACAAAATAAAGCAATCCTATTGGTTTATTTCAACGTGATATGATATGACTAGGGAGTCTCAGGTTACTTTGTTTGGGGAAAGAACTAATAAGTAAATTAAAGCATGATTTATTAAACTCCGAGGCTGTAAAGTGGACATTTTTTATGGCGATTATGTATACTTTCAAGCGAAGCAAAATTTAGGTGTCTATTCTAATAAAAATAAGGCCCGAGATGTTCTTCAGTTACGCCACTAGTTCTGTATCAATTTTATAACCGCTTTCGTAATAAGAACAATATAAAACCAAAGATATAATTATATTCCAGAAGAGACAGTTATTTGTGGAGCAAGAACAGGATGGACTTCTCTGAGAAGATTCTTGGTGTCAGCTGGGGTAGAAGATTATGCACCGGCCCTTCTTGATCAAAGGATAGACTTGGAAGCTCTGCTCATGCTTTCTGAACAAGACTTAGTACAATTAGGTTAGTTCCCTTAAAAATTTAATTGACTAAGTTAAAGTAAAGTAAAAAAGTAAAAAAGAGTAAAGTAAAAAGTAAAAGAGACTGAGCTTTAAATTCTTCATGGGCAAAAGATAATAAAAATTGTATAGTTTATGTTTGCGTTTCAAACAAACTCCAAGTCTTTATCATCATTGAAACTACACAGAGACCTGTTGCCTTTCATCACTATTCAGCGAGAAAGAGCAACAGGTTAAGAGTAAAAGTTAAAGGATGATAAATTCTCCTCTTCCTTATAATAATTGCCTTAGAATAATACTATATATAGAAGGAGCACTACTGATAACACGAAAGTCGGTTCATTGGTGCAACTAAGTAATGCTGCCACCCTAACAATATACAATTTTCTAAAAAAAAGTTGGCAATACTTCCGGTTACTGAATTATTATGTTCTATCATTAATTAATGATTGATTATTCATAAAAAACTAATATAAATATCGGTGCACTACAATATTTAAAGCATTTTAAATTGTAGTTTAACGTATTTATTAAAATTATATATAATAAGTAGTCCTCGTCAACTAAATGTAGATTCTTGTATTCCGCCACTCTTTTGCCATCTAAGACCGGTTTTATTAAATACTCAGCAGGTGTTTTAAGTTATTATATTTGTTCTTTACGATCTTTCTTTATTAATAGATATTTATGACAAATATTTAAAATAATGTTTTCTTGTCAGGTTGGCAGCATTACTTAGTTGCACCAGTCAACCGGCTTTCGTGTTATCAGTGGAATTACATTGTGTTTACGGCCCTGTGCTCCTTCTAGAATAGTATTATTCTAAGAGTTAAAGGATGATAAATTCTCCTCTTCCTTAAGTATGATTGCACTTAAAATCTGAAACCGATATTCCATCTGATTTATTTTTTCTGTTGTTATAAGACGTCATAAGGGGCTTTACCAAATTGTCTATCTCTATTTGGGTTAGTTCATGTGTGTGTGTTTTCATCATCACTACCATTGAGTTATATACCATAAGAAGTTTCAACCTGTGGGCTTAGGCCTAAAGATTGTGTATTTACTAGTGCTTGTGCAACTACTAGTTGTTGCAGTATTATAACTAGCAGTAGTAGTAGTATAACTAGTAGTTGTTACTACAACTACTAGTTATACTACTACAACTGTATAACTAGTAGTTGTGATTTCAGGAAATTTTTTTTTTTTTATGACGTCATTATAGTAGCACAACTGTTATAATCAGTTGACAGAGTGGGAAAATAGTATTGAGGAATCATTGAGGTTTGCTTGATATGAAATTGTGGACGTGGTTTAACATCCAGGACTAACCTCATTGGCTTCCTCGTATTATTTACCCTCGCTGTCAACTGATTATAACAGTGTTTTATACTATCTTCGTTAATGACAACAAAAAATAAAAAATATTCATAAAGTACAAAAAATAATTTTATTTTTATTTATTAGCACATCAACGGGCTTAAGCCCTTTTTACATTACTACATTTCAAAGAAAAATTGCACAAAAAATCCACAAAAGTGGAAAAGAAAAAAAAAAAGAAAAAATAATAAATACATTCCAACAAATATAAAACAATTAATAAAGAAATAAAAAAAAACAAGTAAAAGACCCTTTTTAAATGAAAGTCAAAATAAAATGAGGCAATAATAACAAAGAAGACACAAAAAAATATCATTAAGAAAAAAAAGTAAAAAATTCACTAAGTTAATAGGAAAAGTAGATTATATTTTTAAAATAGATATACATTAATTGAAAAAATATAATAGGAAAAATTAAATAATACTAGAATGATAAATAAACAAGTAAATATTAATAAATAATATAATTAGAGAAAACATAAATACATTATAAGAAAATAAGATAATTTAGTATATAAGTAAATTAAAATATGTAAATAAGTTCTTAAAAGTAAATTACAGGAGACTAATTTTTATTAACCCCTATCATTAATCCTACACTTATAAAAGTTGTAGAATAATGGGTTCAATATGAAATTTAACATGCACGTAGTTCTATATAAGACCAACGCTCATGACACATTTCATCTCAACAGCGTTAATTCGTTTTTATCGAAAGACACTACTAAGTTTTTTTTCAAAAAATAGGAAAATTATCCCATTTAGCTTCGTCCAGCGTATTCTATTTTCTGTACTACTGAATTTTCAATGATAAAATAATGCTTATATTTTATTATGAGGAAAAATAATTCTTAAATATTTTATTATGTTTTAGGTTTTCCAATGGGTCCAAGAAAAAAGTTATTACATGCAGTTGAACAGCGAAAATTGGCTCTTAAAAATCCTGGAATTTTACAAGACAGCAAAGTTTAGCTGGGAATATGGTGTAGCTAGTGTTATTTCAGGTTGTCCATCATTCTGCTTAGTGGACATCTCGAGTTAGAAGATTCTTATGAATATTTAAGATACAACTCAATGATTTCAAAGATAAATACGCGTTTTTCTTTAATAATAATAATCTTCGGTGAGAGCCTATAGATATAAGTCATTGTGTTTTTTTCTTGTGAAAAACATTACTCATATAACTTCTTGAATTCGCGTTACAATTGTAAATAAAATTTTATATATTTGTATAATTCTAAAATAAGTAAGATGGAATGGAAGTTTGGGAGGGAAGAGGATTCCCTTGTTGGTTATATTCAACTAGTTTATATAAAACAAAATAAAACTTGAAAGCCTGATTTATTTATTATACTGCTAAGTTCTTTGTGGTTATTGGACCGAATAATATGTTTCAACAGTAAGTGGAAGCCCATATCCTCCATAATATGTAGCACACATCTTCTTTAGGATTGTGTGCCCTCTCAGATTATTTTTGTCATCTTTAATACTTAGTAGGATAACCGGCACCCTAGTGAACCTACTAAACCCGCAATACTCCCCGTCCTGAACCTGAACCACGTTACACATAAACCCCATAGTCCATTCATTAGCGGTTTTAGGTCTAAATTTTAAAGAACCGCTTGGTTTGCCTTGAAATTTGAAACACACTTAGAAAAAATGCCATGAAAAAAAAGTTATATGGTGCCGATGTGTGCTTTTACCCTGGGGGTGAGTGCCATCCCTTCTCGGGGGTGAAAATATTTAACCTTAAAATAACCCCGGGATTCGATAGACTGTTCAATTTTAAGTAAAAAATGTTCTAGTTAACCTAATTCTTAGCTAGTTCTAAGCTTTCCGAGTTATTCACGATTGAAATTGTTACTTTTGTACATAAAAAATGCATGTTTTTGAGTGATTTTTTAAAAATAACTCGAAAACTATACGTTTTATGAAAAAAATTATTAGAATAAAAAAGAAGCCTTTTGAAATAACAAATCGAAAGTTTTTTTTTAAATATTTATCGTAGTAATTCATCCCGAGTTACAGTCTAATGAAGGTGAGAATTTATTCGAATCAACTTTAAATCGAACCTTTTATCATTACATAACATCAAAAAGAGTAGTTTTTCAAAAAAAGCATAGAATGTTTTTAAAGTGTTTAAAAAGACCTTTAAAATGAGCTATAGTAAAAGTGATTTGGATGAAAAATAATTGCGTGATTACAAAAAGAAGATAAAAGTCTCTTCGGATTAAACATATGTCTTTTCCACAAAAATGAAAATTAATCTTTACCGTTGTACAATTATCTTTATTTATGCACTGACTATGGATCCTGAGGTTTTAAGCTATTTAAAATGCTTATATTTAAAAAAAATGTTTTTATTATATTATTTTTTTTATAAAATTTTTCGATTTTTTCAAAATAACGTGGTTCATGTTAAACCAAACATAGTTCGGGTTTAAGTTCAACGTGGTTCACGTTCAACCGAACATGGTTCGGGTTCAAGTTTAACGTGGTTCACGTTCAACCGAACATGGTTCGGGTTTAAGTTCAACGTGGTTCACGTTTAAACGAATGTTGCCCAGGTTTAACCAATGATAGGGTTGTGGACGGGGAGTATTTCGGGATTAGCGGGTTCTGCGGGTTTAGTAGGTTCGCTAGGGTGCCAGTACCTCTGCTATCCTTCTTAGTCGTGATGCGTACATTGGATTAATTTCACGGTATGAGAGTTAAATACTGGATACCACCAGAAGCATGTTTGTACCCTCAAATGTTAAGTCTAACTACAGACCCGCATACTACTCATGATTTTGAGGGTTTAATTCCTCTTCCTGTTGTTTTAAAAGCTGCGCAGTATATTAATAATTTTTCAATGTTACTTAAAGTTCAGTGGCACTTACCGGTTCCTATTGGTCAAATTATTTAGGTAACTTTAAGTTATTTAAAAAACCTGGTGACTACCGGTAGCTTTAGTGTATGTCTTTAAAGTCAATAAACAACGTTAGTGAGTTTTTTTTAGTTTTAAAATTTAATCAGCTAAGCTCAATATTTGTTTGTTGTCACAATATTGTTACTAAAGGGTTTGATCAGCTTATCAGTAGTTAATTGTAATTAGTACTGAAAAAACAGTAATTTTCTAGAATACTGACCAAAACACTAGTGTACTGTAATATTATATGTGTATTTTTTTTATTTAAATTGTAGTTACTATAAACAATAAATATAAAATGTTTTGCACCTAAAACTATGTGTCAAACCCTACACACACGTTTTTTTAATGTTGTTTTGCTTGTCTATTCTACAGTATAACACACTGTTATAATCAGTTGACAGCGAGGATAAATAAAACGAGGAAGCCAATGAGAATACTCCTAGATGTTAAATCACGCCCACAATTTTATATCAGGCTAACCTCATTGGTTCCTCAACACTATTTTCCTACGCTGCCAACTGATTTTAACAGTGTGTTATACTATAATACTTTCCTAAAACTTTTTATTTTTTTATGAAACCGCCCCCTTGTCTGGCAAAATTGTATTTTATATTGGTCACGATTCATCATTCATCATGACATTAAGAACGGATTTAATAATATATAATTTTTAGGGTCATAAAGGAATAGTAGTAGCTACCTTGTAGTTTTTCCTTACTAGTTTAGATACGCCACTCATCCTCACCACTTTACAGACTAACGTTTAGTTTAAAAATCTTGACAGGTCAGTTTAAACACCACTGATTCTTAAGAAAAAAAAAATCCCTGCAAGAAGGGAGCGGGAAAGAAATATGTTAACAAATCAGGGTATTTTACCCGTATTTTCTTGGCGAAGTTTTTTTACATTTCATTTGTGTAGTTTTATTTTAAAATATCATTTTTAACATTAATTTGAAAGTAGTTTTCAAAACGATGTAATCAAAAAAAGAACCACAAACAAAGTAAACGATTGCCGAGAAGAAGGTTTTTTCCCTACAGTGGTAGCGATTTTTTTTTCTCTTTTAAGTGAGAGGTTGGCAGCGGCTTCTCTGATAGGTCAATTCCCAAAATACTTATGACCTTGGAGATTTTTAAACTAAACGATAGACTGTAGACCTACTTTGCTTAGAGTATAGAATTAGCCACTAGTATTAGTTAAAAGCATTCAAGTGATGTACCCAGTGGTCATCCATGTAAGTATACTATTCAAACGAGTTAGTGCTTAACACAGGTGTAATTAAAAAAAATCGTGTACGGGTTACGTCGGAACTTTTTCTCATCACATCGGATTCGCTAAGCTCGTCCTCCCCTCTTCGAACTCACTTCGCTGGTCCTCAAAATATACAATTCGCCAAATTTATACTGCAACACGTATTCGGACTCGCTCATCCTCAGATAGTTAATAAGTCCGTTTCATTCTCAGCTTAAATCCATTTCTTGCTCAAGGTTGGAGTTTATGCTTTATAACTTGAGCAGTTACTTAATTACTAAGCACTACGCATAACTTATTTTTCTGTAAATCCACTGAAACCTTTAAAGAATAGTTATTTATGCAACAAGGGATGAAAGTAAGTTTTACAGCTCTAGTTAAAGTTTCGTCCTAAGGCAGCGCCGAAGGAGGAAACTTCATTAGCTCACGAGGCCGGTAGGCCGAGGGAGATAAACTAGTTAGCTCCCGAGGATTGGCGAGGGAGTTAACTAACATTTTGGCTCCCGAGGCTTGACGAGGGAGATAATAAGAGAACTGAAAACTTTCATCCCTTGTTGCATAATAAATTTTATCTACGACTAGAGAACTAATACTAACAACTATTAATATATTCTTGAGCTTCTTAATTGTTATTGTGTTAGTTTAGTTTATTCTTACCTTGTCAATTACTCTGATGAAGAGAGAATAAAGCCACTATCTTCACATTATTTATTGTAAGCTGTCAATAGAATAATGTGTAATACTATATTTGTAATTTAAACATTAGCGTGTGTATATTGTATATTCTACCCGTAGTACCAACATAACACCGAAAAAAATCCTAAATATTTCCTAAAATTCCTAAACATTTTATTAAAAAATTCTAACACTTTCACTTTTCTAGGGAGTAAAAGTACATTTACAGTGTGAGATAACAAGACTGTATGTAGAACTTACAATACAAGGAGTAGACAAAAACACTTACTGAGTAATAAACTAGTGCAAATAATGGTGTACACTGCTAAGTTTAGAAGGATAGTTTTGTATAACCAACAGGATAATAATGCACATTTCCTTTGAAAAATGCAGAAAAAATTTAGTTACGAGAAGTGCTTGACAACTGAGTAACTGCTCAAGTTATAAAGCATAAACTGGAACCTTAAGCAAGAAATTGGTTGTTAGGCACGGAAACACGCATTCCACAGGAAATCCACTCGACATGCAGACCACTGAGCTAGAATTTTTATTGTTACCTCACCTGCTATTGCCGGTATATCGGAAAAGTAGTGTATTTGCAATAAAATTAAAACGACTACTTACTAGTAGTCGTTTGATTTTTAATTCAAATACATTAAAAACTAAAACGGTAGTTAATTTCCGGAAAATCTAAAATACGGTCAGTAAACTAAATATTTCAAGTGGGGAGTTGTTTTCGATGTTATTTGAGCCTGTGAGTTGAATGAGAGTGGTCCGGAGTCAATACGAACACTCAAAGTACTCAAAGCAAGGGTACCTGGGTTCGAATCCTGGCGAGGACGATAATTTTTTATCCTTTTATTTACGTTATATAACTACAAAATAATTCCGGCGTGGTGGTCTGCATGCCGGGCGATTTCCTTTGGAATGCGTGTTTTCGTGCTTAACAGCCAATTTCTTGCTGGAGGTTCCGGTTTATGCTTTATAATTTGAGCAGTTACTCATATAAGCACTGCACATTTTTCTGTATTTTTCAAAGGAAATGCCCTAAAACCTTTATAGATAAACACTAACTGAGCCTTAAAATAGTGCAAATAATGGTGCACACTGCCAATTTTAGAGGCATAGTTTTCATAACCAACTAGTTAATTATTCGCATTTTCTTTGAAAAATACAGACAACATGTGCAGTGCTTGATAATCGAGTAACTGATAGGTCTTAAAGCATAAACCGGAGCCAAAAATAGGTTGTTAAACACAAAACTTTATAGGAACCTCTATTTTAAACATTCAAGCTTTTGAGGAGGAATAGGTCCTAATTAATAAAAAAACTAATTTTGCCGAGCTTTCGATATAATTTTATCTTTTTCAAGGCTTAACATATTAAATAATAACAAAAACAGTTACATGGTTACTAACAAATAGATGTTTGGACAACAACTAGAGTAACAGACAAATAATTCCGTTAAAAACAAAAAAGGTAACAATGTTGTTGAGTTAAATTAAGTTCTAAACAAAGATGAGTATGTAGATTTTTGTTTAGAACTTAATTTAACTCAACAACATTGTTACCTTTTTTGTTTTTAACGGAATTATTTGTCTGTTACTCTAGTTGTTGTCCAAACATCTATTTGTTAGTAACCATGTAACTGTTTTTGTTATTATTTAATATGTTAAGCCTTGAAAAAGATAAAATTATATCGAAAGCTCGGCAAAATTAGTTTTTTTTATTAATTAGGGGCATTCCTCTAAAGCTACTATTCCTCCTCAAAAGCTTGAATGTTGTTAAACACGGAAACACGGTCTCCAAATTAAATTGGCACGGCCAACCGCGCGAGAATAATTTGTGCATATTTTGCATATATTCAGTTTAAGTGTAACTTAATTTCCCTTTATACATTTGGTCATATATTTTCTCTATTCGTATTCCCCCCTCCCTCCCCACAATTCAGCTGAAGAGGCCTAATAACTTATTAAAATCCACTTAACTCGTGAGTTTTAATTATTCCCTTATCACCTTAATTACCATATTATTCATCTTAATGAAATGAGTCAAGATAAAGTTGCTAAAATCTCTTATCTACCCTCCCAATGTTTGATTACAGTGATAAACAAAGATGTAACCAGACAACCTGAGTAAATATACACCTGCTACTGCGAGTTGTAGTTTTACGTCAAATGTTTTAGAAGTAACAATTTTAGTATACTTAATACTTATTAGTATAATAATACTTCGTTTTACTTAAAGCTCTTAGTATTTAATTATTAATATTTTTTATTATTTAATTATTTTTATTAATTTAAATGAATTATTTAATTAGCATTTAAATATTAATATTTTTTATTTCTTTTAATTGTTGTGTGAACTTAGAGTAAATTAAATGAATCATAAGTTTGATAATCAAACTTTAGATGTGTAGGTTGTACAAAATAAATTATTTTGGTGGGAGGGGATCCCATCAAGATGCGGGAGAGTTTTCTTTTGCGGAAAGCTTGATTTTTAGGTTTATAGTCTGATCGATCAATACTGCTTAGACTTGTAAGTCGATTTTCCGGTATTTGTGTAAAAAATGTAAATATTTACATTTACATGCTTTTGTTAAATAGATCACTTTATTGTTAGGTAAATGAAGTGATAAAGTAGTTAAGGTTTTTTTAAACAAATTCCTTTATTTATACAGAATTACAATATTAATTCACAATATCTATATTAAAGGATTGAGTGCCACACTGGAGAATTGGAGAACCCTGTGCTGTGTGGCACTTACTTAAAACTAATAAAAAAATAAAAAAAACATGCAAAATAAAAGATCATAAATAATCAAGTTTAAGGATTAACCACTGACGGGCTTAATACGGCAACTAATATTTTACCAAGCAGAGAAGCATGGAAAAGTAAAATTAAATAACAAAATAATGATTAATGGGACACAGACCTGTTGCAAGTCAGAATTTGTTAGGGGTAAAACCAATCACAAAGGTTGCGACGTTTTACACACATCCGCTCCAGACAGTGTATAATGTAAAGTTTATTGACTAGTTTTTTAGGGAGTAAAGAAGCACTTTTCCCTCCAAGGGAGAAAAATTTTCTTTTCACTCCCTTGGGAGTAAAAATTAACTTTTTCTCCCTTGGAAGTTAAAAACGTTTCCTATTAAAATTTATTAGAGGGGCCCGACAACAACATTTTTTTCTACCTCAAAATCCGTTTCAGATCAAATTACGTTGTTTGGAACAAAAAAAAAAATGTTTTGATTTTTTGGAGGCAGCACCCCCTAAATGTATAAGGAGGTTTGACCCAAAAAAATTACAATAAAATACGACAAAACGTATTAAAATAAATTCAACGTGTGAAGATAAAATCTTGTATGCACTTTGGGCATTACTTGGACAATTACCTTCCTCAGCTTCGCCTCGGGAGTTAAATACTTTGGTTCCATCGGCTTACGCCTTAGAAACCAACTAACTGCTCAGGGAAATAATAGCATTCTTTACTTCCTTGGTGGATAAATAACTATTATCAGAAGGCGAACAATTATTTCTAGGGGCTACCCCCCCCCCCCCCCCCACTGGCCCCTTCCTGGCTTCAAGCCTGATAGGGCATCTAAGTATTAAATCATATTAAGCTCGCATTAGCTCACATATAGCCTACTTGTGTCATTATTTCTTTGATTTATGATTTAGATGTCCTATTATTCTTTCGTTATTTAATTTTAGTTTTTCATCCTTCTCTGCTTGGTACAATATAAGCTACCGTATCAAGTCCGTCAGAGCTTAATGCTTAAACCTAAACTACTTTATTAACCTAAAAATAATATTTTGGTGATTATTTATAAAATACAGTCTTACTAATCCTATATCCTATCAGTCCCTATAGTAAAGTAAAGGTACTCTATGTTAGCGCATTTCATTAGTTTCATTAGAAAAAAATAGAAAAATCTACTTACAAATCAAAGTGCGTTTAACCTTCTTTTTAAAGAAGGAGGTGGTTTAACATTGCCAACAATAGCTTTATAGTATGAAGATTAAGGTCTTCCGGTGGTGACCGCGTCAATGTAGATAAAGAATCCCATAGAAATATATACTAGAGGGGACATAGCGTATCTCAATACATTAAGAGACCTGAAGCATCTTATTGGGGCTCTCAGGGGCTCTGTGTAACCTCATTGAAACCTCCTCCAAGAGGGAGTTAAGGTTGTAATTAATCAATTTTTTTTGGGCTTCCCACACATTGATTGTGTTGTGATTTGTATTTTAAACATTCTACTATATAATTTACTGTTTATTTGATGATAATGATAATCGAATGTGTACAAGTTACTTTTTCGATGTTTCAAAATTCAACCAATAGGGCCTCTAGTAATATATCTCTATGAAGAATCCGACGTTTCGCTTCCACTGTGGGAGACATCTTCAGGGATGTAGGACATCATGGATAGAAACACAATAGAAATACATCCTTGAAGATGCCTCCCACACTGGAAGCGAAACGTCAGATTCTTCATCTACATTGACGCGGTCACCACCGGAAGACCTAAATCTTCATGACAATAACCGCGGAAGCCTACGCAGTTTTTTAGCTTTATAGTAATCATTGTCCAATTCTCATTTTTTAACACAGATCAACTTTAATGATTTTCCATTACCAATCATAAAATCGCTGGTTAAAGTATAACCTCTAGCTTTAAAAATTGTATTCGTTAAAAAGTGTTTCGTTAAATAGAAAAACATTTTTCTATAACTCAACTAGCCTGTTATTATTAAATAATTTTCTGGTATGTGTCCTAAATTAGCTTACAAGCAAATTTATATGATTATCCTGCGTGAAGTCAATAGAGTATAAAAATGCATTTAAGTGTGTCTTTAAAATTATTATTAAATTAAGTTTGACTTTTCCAAGATACAATAAAAGCTAAATTTTAAGCAGCACTCGCGCAAGGTGTGAATTTATTCTGTAAAATCTTTTACAATAACAAAACTTTTTAGTAGCAAAAAATTTAACAGAAACAGGCCTTACATAGACAATTTTAAATTAAAAGTGCAATATATTTATATAGCTTTTTCTGAAGAAGATAAGAAAAAATGAAGTTCGTGATCAATTTTTGGTCAAGGTCGAAGTCTCAGGTAAGTTTACTGTCTCTTTCCTAATAACTAAGAAGACTCATTAAATCATTACGTCATACAAGAAACTGTTAAAAATACATAAAATTGTTGTTAAGGAATCATTTTGATATTTTAGAAGTTGAATTAGGGAGTGAGTGAGGTGGTTAGAGGTGGCAGTTGAATTAGGCAGTTGCAATGATGCTGCGTCTCCGAATCAGTGTTGTATGAAAGTTCTTTTGTTAATTAAGATAAAAAATAAGTTAAGCCTGGCGATTTTGGAAATTATACTCAAATGCAAGTTCATATAGCTGTTTAAAAGTTGTTATTGGTATTTAATGTCCAGGGAAATTAAGACTCGATGTTTACATTGCTTTTTAAACAAAAAACATCAGGTATGTACTTTCTCATAAAACAAATCTGTAAATAAGGTATGTACATATTCATCAAATATAATCTGTACATAAGGTGTGTACATAATCATAAGCATCTTAAGCCTGTGTCTTAAGCAGTACTTAGGGTATGCACAAAATTATCAGTATAGTCTGTAACATAAGAAGTGAGTGAGAGATCAAGAGGATCACATTATGCTAATCTTCTAACGCCTGTTACCTATTATAAGTTAGTTTTGCCTTTTTTTATTATAAGTTACAACATATTTAAGAAATTAAGATCCTATGCTTACAGTCAGTAAAGGAAAAGCATGTCACGATATCCTGGGCATAAGCATCATGATATGTAGTGCATAAGGTATACATATAATCTTAGAATAATACTATATATAGAAGGAGCACTACTGATAACACGAAAGTCGGTTCACTGGTGCAACTAAGTAATGCTGCCACCCTTACAATATACAATTTTCTAAAAAAAAAAAAAGTTGGCAATACTTCCGGTTGCTGAATTATTATGTTCTATTATTAATTAATGATTGATTATTCATAAAATACTAATATAAATATCAGTGCATTTCAATATTTAAAGCATTTTAAATTGTAGTTTAACGCATTTATTAAAATTATATATAAAAAGTAGTCCTTGTCAACTAAATGTAGATTCTTGTATTCCGCCACCCTTTTACCATCTAAGACCAGTTTTATTAAATACTCAGCAGGTGTTTTAAGTTATTATATTTGTTCTTTACAATCTTTCTTCATTAATAGATATTTATGACACATATTTAAAATAATGTTTTGTAGTCATGTTGGCAGCATTACTTAGTTGCACCAGTCAACCGGCTTTCGTGTTATCAGTGGAATTACATTGTGTTTACGGTCCTGTGCTCCTTCTATATATAGTATTATTCTAAGCATATAATAATCTAAATGTGTATGAATCATATAATCGTAAGCATAAACTATTATCGTAGGTAAATTTACATAATAATCAAGTCAACACTTCATTATATTGTACAATAAAATACAAAGATATAAGAATCTGTACAAAAATAAATAGGGGGGTTCTAAATAACTGTCGTAACATTTTTTTATTTTTACCATCATAACGACAAACTGTACATTATATATCAACATAATAATGAGGTAAACTGAACATTAGATATATACATAAACATAAAGATAAACTGTACAAAATATGAACACAATCATAAAGATAAACTGTACATAAGATATGACAATAATCATAAGAATAAACTAAACAGATTTATACATTAACATAAGCATAAACTGTACAAGATTATAAGATGTATATGTATATTTATAATCATAGAGATTTATTACTAGAGGGGACATAGCTTATCTTAATACATTAAGAGACCTGAAACATTATTTTGGGGCTCTCAGGGGATCTGTGTAACCTCATTAAAAGCTCCTCTAGACGCGAGTTAAGATTGTAATAGATCAATTGTTTTTGGCTTCGTTTACTAACACGTTAGTGAACGTTTTCTATGTTCTACAAAATAAGTAAATGTAATTTTGTTTTGTTTATTTGGTTATTTTGGTAGTCATGTTACTTTTTCGATGTTTCAAAATTTATCCAATAAGTAATATTATCTCTATGCTTATAGTAGCTGGAATAGTTCGAACCCGTCAGGAGTCGGTACGACCACTGGACCACTCAAAGAGTAACTAAATTAAGCGTCTTTTACCCTGTGAAAATTTGCTAAATCATAGATAATCTCTGAAACACCTGAAACACAGTCAATAAAACAACATTTTGACTTATCTGAAACAGATATATGTAAGAACTACAACGGGTTCCTAACTCTATTAAGCGGCTAAGACTCGAGAAGCTCTGTATTTAGTTCACTTACGTGAGTTCTTTATGCAGCTTATTACCAGCTATTAATTTCTGCACACTGTCAGTTTTATATCTTACCATAAGGAGTAGATTAATTAAACAAATAGTACACTCCTATAATACTAATTGCAAAGAGGCTTTCCTAAACTCTGCTAGAACACAAACCAGCTATTACAGCTATATTACAAGCTATTTTTATTTTAATTCAAGATATTTTAATTCAGATAAATAATTTGTAATTTGGGACATTCATTTAATAGATAGAGAGACTAGTCTTGCTCGAAGGCCAGTTTCAACCAGTCACTAAATATGCGAAAAGTTAAAAATTTAAATCGAATACTTATCTTTTAAGTTATAAAATAAAACATGGCGAGAAAAAGCTATATATAAACAATTAATTGTATTGACATACAATAGGTATAATTAAGGCATTAGTATGTGCTGTTAGTTCGTATTTGTTTTAGTGTCCCTCTCCAATTTTATCTTTGTACACCTTTAACTGTCTATTGTAAAAAACTTTCAACCTTTGTTTCATATTTTAGTTTTAAGTTGGATTTCGTTTAGATTACATGTGATTCATTTTAAATTAAACATGGATTTGATTATTTTAACGAGAGACGAAATCGGTTTAAGTTTATTGTTCGTAAGATGATACTAAAACGCACTGATTGGGAATCCATAAAAGTGCATGGTAATCATGCTGAAGTGGAATTGAAAGTAGGTACTTATGTCAATATATTAGAGAGTTTTAGTATATTTTATCCATGGTTATTTTTTCAGCTATTAAACTGGCATATGAATTTATATTGCTCCATTTTGATTATTTGGACAAAAATAAAATATGTAAATTTAACGTTTTACTTGTATATTATTGCAATATACAGTACAACGTATTATTATTATTATTACAATTCAACGTATATTATTACGTTTTACAAGTAACGTATTTACTTGTAATACTTCTAACTAAAAGAACATTTAATTTTGGATTAATTGATAGAAAACTACATGTTTTGACGATCTTAAGTGTTCAAGATCCTTAACCCAAACATATTCCTCACACCCCTAAAAAATACCAAATTGCATACCAAAATAAATAAATAAATAAAATAAAAATAAATAGGCATAAATCACCCCAAATCAATAAATAAAACATGGCTCTGGTTTACACAAAATAAATATTGTTTATTTTTGCCAATAAAGAACTTGTTTTTAACAAAAGTGTTCAAAAATGGTTGGCTTATATCTCAGCATCTTAACAATATGAAAGTTTGCTTTCACATGAGCGTTGCTTGTACCTACCTCATGGGCTGAACCACGGGCGACTCTATAGGCCGTTGTGTAGAATGTATAACTATATAGGCATATAAGATTTTAGTAATTTTGATGAATTTTTATTTGGCAAAACCAATATCTATATAAGGACGCCAAAAACTTAGCGGTGTATCATTTATTATTAGTTGGATCTAAAAATACTAGAACATGCATAAGCGTTATTTTCTCATGAAAATTCGCTGAAAGACATTGATAATAAAAATTAAAATAATATTGATTTAACGATGAGTGCAAATACCTTGATGGTCTTTGCGAGGTATTCTTTTATACATCAAGTGCTAATGTTAGGAAAATTCATGACTTATGTTGTCAATAGAAAAGAACATTGCTTATAATAGCTAATTTTGCTAATTAAGCGGGGGTATAATAGCTTGAGTCTAAGGCGTCTAAATACCTAACCTTACTAAACTGACCTAAAAACAATAACCTCTGTTTGTTAACTACGTAATAACCTTTTACAGCAAAAACTAGAATCCGATCAATAAGGTAAAAATACAGAAGAATATTTAAATACTAGCTTTGTGTAGAATCTGAATTTCGAGTGCTGCCAAATTTTTTATAGGTTTAAGGCTAAATATTACTGGTTTTAATTTGATTAAATCAATGGATTAAATACTACTTTTACAAAACATCATCAGAATTTCTTTTCAATTCTTGGTTGACCTCTACTATATCTCCTTTTATTTATCATATGTCTCGATATTTCAGGCAACGCCTTCGTGTACGAATGCAGTTTGTGAACAAGACGTTCTACCTTGGAAAATGTCAACCTCTGGAGACACTGATTTGAACTCTCAAGCTTACTTATCATGGAAAAAACTACAACTTAGTCGAGCTAAGCTTAAATCATCCAGTAAAACATCAGCCCTTTTAAGTGGTTTTGCTATGGTCGCTATGGTGGAAGTACAACTAAATAGTCCATCTCAAGTACCAGCTGGTATATTGGTAGCGTTTGCTATATGTACAACTCTGTTAGTAGCTGTGCACATGCTTGCTCTAATGATTAGTACCTGTATTTTACCCAATATGGACGCGGTTTGTAATTTACATTCGATTCAATATGTACAAGAATCTCCCCACGAGAGGTTACATTGGTACATAGAAACAGCCTGGGCGTTTTCCACGCTCCTTGGTTTATTATTGTTCCTAATAGAAATCGCCTTGTTGAGTTGGGTTAAATTTTACGAGTATTCCAAAGCAGCGGCTTGGTCAGCTTCCGTGATCATTATCCCAGTTTTTATTCTATTCGTAGCGTTTGCGATTCATTTTTATAGAGCGCTTGTAGACCACAAGTATGAGAACACTGTGTCCGGGATTAAAGAGCTTGAATCATTAAAAGAGCAGATAGAAGCCGGGGATCTAGAAAGTAGGATGAACGGGCTGCCTATGCCTCCTCAAACCTCACCAATTAATATTGTTTAATTAGGATTCAAATATCTCAATTTTAATTATTGTTTATTTTTCTTATAACTCATTTTTAGTCAGTATAAATAACATAGAATTATAGCAGCATACTTAAAGTGTTCTAACTTAAATTATTTTAAATTACCTTTTCGCCAGCCTTGCACGCCCAAGTGATGCTACTAAGCTAGTCTCATATGTTCGTTTCTGTTTTACAAATACTTCCCTAGAGGAATAGAAGTAATTTCATAATCGGCGTAGGCTTTCGCGGTTATTTTTATGAAGATCTGGGTTTTCCGTTCGTGACCTTGTCGACGTTGATGATGAATATATCTTCCTTCCTATGTGGGAGGCATCTTCATCGATGAAGGACAATACAAACCTCTGCAAAACGGCCTAAAATTTTTATTAGAATCATACCAATTTGGTATACGTAATAGCTTAACCTGTACAGTAAATCCCTTAGTAATATATTTTTAATAAAGAACAATAAATTAATTTATAAGCATGGTACCGAACTTAAAAAAATGAAAAAATTAAATAAAAATTAATTCTTCTAAAACATTATAAGCCCCTTACAACCCGTTCCTGATAGGCAAAGAGACTCATACTATTGAAGCAAAGCCTCTTTGCATATAGGCAATAGTAGCACTGTTGAATCGCGCACTGTTTATTTATATTCTTCCAATACCGTAGCGACAGCATAACTACTTTGACAAGGTTATTATTTGGGGGAAGAAATGGTTATCTTCAATAAAGTATTTGGTAAGTAACACTACTTAAGTAAATAGCGAATAATTTTCAATTTTATAATATCAGGGTGCCTAAATATGTATAGATTAATTCCAACTAAAACCTAGAGTACATAATATATATATATATATATATATATATATATATATATATATATATATATATATATATAATATATATATATATATATATATATATTATAATATAATATATATATATATATTATATATATTATATATATATATATATAATATATATATATATATATATATATATATATATATATATATAATATATATATATATATATATATATATATATATATATATATATATATATATATATATATATATATTATATATATATAATATATATATATATATATATATATTATTATATATTCTATGAATGTATAATTAAAATTTATTGGGATTACAATATACAACGTAAACATGTATTTAAATCTGTGTTTTTAAGAATTAAAATAAATAGGCCTAGTCCGCGAAGGCTTACGATTTCAATCATCCTGAGAACTAAATGTATATATTATATATTATATATATATATATATATATATATATATATAATATTATATTATATATAAATTAAATATAACAGAAGCAGCCTCAGAAAATAACTTACGAACGAATCAGGCTGATAAAAACACACTCACTTCTCTCGTGCCAACGTTTCGAGCATAGACATGCTGTTCATATGGGCTCTGAAGACAATAATAATAAATAAAAACAATAGAGGCAAGAAAATAAAAAAAATACAAATTAATAACTCAAAGCTAGAGTAAATAGAATACAAGCAAGAAATAACCAGCACTTACAGAAACTACGTTAAACAGGTAAGTCAATACCTGTTTGTTTAACTATATATACATACATACATACATACATACATATATATATATATATATATATATATATATATATATATATATATATATATATATAATATAATACATATATTCATAAGAATATTGCTTATAATATTTAATGTTAATTAATATTTGCAATTCTAAACAAACCTGTTAAGTGAGTAAGTTTTGTATGGCATGCACGTATTTGTGTCTTAGAGTAATGATCTGGAAAATTCAGGTTTCAGTGATCTATAACTATAAAATCGTGATATATAAAAGTCATTAGTGTATTGTTGGAATACACTGCTTCCCCTTCCTATGGCTTCTTATCTTATTACTTCGTACAATAATATATTTTAACTTAAACATTGTTTTCTAACTATTTATCTAGTATAACATTATATTCAGTTTATACAACATAATATACTTTTACTAGATTTTTTTGTCTAATAACTAATAATTATAATCATAATAACACTAATTAATAATTTGTTCTAAATTGTATAAAGTTTTATTATGACTTTTTTATGCGCAATAATTGCGAATGAAATTGCACAAAAATGAAAGCGTATGGTAAATTGAACGAACTGTCAACCTTACACCTTTACCAACAAGTTCGCGAACAGGTAAGAGTTTATCATTAATAACTCATACCTATAATAAGTTCTCATTCATATAATATCTAGGTCTAACCTAGGTTCGAACCTAAATATAAAATATAGGTGGAACAAATATAATGAATAGTACCATACGGCGATTTTTTAGAGATGGGCAATATGTAAACTAAACGTATTTATGATGTAAATACATTAAATACTTAAGATAGTCGTATGGTAGAAATATGGGTAAATACCCACATTTTCGTTAAAAGTTCGTGTTTCAGCACCAACCGAATACAAAAAACCGATTGTTTTGGTTCTTGCATATCAAGGGATCTGATTAAGATCTTTGTGCCACAAAACATAGAAAAATGACATAGTTGATCAGTTAGGGATTGATCTGGGAAAAAATTATCAATACTTTTCATATTAAAAGGCGTAAATTGGATTTGTTCCTGGTTATAATAAAGGGTCTGAAACCTAAAAAGACATACTTTTAGGGCCACTTTTAACAAAATCGTGCCGAGAACTGGGATGAGGGGTATAGAGCCACATAGTGCAACAGTCCTTAGGTGCATTCACAGTACTGCGGTAGCGTTGCGCCCATCCGTTGCGAGCGTAGCGTTCATTGCGATGCGAAAAATGATGGTTCCACAATTAGTCACATAGGATTTAATATCGATGTCAACAGTAGAGTGTTTGTGTGAACCCTGCTAGAATCAAAATGAGCCTCACCCCTTTCATCACCGGCTATTAGCTTTTTTTGACATTGATAATGACCAAAGCCAGAGCCAGTATAGCTCTGGCTCTAGATCTATCTAGAATCTTGAGCAGTCTTGAAGCAGAATCTTGTATCGCGTCACTAAATTAGATCGTAGATAATTATTGTTGAGTCGCGAGGAAATGATTGGTAAAATTACATTATTTTTAAAGAAAATTTAAAAAATTTTTAGATATACTTTTGAAAATTGTATAAAACACAAATATTTTACTAACTTTATTTCTTAGAATTTAGAATATAATATATTCTACGTTCTGCTTTACTCCCCTTGTATTTGTTTTGCAGCAACATGTTTATATCTGTAACTTTCAAGTTTTGTTGGTCAGTTAAATTGTTTATATTCCAATCTGTATTCAGGGAGTGGGCAGATCGGGAATAGCCCGTCTTAAAAATAAAGTTAAAATAAAAGTAAAACCATAATTCTAGTCTAGTGTCAGACTGTCCAAGACCCAACTTCCTAAAAAGCCCAATAGCCCTTAAAATAAGAGAAAAACCCAATACTAAGCATTTATTTTGGGTTGCTGTGATCTTTAATGTATTATTTGTCACGTGCTTCAACAAGATAAGCAACTGGAGACAGTTGTATAAAATGTTGTAAGCAAATAATTATTTAGTATTCTAGTAATACAGTACACTGTAAGTAAGTTTACTTAATTAATTTTGGTCATTATTAAAAATCTAGCAAAATGCTAAGCCCGCCTAAGTTTAAAAAGTATACGAATTAGGTCGCGGGGTGGTTGCCATCAATTTTTTGGGTTGCGGATCAAAAAGGTTGAGAAACACTTAATAGAGTACTTATAGCCTGGTGATGCAGGTCCTCTAAGTCGATTTCTTACACCTACTATAGTCTTTGCATTACTGATAATATTATGGGGAGAGTTGAAAGAAAGAAATCATAAAGCATTCCTCCAATAATATTTTCAACGAGGTGTCAATTTTCACCTTAATTTGGTTGCAGTATAAAAACACAAAAAATGAGGAAGAAAATCTCCCGTATAAAAACACGTTTGAATCTTAAATATTTAAAAAATTTTCAAGCTCAAGGTATTTTTCTGTTTTATTAAATTTTATAAATATACCTTGTGAATCTAAATGTCCCCCCAGGTCTTTCTCTGTCTAACCAGTGAAAAAAAATTGGCAATCGGTCCAAAGAAATATAAATTAATCTGCATATATGAACGCTATGCATGTTTCGCTAGTCTGCCAATGCCGGACCTTGGATTAGTAGATCTGCCACTACCCCGTCTGTGACGTACCCTTGTTTTTATTTTTGTTATAAACCTGACCAGTAACCTTCCCTAATTTTTTCGTCTTCCGATGATTTTTTGTAAAATGTCATCTCTGAGAGTGTGAGTTTTATTTATAAATGCTTATTTTATAGATTTCTTTTAATAGTTTTTAGTTTCGAATTATATTTTGAATAATTAAGACTCGATAGTTACGGGTAATGGGTTAAATTTCACTCTTGACTCTGTGCTAATCCAGTGTAAGGTTATGTTTCTCAAGTTGTCTATTGCTATTAATCACTGAGAAAAAGTCTTATTAGAAGAAATTTTTCACAAATGTTACATGGAGCGAGAACAGTGAGATCCGTACTAAACACCGTACGTTTTATTATAAACTTACTGCATGCTAGCTTGACCCTGGGCTTGACCTCTATGTTCCAATTTACTATCGCTACATATCTTTACTAGCACTTGTTTTTTAATAGTTTTTCTACAACGCATTAGATTTTCAATTTTAGGTACATTTATGTAGATATTTTAGTGCTATATGTGCAATTTGTAAAACTTTCTGTTAGTGCTTTGCTGTCGTGTATTTTTGTGTGTAAATATTTTGTTTTTGGGATATTGGTATAGAATAACAAGTGAACCAACCCACTCCCCTCAGAAACTTCAGCTTGTTCTAATAAAACTAGATTTTTATTATTGGTTACCATCGCGTAGTGATACGAATCAAAGATGAATGTTAACTGTCAAAATATTGTGCAAACAAACTTGTTTCTTGTAACCAAGAAACAACATTTGTTTTTGTTTTGCATCAATGTCCGTCACCCTTATAACCTTCATCAATGATTGACAACATGACATTTGTGTAACCTCCTTTACAGTAACTTGACTTGCCACATGTAGCCCTAGCAGTCAAAACTTTCTTCTTTTGACATCATCTCACGGTTTGACTTACGGGAAATACATAAGTAAACTCCCTTTTTGATTCTAGTCCACGATAATAAAAAGAATGACAGTGTCGTAAAATAGTGAAAACAAATATCAACATTGCTAACTGATCATTGTAAACAAGGTATAAAAAACTAGATACGTAAAATAATCCTCTTCAATTATAGCTTGCACAACACGTATTTACCTCAAATTTGTTACATTATGCTTGCTAGTTTAGCCCTCGTGGCTAACACTTTCTTTTTGTGGTGGATGTTTTGACATCCCGTAATATGCTTGTAAATTCACTTGTTGATTCTTCTATGCTTGTAAATTCACTTGTTGATTCTTCTATGAGTGGAATAAAAATAATTTTTAACTCCTCTTATAAAATTTCCCTTGTGAGTTTTATAACAAAATCTCTTTATTAAAGTTTAATTTTACCCAAGTTATGGTAGCTCAACAATCTGTTTTATGATTCTTACTTGCAGCCTATTTAATAAAATAACCATGGCAACAATTTCTCTGGCATATTTGTTTTTGAAAATTTGTTTATAAAAATTATAATGAAAAAGTTAGCTATTAAAAAAGTGGCAGAAGGAACATGCAATTTAAATGTGGTTCACTGGCAGGATCTACTACATTAGCATACTCTTACACATTTGGTCCTAAAACTATATCTTATCATCCTCTAGAGTAAGAATAAATGTAGTCTATTGTAAAAGAACAAAATATGAATAGGCTTCACAATTAATTGTATTTACATACAATATTCTTTCAAATAAAAGAAGAGCATTAAAAATATTTAAGATTAAAAAAACAGTTGCTTATTTAAACTTCTGAGCTTCCTATAAATTTATTTATGTTAGCAAAAGTTCATCCATTTGGCTGCAAAATTTTGAACTAATCTGTGCTACATTTTGCTTTTTTTGTTTTTGGTAGGACCTTCCATATCATTTTAATTCACTAATTGCATTCTACAAAACTGTATATAATAGTTTATAGACCATATGTCGTAGCATGCGTGTTGCCATTTATAAGACCAACAATTATGTCAAGTTTTATCTCATTATCAGTATTATTTCAATTTTTATCAAATGATGTATACTCTCTAAAATATTGTTAAAAAAATATTCAATTTTGTCGAAATTTGGCGCACTTATAATAAACAAGTGCAAAAAGTTTCTTACAATTATATGTAGTATATTTAAAGTTTTTGTCAGAGCTCTATAGTCAAGTAGCATTGAACGAGAACAGTACCTTAATGAGTGACTGTTGGAAAAAAAAACAGATCTTTTTAATGTCTGAGCACGAGTGAAGTGAGTCCGATGGCATACTGTTAATTTTTATACTGACTGATCAAGTTTAGCTACATTAGTTATAACTCGATGATTTGATGATAAATAGAATCATTTTTCTCACAGTGTTTTGAGGCTTTTTATAAGGCTAACTCTTAATATTAGAATTGCACCTATAAAATACAATAGGTTAGCGCATGAAAGCCTTGAGGCTCCTAGCTGGGTAAGGGAAGGGGGTATTATAAAAACTCCTGCATTATTTACATAACAACAACTCTTCTAACACTTACTACATATCTTAGCTTCTTATTATTTGGAATGGACCAAAAGTCAATTTCAGATTAATAATGGGGAGAGGAAAACTTTTTTGCTTTTTAAGAACTTTTGTTCTTTTGCTTTTTCTTGAAAACAGAACTTTACTTTGGTAGTATTAGTACAGTTAGGCTGAACAAAAAATTAATTTATATTAATTTTTGATTAAGAAAATAGGGTTGAGTGTATGCTTAAATTAGCTAGGTAAATCAATTTTCAAAACCTAGTAAGTAGCACACTTATTTAGAGAATTAGTTAATAACATCCCTATGGGTTTATAACACCTTATGGAGCAGGCATTGCTGGCTCAAAGGATTTAAAGAGAAGCATCTCCGACCTCTAGGCCATTCTGACCCCTAAATGAGGTTCAGAATGGGATATGTTTAAGGGCGTATGCTACTTATAAAGTTTCAATGGTAAAATTAGCCTATTTGCTAAATATATGAAATGTATCCTCCTGAAAAACTCAAAGCACTTTTGTGTGGTACAATATCATTAATTTTTTAAAACTTGAGTTTAAAAACTTACGAGCCCTTGTACTTATGACAAAAAGCCTTAATACTGGTAATATGGTTAAATCTCTTTGTCAACAAAAGTTGTTGGGAAAGTTTTTTTTTATTTGTTGTGCTTGATTGCTATTTTATGTTATGCTTTTTTGTGTGATCTTTTTTCATGTTTTATTTATATTAAGGCTCTTTTAAAGCTGCCCTTGAAGAGTTTTTCTCCTAATAGAATAAAAAATGTATCCCCTGGATTTCTAAATTAATATTTTATCATCAAAATAAAAATACTGAAAACTGCAATTTTATTAAATGGAAAATTTGAAATCAGAAAAACTTTTAAAGAAATTAAAGGATTTTCAAAAGTATAAATTTGATTTTTAAGCTAATTTTTTTTTTAATTTTGATTATACTTTATTATATTTTTTAATAATAATCATTGTTTGTCACAATTATAAACAATGATTACTTGTTTTTATAACTGTGATATAAACAAAGTATAATAAAAATATATTTTTAAAATGCAGTATTTCAAGTATTATGTCACTATGTATCTAGTTTTTCATTTTGTTTTTAGCGAATTTTCATTATGAAAATGACGCGGAATCGGTTCCTATTGACTTCCTGATAACAAAAATATATGTCCGAAAAAATTTTATATATATGTATATATATACATATATATATGTATATATGTATATATATATATATATATATATGTATGTAAGAGTTTTACCCTTTCGTATGGCGAACGATAACTCTCGAAGGCGTTCTCAAATTGAAACGAAACTTTGCAAATCGCGAGATGTCAAAGAGGTTACGAGGCCTATTGTTTATAAAAAACATTATGACGTCATCAACCAAAGTTATGACGTCATGAAAAAATTTTTTTTTTGAAACTTGAAATGCCTTTAAAACAAGGTATCACGTATTAAATTAGACGGCTAGCTGAGTCGATTAAGACCAATTTCAGCTCAATCGAACCATCACAAATGGCGCAAACGGTATACATATATATATATAATCTTGTATATATGTATACGTCTAGGTCAAAGACTCGTACGATATCTGTTGGGTTCTGTAGTGTTAGAGGGTGGTGATATAGTATAAAAGAGGGGCCTCTACCTCTTGCTCCATCCTGGTAAGCCTGCTGTCCTAGAGAGACAGGACAAAAATGGCTTCCACTAAACCACGCCGAGCTAAGCAGGCCCGTAAAGCGGAAGAACCTCGAAGTAGTCTTTATATGGTCGAAGTCATTCTAAAACGATTGCGACCGATTTCAGCTCAGTCTGGCAATCTTAAGTGACGGAAACGGCATTTTTATTTAAAAACAAAAATCATGAATATATTTTTGTTTATAATTGTCGCGGCCGCACGTAGTTTTATTTTTATCTAAATTTGTTTTGTTTTGTAATTTTGGACAACACTGTCAGGAAAGAATTATGTTTGACGTATTTTATTCTAGTTTTTCGATTCGTTTCAAGATTTATTAGTTTAGACGGTAAAATATTATTTTACGGGTTCTAACCAGGTTCAAACGGGTTTTTCACGGGTTCTTGTTCGATTATTGTTCGCGAAAACGGGACTTTTTATGTTACAGTTGTTCCTTCTTCGTATCTATACTTATACCAATAAAACTCTGTGAAAGTTAAAGCTGTCTGACTTAAAATTTGTGTAGCTTGAATGAATTCCGTGACGATTGTTGCGCGATTGCCGGCACAATAATGCTTCTTAATTTTAATATTATAGCATACTATTAATAATAGAGTATGAATAAAATCTCAATTACAAAATCGAATTCGTGAGAAAGCCTCTCAGGCCCGCGAAGCGGGCCTGTGTGGAAAGGCTGTGAAAATTCACTAGATACATGGCAAAATGCCATGTAACAAGAACAACACATAATACAAACCAACAACAATGTGGCCGCGAAGCGGCCACAGGGAGGCCCCCGGGCCGCGTAGCGGCTACGGGCCGAAGGCCCGTATTGATTATTAGAAATACATATTCAGCATTATGGTGCTCTAATATTGTTAAATTTTAATGAATCACTACTGCTGTTCTGTCAAGTGCAGACAGCCACTTAAGATAACTCAGCTTTTATGTTTAACATCAAAACCTATCCGTTTATGAATGAAAGTATCAACATGAGTATTATAGAATGACTCAAAATCTTAAAATTAAAAAAATAATACTACCTCTTTTATAACTGGGCACCACATATACATCTTTAAATATTAACTTCCAATGTTTAATCATTTATTTATGGGCAATTAACCACAAACATAATGGTTATAAAGAACATAAAATAAAAGTAATAAAATATCAATAAAAATCTATGAATTATTAGTCATTAAATAAATTTGAAATAAATTCATTGGTTTATGGTTCTTAGACCCTAGAACATAATGTATTTACTTTTAATGGAAATATATTAAGGACCTTGTTATAAATTACAGAGTATAATATGTTTTACTAGGTAGAGATTACTTTTGAAGATAATGCTCTAAGTACATTTCTGTTTTGGTAGAGTTGATGTTAAATTTATTAGATTTTTATAGGAAGGTCTTGTTTCTTTGACTCTGCGCCTATATTTTTTTAAATATAACGTGTAAGTTTCTACAATATGGTAAATTAGTTGTTTACTTGTTTTTATTATTTCAGGCCACTCCTTTGTGTACGAATGTAGTTTGTGATCAAGAGATCCTTCCGTGGAAAATGTCTACTTCTGGTGATACTGATTTGAACTCACCGGCTTACTTATCATGGAGGAAGCTTCAATTGAGCCGAGCTAAGCTTAAAGCGTCCAGTAAAACATCAGCCCTTCTTAGTGGTTTTGCCATGGTCGCTATGGTAGAGGTACAACTGAATAAACCTGAAGATTCGAAAGTCCCGCAAGAAATGCTGGTAGCATTTGCTATATGTACGACTCTGTTAGTAGCTGTCCACATGCTTGCTCTTATGATAAGTACCTGTATTTTACCCAATATGGACGCGGTTTGTAATTTACATTCGATACAATATGTACAAGAATCTCCTCACGAGAGGTTACATTGGTACATAGAAACAGCCTGGGCGTTTTCCACACTCCTTGGTTTATTATTGTTCCTAATAGAAATAGCTATATTATGTTGGGTTAAATTTTATGATTACTCTCCATCAGCGGCTTGGTCTGCGTGTATAATTATAATACCTGTTTTTATAATATTTTTAGCGTTTGCTATTCATTTTTATAGATCACTTGTTGCTCATAAATATGAAGTAACAATATCTGGTATTAGGGAACTTGAATTATTAAAAGAGCAGATAGAAGCTGGGGATCTGGAGAGTAGGATGAACGGGCTGCCCATGCCTCCTCAATCATCTCATGTTAATATTGTATGATTTCTAATTTTGTTCTGCCATATTCATATCTTAAAGTACTTAATCTAAAAATTTAAATAGGATTCTTTACATTTATTGTACCTGTTTAATTTTGTTTGGATATAGTACATACTATACCAACATATGTTATAAAACAACTTTGAATATTAACCTTGTGTATAATCAGAGTGTATATATATATATATATATATATATATATATATATATATATATATATATATATATATATATATATATATTATATATATATATATATATATATATATATATATATATATATATATATATATATATATATATATATATATATATATATATTCGTTTGCATGCTGACCTCATAAGCTCAATATTCTTTGAAAATTTTACTAAAATAAAAAGAAGAAAGTTGAAATAAGAACTGTTTGTGATATCCGACAGTGTTTTTTGAAAAAAGTATTCTTAATTCATCTAATCAGTTTGGAGTATACTGCTGTCTTTACTCTGATTATATACATCCTTTAATTATAATACTTTGTGTTCAACTTGAAAATTACTCATCAATCATACACTCAGTTTCATTTGACGTCCAATTTAATATCGGAAAGAGAAGAAATGTTATTGGCTCTCTGGCCCTACTACATTTAAAGATCAGCATATTCCAAATTACATTCTTCCCATTTCTTGTCTTAATAGGGAGAAAACTTTGACCTAAAAAAGAGACTCTGACTTTGATCTGGAAAAGAGACTATTTGTCAATTCTTCTATATAATTTAGTACGTTCACACACACTTTAGATCCGCGTATCGTATAGAGTACGATCTCTCAATACGGTAATTTAAGCTGTGAACCATGCGGAGGGGATCCGATCGCATACGCTAGAACTAGGCAGATGGAATCTAAATGGATCCCCCGATACGCTGTCTTTTTGTGTGTGTACCTTTAGAGACGATCGTATTTAACGGATAACCTTCTCGTCGAACTTTTATTTCACTTCTATATAACCGTTTTTGATCAAATAACTTTTGAAATATTTTTTTTTTAGTGTAACTTTATTATTACGCAAAGAAATCACAATTTAATTAAATATATTTTTGTTTTAAACTTCCTTATAACCAAAAGTAAAGGTTCACTAAACAAGACGCCATGTTTTGGCGGGATACGTTATCACTCGATCGACTAAACAAATACGCTGCAAGAACCGTGAAGTTAGTTGACCATATTGTATACGTATTCTATACGATCCGCAGATCTAGAGTGTGTGTGAACGTACTAATTGACTGACCTAGAGAGAATGAGAATAGTTTTAAAATATAGTCATAATTCTTTATGATGACTAATTTTTAACATTTTTATTGCAATGAACTAAATAAATTTTTCCTTTACATAGTTATAACTTTTATTTTATAACAGAAAATTAAAAAAAATCCTATTTAAGGGTTAGTCTAAAAAAAATATAATCATAATTTGTTAATAGCTCTTTTTTATTTACTTTTTAATTCTAGAAAATTACCTTTGATAAGATTTACTCAATCTTGCAGTGATGCTTTTAACTTTATTTATATTCTCAGCTACAAAAGTATTTTTAATGGATGTTATTATTTACTTGAGAGGAGTCTTTGATCGCAATTGATCATCCGATAATTTAAATCCATTAAAAAATTTACATTTTTGACTCACTTATTGCAGATTTGGTTTAATGCCACCAAATACAGCGTAATCCAAGAATCTTGGTTTATTGGTCACAACAAAAGGACTGATTAACTTAACCAAAATAAGTTAAACTACTTATTAAATTAAAGACTTTGAATTTTTTAATATCTCGCTGAATAAAAACAGTCCAAATATTTTTGGTAAACCCACCTTTGTAACCTTGTATCAAGTAAGATATGAACAACATAATACGTAAAGCTATAAACTTAAATAAATACTATAGCTTTTTAAAGAGGGTATCAAACACTAAAATCGATTAATTTAATTAATAAATAATTAATTATTAAAAATTACAAATAATAAATGCTAATTCTTTATACTTTATAAAAGCTTAAGGCTGAACTTCGGTATACGGTGCACCCTGTTATCAGTACTATATATCGATATATTTTTAGTTTAGAGATGTGACGTAGGAATAATCGATATATGCCTTTTCTTTTACGTTTATGAACATATTTTATTATTTTTTTAAATGTTTTTTTTTGTTGTTTGTGTTTTTTTTATTTGTTGTAAAATGGTTTATAACTATTTCATATTTTTTTATGTTTTTATAATGTTTTAACTATGTTTTCATAAGAATAATCGATGATATACCACATCTAATTTTATGTTACCCGTATTTTTTACGTATTTTTGTGTTTGTTATTTTCAGGTTTTTATTATATTTTTGTGTTAATGTTTTCATTTATTGTTGTATGGTTTTTTTAATGTTTTAATTATAATTAATAATTTAACAACGCTGCTTATCTTTTAAGAGCTCAGTTCTCGTTTACGTGTCGCGTAACTAAAAATATATCGATATATAGTATTGATAACAGGGTGCACCGTATACCGAAGATTTACCAAGCTTAATATACTAAGCTTTTTGTAAATCTTCCCTGACGCCATCTCCTCTTTTTTTACATTTGCTCGAAATTGGTATCAAGTCAAAAGAAGTTGTTTTGAAGAAATAATTGTTTTATTTAATTTTTTAGGAGAAATTGGACAAAAAATTAAAATAAAACAATTTATGCAAATAGGAACTATAAAATTGATTTTTATGTCTGGAGATAAAATCTTGTTGGCACCTTGGGAGTAGAATGTCATTATTTTCTCCCAAATATTACATCAGCTTTGCCTCTAGAGTTGAATACTAAATCCTTTCAAAATACATAAATCCTCAACTTCACCTCTGAGTTAAATACATAAATCCCTCAACTTCACCTCTGGAGTTAAATACATAAATCCCTCAACTTCATCTCTGGAGTTAAATGCTTTGGTTCCTACGGCTTTCGCATGAGTAACCAATTTATTACTTGGAAAAATAATAGAGTTATTTACTCCCATGGAGCATTAATAGGTTATATTATCTTAAAAGGATCTAAAACTAGTTTCAGGGTTTAGTTTAGTCCAAGAAATTACGAAAGTGTTAAATCATTTTGTATCAAATATTATTCAAAAGTGATAAAAGTGTTTGAATTGTCCTCATATCCACTCTGGACACCTGTCCTGCTGTGGTTGTATTAATACAGTATTTCAGTTGTTCATATCTTACCTTCTCGTATCTTATATTTTTGTTTTGTAAGTTATTACTTTGTTATGTTATAATTTCATGTAAAAAGCACAGGTGATTACATTTTTGCTGTGATAAAATATATTTTTGTTGCGTTTATTTATTTTTTTTGTGGCTTGAGATAAAATAATATGGAATAAGTATTTTTTTGGGGAAATAATCTACATTTATATATTATCAAGTATTATTAAATAATAAGGGCCTAATAGTTTTGTAGTATAGGTTGTGTTTGCTTATTTTTACTTATTTATTTGTTAATTTTCTTTAATTATGGATAAAATAGTAATACTTTTAAAAAACATGTTTGCTTTATATTCTTTTATAAATTTGCATTCTTAATGCTTTATAAAGTGTTCTTATTTCATATACTTGTTTTAAAAGTGTACACAATAGATGTATTTAACACTGTGAAGATTTAATATGAATCATTTTTATTTTAATTCTAGGAGGTAAAAAAAAGTTTTATCATCATCATTAAATTAAAAAAAGTGACTAACCTTTTGAGGAAGGGCAAAATAGTTACTTTTGTAACTCAGGTTAGATTGCAGAGGAAGAAAAGGAATTGAAGGAAAGAGCAAAAATATTTTAAAAGCGCCCCTTCGACAAAATTTCATCCTCTGACGACTCTTTTTTATTCCTACGTTATTATCATTTTAACGTAGGAACTATAAACTTATAGTAAATATCACTATAAGTTTGTTCTCATCATAAACTAAATATTCAATCATTAGCTAAGAATTAGATGATTTGCATTGTTTTATTCTCTTATTTTTCTTACAAATTTGTTCTACATTTTTACTATTAATTTTAACTTAAATCTCCATTCTATTCTTAGGTGGCATTTACTGTTTTTCCTTGAACAGTTGTAGTGGATCAATTAGTTCTAAAATGTGTCTTGTAATATCTTAGCTTCTAGACCACTTATCTTTGAGTTGTACTTACCTTATCTTTCCTCTACTAATTAGTCTACTGATTAACACCATCATCAGTCACTGTAATTCCAAGACTGGCTGACCAAGGAAGAAGGTTGAAAAAACATTATCGTTTCATTAACATGTAACATCATTACTTTAAATAATATTGTTATTCTGAGAATTAAATGAAGTTAGTATGACCTTGAGTAATCAGAGTACAACTGGATACTCAAAAGTGATTGGTCTAATTTGGAACAATTTTTCAGGAGTCTTATCATTCTTCTCAGATAAAACAAATGACATTTGTTTTTATTAAACATTCGTCATGTATTTTTTTTATTTCTAATTGTTTTTTTATATATTTTTCTTAATGCAAATTAGTTTATTACTAAATTAATAATTTTGAAGCAGAATAAAAGAAAACATTGCAAACATCTTAGCAAATATTTGAACTTGTGTCAACAAAATGTACTAATTTAGATTCACCTAAAATTCTTTTTTTTATAATTTTGGTCTAAAACAAAATGGGGGATACGTCTCATTTAACAGAACACATATATGAAAATTAAAAGCTTAGACTAAAGCAGGATTAGAGGGAGCCATACTATGTAATAAGTGGTTAACTTGGTGTGTATCTAATCTAGTACACTCTAAGTGGCTTGACCCTGGACCTATGTCTTATTAAAATTTTATCATACTTCTGCTATTTTTCTTAAAATATGATATTGTATTGGGGTCCAAAGAGAACCATAGATTTTACAGCTGTTTCTTCTACTCCTTCCTTGCTTAACAAATTATTTCATTTTATGACATCTGTGATCATATAAAAAAAACTTTCTCATTGTGATCTTTTTAATATCCATTGTATTTTTTTAATTATGTATGTATAAATTTTATTATTGTTGTCATTAATAATTAAGTTTATTTTATACTTGTAAAATACATGCATTTTACTTTAAACTTAATTACAAGAAATGTATCCGACGAAATAAAAACTTTGTTTTGTGATTAATATAATTGTTTAAACCGTAGTTTTTGAACTAAATTATGAGAAATATATCCTAAAATATTATTGATATTTGCCAAGCTACAAAGCTGTAATAATTAAGCAATTATTATCTAAATATAATATTTTAAAAATAATGTGCCAATATTATTTCTTTAATTTATTGATCACATTTTTTTAAAATTATTTATTAACATGATTTCAATCTTGGTTCAATGCCAATAAACACCTTGTTAAGTTTCAAATTGTTTTGAATGTGGTAGCGAGAGTGTTTTTCTTTATTTCCCATGAAAAATCAATTTTAAATATTACTACTTTAACTTATATTACCACTAATAAGTACAAATTTTATGTACTTGATTATTTGAAAACAATGCACTTAATTTTTTTTATTTATATGATAGTTATTCTATGTTAATTTATTTTTTGTAAATATTTCTAGTTAATTTAGTTGTGTAAGATAATATTATAGAAGTGTTAAGTTTTACATAGCATGTTAGATAATCTGCAGGGGCTTAATGTTGCTAAAAAATAAACATAATTAAATATAAGGAGTATTTAATAACTTTATTTCGAATATTATTAGTATTCGTCACCATTGTTTGTAATTTTTAATTTATTTAAAGACACTGGATGGGACTGAAATAACTACTTCTTACTTCTTTAAATGACTATATTTCGCCTGACCCCAGGCATACTCATGTCTACAAACAGAATAAATAATTTAAAATAACGTTAGGATAATCTAACTTAGTCTAAAAATCCTACTATTATTATCAAAATTAATTTCCAACCGGATTAATTAAAACAACTAATAAAAACCATAAAACAAGCAAGCTAACTACTTGGAAAACAAAACCTTACTTAAAACTACTACATAATCCTACTATTATGTGTAGAAGTAGGATTTTTAGACTAAGTTAGATTATCCTAACGTTATTTTAAATTATTTATTCTGTTTGTAGACATGAGTATGCCTGGGGTCAGGCAAAATATAGTCATTTAAAGAAGTAAAAAGTAGTTATTTCAGTCCCATCCAGTGTCTTTAAATAAATTAAAAACTTTATTTAGTCTTACAGATGGCAAAGTGTGTTTTTATCCATTCTGGTTTTTTAGTCTTAAAAAGTTTAAGAGTGGAATTATAATTATCACCTTATCACTTTAATAAGGTGCTGTGAGCAGTACCTTATTAAAGTGTAGATTCTACAACATGAATCTCTTCACTTGGTTTCCTTCTCTGATGGCTTAACTAATAACTTAATGTTAGCAAAGGAAAATTAAAATCAGTTTTAGTTTAAATCTTTAGTGTTGCCAGTTAATCTTTGATGAAACTCTTTAATCTCTGTTTTTCTCATATTGAGAGATACAACATCCCACAAATTTTATTGAAAATTCAACCAGCAAATTATTCTTACCAATTTGTTCATATTTATGTTCCAAACAAGACCTTTAAAATGACAACTTATCTATTCAGGTAAGACAATTGTCAAAAAATTGTTTTAGTGGTATGGTTTAAATTTATTTTTTAATGGTAAATTTTATGTTTCATAATAATTATTTAATTCTGAAAATCTCACTTTGTGGACAGTCTGATTGTCACGTATTTAGACTTGAAGATACAATATTGTAAGAGTTTTCCTTATTTTTTTTAATGAATATTAATATTTTTTAATAAATTCCACTCCATTCTTGTCTTGATTTCAAGGAAAAATGCATTTTGAGTGGAGATGAACATCTTACAAGCCTTATTGTGATAATTCTTCATTTTCAAACCAGAATATGTTTTTATAAAAATAACATTTTTTTGTTTATTTTCATTAATTGTACCTCTTGAAATTTATGCTGCATTCAATTAATGTTTCTCCATCACTCAGCTAAGACATGAAGGATTGATTTTGTTTTATATTTTGATGTAGTTAATTGAATTTTATGCTTATAAGCAATTTAGAGTCATTTCAAATTAAAACATGGTTCAAATAAATAGTTATAAAGTCAATATAACCATGCAAGAGATGCCCAGGAAAATAACAAATGAAATGCTATGCTAAGTCTTCCGTCATTTGTCATTATTGATGGACGAATAATAAAAACCGGATGTTGCATTCCATTGTGCTTCTTACTTTCCTAGGTGTCACGTGCAAGTATTTTGTGTCAACTATTCATGTTTTGCAAAACTCTATTGTATAGATGTAGAAATAATTATTTGTTCTTACCTATAGTACTTATAAAGGTACCAATATTTGTTCTATAAATAAATTATAGCAAAATTAATGTGAAGCATAAGCTCAAGGATTGTAAGCAACACAGAAAAGAATTCAATTTACTCTTTCTGACTACTTCATTTAAGGCCACCCAGAAAATTGAGCTCCTGTCTTTCTTTATTCTAGTAAAAAGTTGCATGCACAATTGTTTTATATGTATTTTATTTTATAAGTTAATATTAAAAGACCATTAATGGCTGTCTAATATTTATAATTTTTGTATAATATTTATTGTTTTTGGTTTTATTTAAAGTAATTTATATTGATTTATTTTTCATATTTATAGTTTTTTTTAAAGAACACCAATGTGATAAACGAGAATTCATTGATAACAAGCTTTTGTGGAGTGTTATTTTTTTAATTATTACTTGAATGCAATAAACTAAAAATGAATGCTAAGGTTGGGCACTAAGAGGAATAAAATAACTACTGCTGTCTACTAATACACTATATTTCGCCCTCTACCTCAGGGCATATTCATGTAATAATTATATTTCTAGCATCTTAATGCTAATTGTCAAAAAGATTATAATTTTTAAAAAAACAGATAAATAAAATGGAAATAACTGTATGAAACATGAACAAGTGAACAATATTACATGAATATGCCCTGAGGTAGAGGGGGAAATATAGTGTATTAGTAGACAGCAGTAGTTATTTTATTCCTCTTAGTGCCCAACCTTAGCATTAATATAATTAATACGAGGAACAACAAAAGAACTTATAAACTAAAAATATAATTAAGTAATTTAAGCTAACATCCAAGAATTAGTTGTATTTTATTCCTTAAAAACTTACATTTTAGTTTAGTGAATACAGACTTGAAATAGCTGTCAATTTAAATTTGCTTATAAAATCAAGAATTTCTTTTATTTAAAATCGTTTAATAATAGTTTAAAGTGTCTTTATTTTAATAATTCCCTATCTGTGACTGAAGAAACAGTTGTAGAGTTATATAAGTTTCAAAAACTTCTAGCCGTTTTGTTTTTATTTAGTTTTAAAATTGAACGAAGTGAACTCCAAATCTTAAAATATAACTTAGAAAGTAGCTGAAAAATTAACCAAGTGCCAACTAGTTTATTAAATTAATTATTTACTTCAATTAGGATCTAAAAATAAAACAACTGAGCAGTTTATCTCGAGCCACATTTATTTTTTTTATCACCTGTTTTTGTAATATTTTTATTATCGTTCCATCCCTCTTATGTTGTTATACCTTTTATTTTATGTCTCTTTAAGTTCCAATACATCATTAGTGTACTTAAGAGTGTTATTATTTTTATTGTTCTTAAATTAATCTAATATGTAACTTTTTGTAGACTTAAGTTAAAAATAATTGTATAAAGTTGTTATTGAATTATTAAATTTATTATGCATTGTTATTTTGTTGATGTATTTTATTTCTTTAAGGTTTGTTCCAAAAACTTTTTTACAAAAATAAAAAAAAACTCAGCTATGGATTAGTTTTAAAAATCCTATGGATTAGTTTTAAAAATCTCCATGAGAAAATTGATAAGGTTGTATTTACTGATAGTTAAAGAAACAATTTAAAAATCAGCTACTGCGATACTTGCTGTTGAATATGAATATTCATGGGTAGGTTTAGGGGCTGCACACGAGCTCATAACTAATGAAGTTTTATCAGTCCATAACTTCTAATCTGAACAAGCAGGACAAACAAAAGGAAGCAAGTGGGAGAGGATTTATATAGGGAAATATATATCTGTGTCAGGTTCTTGACTCAATATTTAAGGTGTGTGTATAAGTAAGTCATTATGATTCAGAGATGAGAGCTTGAGTGTTACCCTACTTGGTGGTGATGGAATTATGCTGAAACTGGTCCATAGGGATATTTATATCCAACAGCTATATCTGGATATAGCTGTTGGATTTTCATTCTCCGAGGAAAAATGAATAGAACTGCATCAGATTCCACAACTATTAGAGATACATGTTTGATAGATTTATTTTTTGCGATAGTGGACTTTGATTTTCTAGTTTGAAAATTCCATGGCAGGCCTCTAGGTGGTGTGACACTGTTACCTACACTAGAACTTTCCAATGTATTTAATAAACGAGAGAAATCTGTATGGTCCAAAAATGATCAAACAAATAAAAATATGTTTTCTCTTAGATTATTGCCCCTACACCTAAAGAGGTTGGCATGGAACTTATTAAAGATGCATTTATAAAAAAAAAATAGGTTCTTCTGAGCTAAAAACTATTTTGTTCCTGGGTTACCTATCTAACAGCTTTACTTTGAATTGGGAATCATAAGAAACAACTGAAACATCATCACTCATAACTGGTCAACAATTCCTCCTCCTTGGCAACAATTCTTAATTTCAAATCCATAAAATCAATAAATTACTTATGAAAATCAGTCTCCTGTGAATTTTGAATTATTCTTTAGTACAATTTAGGAAGGTGTGGTCAGAGCAGTTTCAACAGTACATTAATTAAAAGGCTTACTATGTGGTTTGGTAGCCTGGCTTTTCCTCCCCATTCTATTTCTCCTTAAGAGTACATTAGGTATAAAATATCAGAAGTTATATATGAGAGTGTCAGACAGAAGGTGAGAACTCAGTGCTGGTCTCTAGTGGCAGCTCTGAAACTAACCCTTCGTTCCATAACATTCTTCCCACTTTTCTAAGTTATTACTATGACATCATCTTGTTCTTTATTACCATTATAATAACGTGAGTATCTGTACATTTAAAAAAGAATATACTTGAATAAATAGGTAAAAAGTGCTTAAAAAGATGTCAGGAATGCATTCTCATAGTAGGCATAGAGAAACTACCTACTACTACACTTCTGTTAACTGGCTATAAAACTAACCTTTTCTTCTCAAAATAATAAATCACAGAAGCATCTTTTTTTATCCATATATTCTTTGATTACACCATTAACATGCAGTGCCGGTTTTTTTCTTATAATAAATAAAATGACAAAGAGGCTGACAAAAAAGTGGAAAAATATGAGGCACTGGTGCTTTCTTGTACAGAAATTTTTAATAAAATGAAAACCTGTTATTTTTTCTAATTTTGATTTTTAATTGGCATAGCAGGGAAAACAATATTTTAGGGAAATATAGTCATGAAACTATTCTCAAAGGAAAATTCTAATAACAGAAAATTCGAAATTGCCAATAAATGGAATTACAATTACACCTACAGCAAGCAAACACCTATTTTCCTCATTTTATTTTTAACTTCTTAGTCTGCCTAGTCAAAAAATTAAGTATTGCATTTTGTAGGTATCAAAATGTATATTTACAAAAAAAGATGAATAATCAATTATTTTTATTACATTACAAATAATTAAGAAACAGAATCATTATTGCTAGATGATACTTGGCAATCATCGACTGATTTATTAGCTGGGTAGTACACTTTAAAAGTGAACTCTCCTTTAGAAAAAGAACCTGGATTCAATACATGACAATTGTTATACTGAGTGCTAAAAGGTTTTTGCTGATCTCCGACAATGAGTAAATCGGGGCAAGGATAAATATCAAGAGCTTGTATAAAATTCCAGTAAACTGGACACACATTAAGGGAGAGAGGAACCAAAGTTCCTTGGCATATTACACTCCTAGCAAAATGCCAACCTATATCTTTAGTAGTAGGATAATGGATTGTATTCCGACACAGCTTAGTTACGATATCTTCTCTAAGTATTATTATTTCTTGAGTGCAATACTGCAATCTACAGGGATTTGTTGCAAGAAAAACATGTTTCGCGACAGCTTTCAAATCCGCTACAAAAAATTCTGGTATTTGAGGTCTTGGCAAGATATTGGCCGATGGAGAATCGGAAGGTCCTGGAATTATAATAAATCTAGAATTATTTGATATTGATGGAAACTGACTAATAAGATCACCTAAAGTTTTAAAGCCCTCTTTGATGCATTTAAAGTGCTGATGTCCTTTATGACTCGACTGGAAGTTGCCCATTAAAACAAATGCAAACGGAGGGTCGTTAGAGTAGCCAGTAAATAATATTTCTAATTTTTCTAAAACCTGAGGTTGGTCTAACCATACATCAGATAAAATAACAAACATTGCATCTTCTTTATTGCTTTCAATTTTTTTAAGTCGATCGTTATTTTTTACACTCATTGAAGAAGATCCGCCGAAATAGTTACAAGATCCAAAATAAGTTCGACTGAGCTCAGCTGATTCTCTAGGAGGAAGGCCGATAGCTTGAACTATAAATACTTCATCTTTGTAACAACCTTCAGCAAGAACAAAACTACCGTCAGTAAACAAACCATCGTGGTAATTGGCTTGGGACAAGTCCAACGGAACTGTCCCAGAGGGGTCTTCTAAATAATACTGACCTTCTTTAAGATGAGTAAATAAGCCAAGAATAACAATATTATTTAACTTATGGGTCGAGCTTAGCAGCGATTCAATAGGTTTTAACTTGAAATTAGATCCATCAAGAGCTAAATCATTAAATAAACTATTTCTAACAGTAAATTGATGAATTAAATCGTATCTATGTTTAAATAGATTGCCTTTACAAGCTGCTGAATCAAATAATTGGGGTTTCTCTTTAGTATTGGGCAGGAATTTCTTACGTTCAACACTGTACTGGAACCTTGGTACTTCAAACGCCGAAATCACGGCTAGAATATCCTCATCTTCGTCCAATTCGTTCTTGCAACTGTCTAAGATAGCTGTTTCTACAAGTTTCTTCTCTATTACCGGCATAAGAAGAGGCTGTTTCTGAACAAACTCAATTATTTTTTCTAACCAATCATCTCTATCTGCTGCATCTAATTCCATCAGAGTTTCTGTGAGAAAGTTGCAGGCATCTGATCTAAGTGTAAGGCCAGATAGTTTGAAAGTATTTAAAATTTGCTTACGCAGTACAGTATCCATAGTAGAAGTGATGGTTATTCTAAGATAACATAGATGAATGAGACTACACTTCACTTAAGTTATAGTAAGGAAACGATATCATTTAAGTGAAATTAAGAAGTAAAACATCATAAAACACAATTTACAGTAAAGAGTACTAAAATGTATAAAAAAAATAAATAAAAACAATCTCTTATCTGATAAAAAATAAAAAGCGAGGGAAACCAGACTCTTCTTCTTCTTTCAATTAGTACATAACTGAATAATTTTGACAATACTGTTTTTTACTAACGACTTTGTTTTTATGTTTTTGCATATTTTCTATTGAAGTTAAAATTAGAGTGCCTGTATAATCATTATACAGGCACTCTAGTTAAAATAACATTGAACACAAATAAATAAAGATTCCCAATATGTATTCAATTACATGTTGCTTAAGATAGAAAAGGTGTAGATAAATATTAATAATAATAATAATAATTGTACCTAAACAAGATATAGTTTAAAACTAAGAATAGATAATAATTATTAAATCTTATAAACCAACTTTCGGATAACTAACTTTCATAACTATCTTTGGTTAAATTTTTACTATAGTGTAATATTAACATCAAGAAAAAAATAAAGGCATTCAGGCCAGATAAAAAAATGCTATAACATAATGTTACAGCAGTTTATGCAACCTTAAACCCAAAATGACCAGGTGAAATAACCAGAAAACCAAAATAATCCATTACAGAGAGATTTAGTACGGAATGTAGTAGAGAGTGAGGAATACCTTATGTACTATGAATAGTTTAGAGCACTAGCCTATTGATTAAGAGATCCCCTGTTCTAAACTTTAAACTTAGAATCCTCATAGGTCAGAATGATCATATTTTAGACATCATCGAGGTCTTTTTTTAAAAAATAATTATAGGGGTAAGTGTAAAAATGTTCAAAGTTAACAGATTGAATCTAAACGACTTAACTTTCAATTATACCACTGACTGTTCACAATGAACACTATTTGAGTCAAAAATAATATTTATATATCTTAAATGGTACTATTCTGTTTTCTAAAATAATAGGAGTTTATTAAATTGTTCAATTCATGGCTTATTTTGTTGAAAATATTATTGTTATCTCATTAAAAGTCAAAACACGATGTAAGAGTTCTATTTTTGATCGTCAGCTAATCGAAACAAGGAACTCACCAAACAATTATAAAGCATGGCTTGAGAATCGCCAGATAGACAAAAAATTAAACAAAGAATTTTCTTGCTGTTAACGTCTATGTAGTCCTCATAGAAATAATTATTTCTTATTATTTCTGATAATAATTTCTTATGCTTGGCAAATATTTGGTGTAAATACCATGGGTATCACTGCTTGTACTTAATAAATAACCAAAAATAATACTTTTTTTTAATAATTGAATTGATGAATCCATGGTTTCTATTCTTTAAAGAAATTGCATGAGTCATTGTGATTTGTTCATGCTTTTGTTTTTATTAGGGTAACCCAATATAGTATATATTCCTCTATGGGGTAACCATATAATCAATAGACAGGTACTCTAGTTTTTTAACTGAATTTCAAACTGATACCAACAACCTGGGCAAAAACTCAACAGTCATATATATATATATATATATATATATATATATATATATATATATATATAATATATTATATATATATATATATATATATATATATAATATATATATATAATATATATATATATATATATATATATATATAATATATATATATATATATATATATATACGTGTGTGTGTGTGTAAGGGGTGGTGGATTTTTTGGAAGAGGGGGACTCACTGATCAAGAATATGTATTCTTGATCAGTGAGTTCCCCTCTTCCAAAAAATCTACCTCCCCTCATGACCCCAACTCATAAGGTCATTTTTCTTTAAAATTTTGCTAAAATAAACAAGAATGATAAGAAGTGTTACATTGTAAGATAAGAAGAAAAAATATCAAAATAACATAAAATATGTAAAAAAAACAAGGATCAAATTATCCAGCACCAATCTATGAGTAGAGGGTTTCTCTGAAATTTGTTTTAAGAATGGAGAAGGTCAATAAATAAAAAGGAAATAATAAGTTAAATAAACAATTTATATTTTTATTGACCAAATTAATTACACAACAGTAGTTGGTCATATAATTTAAAATCACAGGCTTTATTTCACACAAATAGTATCAAGGAAAAAACTTAACTTACAATCTTAATTGAGTTTAGAAATTTAAATTAGCAGAAATATGCTACGTATGAAATATGAACAATATGATAAAAAAACTATATGGTATGATAATATGAACAATCTAATAGCAGCAACATTGAAACAGAAAAGCTGGTTTAAAACAAACAGCCGAATCAATACAGGAAAAACTTAACAGCCCTAATTATAACGTAAAAAGGTCCTGTGTATGATATAGTTAGTCACAACTTAGGTTTATTAAACCAGAAATAGCCTGCCTACAATTGTGGTGAAGTACCAAAATTTATATATTAACATAGAAACTAGACACACTTTCAGCCCTCTAATCACTGCATGGATGTTAGCAAGAACTCCTTCTATAAGTTAAGCATAGTTATAATACAACACACGGCTAAAATCAATTGACAGCGTAGGAAAATAATTCGAGGGAGCTAATGAGGTTAATTCTGGATGTTAAACCACACTCTTAAATGAGGCCAACCTTATTGTTTCTTCAACACTATTTTCCCGCGCTGTTAACTGATTTTAGCTGTGTGTCGTACTTTCGTTTCAAGGATCAAATCAGATACAACACTGTTTTGATACATTTATGCCCGGTTTCTCGAACGTCAATTAAACAATTTTAATGGGAGATTAGTAAATAATGAGCCATTAAAGTCTGTTTTGGGTCATCTGTCAAATAGTATTGTTTACTTTTTTAATATTATGTATTATTCAACTATTTATGAAAATGTCCAATTTATACAGTTGTTTACAAGTGTCATTTTTTAACCACGGGTATGACAATTTGGAAAAACAAACTAATGGACCATTAAAATTGGACTTAATGAGAGATTAAATTGGATTAGTTGAAGAGTAAATATTGTTTTGAGAAACAGGTGATAAAATTTAATCTGTAATTAGTTTAATCTATCATTTACTAATGCTTCATTAAAAAAATGTACGAGAAACCGGACATTAGAGGAATATACTGAGTTTTAAAGATTTGAGTTTAGTTGTTTGAATATTAATATCTAAAAATTAATTCATTCATGAAAGAGTGTATAGTTATTTAATCATTTTCATTCACTTACTTATTCTTATAACTTAATTAACAGTTTTTAATTAAAAATCAAGTTTAAGATTTAGGTTATTGACAACTTACTTGAAATAATATGTAAAAATACCAGTAAAAGGTAAAGATACACAAATTAACAAAATAATAATCAAAATAGATTTATTTTAAGACTTATTCATCTAAGTATAAATATTTTTTTAATAATTTTAACAATAAGTTCACTTAACCTCAAAAGACTTAAAAGATAGTATGAAAATGTATCAACAAGAATATTATAACTCCTAAACATTCCACTTTAAAATATATTTTTAAGTTTACGAAATAACTGAATACGGCATAATATACTATTCTATACAAAACTATGGTATAACTACTGAATACCAGTAATCTGGACAGTAAAATGCTGAGATACCATAACATCAGGATATTATGTAATAATTATTGGTAACAAATAATGATATGATACATTGCATTAATTTAGTATAAAAAATACAGTGGTGCTAAAAGCTTTTGCAATGCCAAAGGATGCAAAACTTGGCACATACTCGTTATAAAGTGTCCCCTTGGCAGTACCTAAACTTATTGTTTTCTTAACCTACCTTTTTTTATTGTGTACAACCAGGGTTAAGCATATAACTCCATTGTATTGAATTTAAAATACATTTTTGCATAGTATTGTATTTTAAAAAGTATTTAAATTCATGTTTTCCCACCCTGGGGTGGACAATTTTTTTAGTCAGAACTTGATGGCACACATTATTTTTTTTAAATAGTATTTTTAAATAATAACTCAAGACAGCAACCCTTAAATTACTATTAAATTAAATCATTTTTGACAGTCCATTAATTTTTTATTTAATTATTAATTAATTTATAAATTGAAATGCTAACAATATATAGTAGAGTAAATGATTTCATTTTAGCCCCCACACGAATGCAGGGGATCATCATACACCAATATAAATCCTACCGAATAATTCCAGTAGGATCCAAATCCAATGATTCCAATAGTATCCAAATCCTATGGTTCCAAAAGGATTCAAATCCTATGGTTCCAATAGTATCCAAATCCTATGGTTCCAAAAGGATTCAAATCCTATGGTTCCAATAGTATCCAAATCCTATGGTTCCAAAAGGATTCAAATCCTATGGTTCCAAAAGGATTCAAATCCTATGGTTCCAAAAGGATTCAATCCTATGGTTCCAAAAGGATTCATAAAAAGGATGGTTCCAAAAGGGTTCCAAAATGGTTCCAAATTCAGGTCCAAATCCTATGGTTCCAAAAGGATTCAAATCCTATGGTTCCAAAAGGTTCCATTCAAATCCTATGGTTTCCAATAGTATCCTCCTATGGTTCCAAATCCTATGGTTCCAAATTCAAATCATATGGTTCAAAAGATCAAATCCTATGGTTCCAATAGTATCCAAATCCTATGGTTCCAAAAGGTTCAAATCCTATGGTTCCAAAAAGATCAAATCCTATGGTTCCAATAGTATCCAAATCCTATGGTTCCAAAAGGATTCAAATCCTATGGTTCCAATAGTATCCAAATCCTATGGTTCCAAAAGGATTCAAATCCTATGGTTCCAATAGTATCCATCCTATGGTTCAAAAGATTCAAATCCTATGGTTCCTAAAATCCTATGGTTCCAAAAGGATTCAAATCCTATGGTTCCAAAGTATCCAAATCATCCAAAAGGATTCAATCCTATGGTTCCAAAAGGATTCAAATCTATGGTTCCAAAAGGATTCAAATCCTATGGTTCCAATAGTATCCAAATCCTATGGTTCCAAAAGGATTCAAATCCTATGGTTCCAAAAAGAAATCCATATCCAAATGGTTCCAAAAGGATTCAAATCCTATGGTCCAATAGTATCCAAATCCTATGGGTTCCAAAAGGATTCAAATCCTATGGTTCCAAAAGATTAAATCATATGGTTCCAAAAGGCAAAATCCTATGGTTCCAATAGTATCCAAATCCTATGGTTCCAAAAGGATTCAAATCCTATGGTTCCAAAAGGATTCAAATCATATGGTTCCAAAAGGATTCAAATCCTATGGTTCCAACACTGGGTTCCAATAGGATTATGTTTTTTGGCAGGTCATAAAAAAATTAACAGCAAGACTATAAGTTGAAAGATAGAACAAGAAATTAAATTAAACAAAAGACTAGACTGACACAACTAATACTCTGATTTGCAACAATTCCCAATGCTATGAACTTACCCACATACTTAAAAAAAAACATCAGATATAAAAAAAAAAACTTTTTATTTCTGGTACATAAAAAAATATTTATAATTTATTTCATTGCTTTTAAAGATAAAATAGTATAGTCATCAAGAAATTGAGTCATTAAGCATTTATAAATTTTTAATTATAATTTTGAGTATTAGATGATTAAATCTAATAAAATATTTTTTTTAATTTAATAGAAAATAAATATCCATTATTCATTGCTTGGTGGGGTTAAAGAACTTATAAATATTAAACAATATAGAATATATAATTTTGAATAATTTTTATTTTGTGTTTTGAATTCATATTGAGGGAAGGGTTCCTAGAACATTGCTAATAATAGTAGTTTTAGCTTTAATCAGATTCTGATTCAAAAAATATTAAAGAGGAAAAGACGTTCATCAAGACAGACAGATTCCTCCTAAGAGAGGTAAAATAGTATAAAAATATAAATTCCTCCCCTCACTCATGTTTGGCTGCTTGACAACTGATAAAGACCAAAACTACACTTATAAGTTTCAATGAGACTCATGTCACAAAAAGTTGTGTTCACACTTTTTCTTGAAATAAAAATCTAACTAACACTTTTCAGACTAACACTCTAAGGTGAGTTTATAGCAGAGGTTTGTACTGGGGGCTTAGCTAGAGATTAAATACAACACTTTCCAGCATTTTTCCAAAAAATTACACGGGTAAAAAGTAGTAATCATAACCTAAAGGTAACTAAATTTTCGTTTTTCTTTCAAACTTATTCAATAGTTAATTTTTTCCGTGACTGGGGTGTATCAATTTAGATTCTTTATTCCTGTGTTTAACATGTGTGGTATTTTTCAAAAGAAATTAATAGAAAAAAATGATATGACAAAACTAACAAAAAAATAATAACAACAAAACTAGAAAAATTGTGCAACAGGTAGGTACTTGACATGCATGGACAATTGAAGAGGTAGCATGACAACTAGTTTAATCAATGTCTGAAGGCAAGTGACAGCCACCCTGCTATAGACACACCTTTAAAGTATGTATTGTATGTAGGCAAGAAATTTAATGGATAAGGACCCAGTTAGAAGGATGGTTGTAGGAAAGGAAAATAGGCGTATGGAGGAGCAAAGACGGAGAGTCGGGAGGAAGGGACTTGGACAACTCGATCCAGGTGGAGAGCCAGGAAGCTGCTTCTTCACTGTTCATAAATGTGGGATTCAACCCTCTAAGGAAACAAGCCTGAAACAAAAATACATTTTCTGAATCTTTTGGGAGAGAATAGGGGAACAAATAAAATGAAATAATTGATATTTAAGTCTCTGTAAATTTGGCAAGATATACAACATCATGTATAAAAGAATACACAATAGATACATGTAGACTTTATATAATTGAATGAACATGAGTTCTTACATTTCAGATGGTTGAAATTTAGTACAAGTATATAACTTTACGTAATAAATAAGATCACTAAGTTTCGTTTCAATGCGACAAGTATATCCATGATTTTTGTTGGACCATAGAAGTTAAGCAGAATTGAGCATGGTCAGTGCAAAAGGGTAGCCGCTAAAATAAAATGGATGCATTTACTATGTGCAATACAAATTTGGCGAAGCAGGTTGGATGAACGTAGCGAATCATAATCTGATGTGATGAGGAAAAGTTCTGAGGTACACCATAGCCAATTTTTATTTATATGCCCAGGCAACTCCATGTTGCCTTGACCTTCTTCATAAAATAAATTACATTGGGAAGTTAAATAAAATATTTAACAGAGAATAACATTTTACTGAAAAATCAATAGTTCCTCTTCTTCACTCTAGGGGTATTTCATAAAAATGCAATTTTCAAGTACAGTTTACATTATTCAAATTTTATATCATAGTATTCTTAATTCTGAAGCAAGCAAAACTGTTTAAAAAGGATGAAATTTTGATAAATAATAAAAATATTTAACATTTTTACCAGTAAGCAACTTCATCCAGGGCCATCATAATATTCAGGGAGTACTACACAAGACGTTAAAATAATACTATCTTTGTTTATAATGTTAATTGTGACTTTTGCTGAACTTTGTATAGTAATAATAAAAACACCACAGCTACTTACAAAAGCACTTCATTTTGTACATTTGACAAAAGTGTGTTGTCACTACCTATTTATCAGTAGTTATGATACTCGTGTTATTAAAAAAAAAATAATAATATAAACCATGATGATAAGTTAATTAAAAAGGCTATGATTTTACAGCCTTAATTTAGGTATTCAAACAAACTTTAACAGCTCAATATCCTTTCTCCATACTCTAAGAAATTACCACCATCTCACCTTTATGTGTAAAGGCCTAGTCAGTTTCACCTTCTATTATTAGACATTTTTTCAACAATAGTCCTGGTTTTGAATAATAAAGGAAATAATAATATCTTTAAATACTGTTCTCTACATATTTTTTATTTACTTACTGATCTAATTTCTTCATGAGTGAGGGACCTGACCCCTCCCTCTTTATCTATTGCTAAATCTAATAATCTAATCTGCTTGGCTCTCTCATTTAATTTCCTTCTCTTGAACCACAGTGCTTTTATATCATGCATCTTGGCTAGGTACCTCTGAAAATCAACCATTTAATTTTATTTGAGCATTTAATTATTTTTTTTTTAATATTTTAATATAAAAACATAATATAAGCCAATCAAGATTATAAAAAAAATACAGGAAATATTATAGACCAAGAACCCAGGGGTGTTTTAGTAATAATAAGTGTAATGGCTGGAACCGGTCTCAATTTTTCGTAAATACCTTCCTGAACAAGGATCTGCAATTCTGTTGACTCGTATCGGATGGGTGTCCCAGGCAGAACGCACTTTAGGGGTCAAAAGTTCTGCCTGGGACACCCATCCGATACGAGTTAGCAGAATTGCAGATCCTTGTTCAGGAAGGTATTTACGAAAAATTGAGACCGGTTCCAGCCATTACACTTTTTATTAACAAAACACTCCTGGGCTCTTGGTCTATTAACACTTTCTTACTTTACACAAGGGATTTACAAGTATTGAGAATCTCAGTGAAGTCTGTTGCCATAATGTATTTATTTAAGGTTTTGAAAAATGTGAAAGCTGCAAAGAGATTAATACATAGAGGGAGGACTTAGGTAAAATAACACCGTGATTAAGGTTTAAGAGGGGTGGTTTCCATTAGAGGAGTACTATTAGAAAAACTAGAGACCCCCCCCCCGCTGGAAGTCTCTGCAACCCCTAAAGGGAGCATATATTTATAATTCACCCTACAAACGGCGGGCATTTTTCAGTGACACAACATTAAATCACTTTATTCAACACAGATAATTAAAGAATATATACGATAAAATAAAATAAGTTGTAACTATTTATTTAATTGAAGTAATTAATTATCTAATTCATTTTACTTAATTTAAGACAAAATAGTTGAAAAGTAATGTACTAGTTACATGAAATCGTAATAATCATAAAAAATTAAAAAAATTATGTCACCAATGTAAAGTTAGGGTACTAAGATACCCAGGGAATGAATGATAAGAGCTGTTTTCTCCACCCTCTGACACTACTGACTTCATCAATACTCAATACATACACAATGCATTTATTTCTATTTGTTACTATTAAACAGCTTCTTGGTCACTTTGTATCAATAGTATTAGTTATAAATACTCACAACATGCTTGCTAGATAAATGCCTCAAACTATAAGGTTCACCAGTGAATAAAGGAACACAGGCCACAATATTTTGATGAGAAGGATGTAAACCACTTCCTAGCATAGCTATACACATATTCCATGGGGAGTAGAGTGGATGGTCTTCTAGGGAAGATAGTTTCGTCTGCAAACATCTACAAGTAAATAATGAACCATTTAAATAATAAGAGTCCCATCCAAGAGTAGAATAAGATTTTAAAAATTTGCGAGAAAGCTATATTATTTCTCTTCTTCTCTTAATTAAAAGATAGAGAGCTTAATTTAGACACATCCTTATTATTTTTAATTCTTAGTTGTTTATTTATTTATATAAACAGGCAATGCCCAACAATTAAAAAATAATAACAAAATGTTAAGAAAAAAAATTAATAAAAAATACAAATAATTAACAGTTTTATAAACATTTTTTTCACAAACAACAAACAAAAAAATCTGTTAATAATTTAACAAGAATGCCAAATGATAATAATTCTGCAGAGATTTGATACTTCCCATGTTACTCATATTTTTTTAGTAGGAGACTAAGTAAATCAAATTTGAAAAAAAAAAATTAGTGGGTGACAACTATATTACGTTAATTTAGTTTAAAATAAATTATATTTGGCTAAATTAAATAAGTCAAAGGAATTTAAACTATAGAGGAATGACTGGCTAAGTAAAACACAGCAATAATAAAGTTATGTAAAATATATAAAATAAATATACCGCATATAAAATAATGCGGTATTCTTTTGTGGTACCACTAGGCAAAGAAATCCTTTGGGGGGTGGAATATTTTAAATAAATCCAGAACCTGTTTGTTTAAACACAACATGCATAATACTCTGAAATATGTGTTGAGTGCTATCACATATAATCCCTTTATAAATAATATGAAAATAAAGATTACATTCAATTTACAGTGTTAAAAATTTATTTAACAGTTTTACATTCAATTTACAGTAATAAAAACTGATTTAACAGTTATTTAACTTAAATAAGTGTAAATTCATAACATAATATATATTAGGTACATCAGCAAACAAATTATATAACCTGTTGTGTCCTTCCTCTTTAGTCATAGTAATAAAAACAAGCTTTACCAATAGACAATTATGCCCATTTGCAAATCATAGTTTTTCTTGTGATGGCAGAAACTCTTGCATCAATAATCACCAGTTACAGCAAAGAAACACAACTATTTAGCCTAATAATTATGTTCAATCATAACTTGATATAAATTATACTCCTCCCGCTATATCTTTCTACATGTAAAAAACAGCTGTTTTAGTAGCAGCAACAGGCGTCCAACTTCCGAAAGAATAAAATACCTACAGGTACAAGAGTGATGTCACTGGATAACCATAGTACAAACCCCCGTTGGGCGTGCTCTAAACACATGTATCCTGATCCATTTAAAAATCTAACATAGTAAACGACATTAACATAGAAGCAGTAGCAAATTAATACCAAGATCAAGACGAAATTTTGAAATTTTTTAAACGTATTAGGAAATGAACACAGCTGTGCAAAGTTATAACGACATTGTCAAGATTTATTTTTGAATTTGACATACAGTCTCCAAAGAGGCCTACTATTAATAAAAGAGAAAGAAGTCTCTCCACAAAAATATATTCTTAATAGCAAAGTGCTTTCAACCTAACAAGAGGTCATCATCAGTGCTAGCCTAACAAACAAAATAATACAATAAATCAGAAAAATCTATAAAAAAGAAAAATAAATAAACAATTAAGTAAACCGATTAAAAACACAAGTCAGTAAAATAAAATAAATAAATTTATATTTTTATTTTTCTTTTTTTTAGATTTTTCTGATTTATTGTATTATTTTGTTTGTTAGGCTAGCACTGATGATGACCTCTTGTGAGGTTGAAAGCGCTTTGCTATTAAGAATATATTTTTGTGGAGAGACTTCTTTCTTTTATTAAGATGAACTCCATTAACGCTCACCTTAATTCTTCAAGGCCTACTATTGTTTTATATATTTTTTTAAATTAGCATATATTATGTCACAAAAAGATAAATGTCTTTCATTTATTGTCGGTAAATAAATTTTGTCTTGGAATGGGTATGAAGGTGACTGCCATAAAGATTTTGAGATTGATATCAGACTTTCTCATATGCCTCTACGTCAATACATCTATGGTTATATTATAATTATTATTAATTATAATTTTTCCGGATGGAAGTTAAATAAATAATAATATAATTCAGATTGAGTATGCAAGAATGCTTAAAATAATATTAGAAAAGAGACTGTTTTAAGTAAAAAGAAATTTCAAAAATCTAGTTCAAATAGTTCGTTTTGAATAGAAGAAATAAGATAAGAAGTGCCGCTGGGTGGGTAAAATAATCTGACTCAACCCCACCAATACATCTCCCTTCCTTGCAGCTGTAGGGACTTTTTTCTTCCCTTTTAATGTGTTACAAGCATAGAACTTTCTCTCTTCCAGCTGATTTTTAGTCACGTGACCGTGTAGAAAGATATAGCGCAAGGAGTATAGGTCCAGTGGCTTGCAAATTATCAATTTTAAGTTATAATAAATTACATTTTAGGCTACGATACAAATGATTTTAAATTACCTGAACACAGGCTTGTAATTATGAAGCCTTGATTTCTGGTCATTGACAGCAAACTGTGTCCTTTGCTGAAGGGACCAAAAATGTGACGTCAGCATCTGCTTAGGAAATAAATACCTGAAACAAAATCACAGCTGAGAGTCACAAGGCATTTTGGTTAGACAGAAAAATAAATAAAAAATTACCAAACAGACAACCCTGTAGTAGCATTTTGTGTTGATAAAACTCACATATAAGACAAGTTCAACCCCCCCCCCCATAGTATTTTCTTTCCATTATACAGATAAGACTTTCAGCAGTCTTCCTTATAAAATTTCATTCACACTTTAATTATAAATGTGAATTATTTTTTGCTGTCTTCTCTCCTACAATAGAAGAAAGTGTTGTAATGAGCAAATGTGACACCCACATTTTCCATTAAATATCCTTGTTTCAACACCTACAGGCGTGCACTTTTCTTGTAAACAAATTACAGGCCAAACCATAGAGGAATATATAGTACTATAGTGGGCCAAACAACAGAATAAGATGAAACTTGGAAAGAAAATTAAGTTCTTTGAGAGGAAGAACAGACATATTTTGGGTTTAATTCAATATGAGGTCTCAGAATAGCAGCCATTGTAAATTTAAAAAGGATTGGAGAACTTTTTAAATGTTTTTTCTACTTCTGAAAACAAAGTTTTGTGCAAGTGGTTTTCTCTGACATAGGCAACATCAACCACAGCTGACGTTAGCACAGTTTGTTGGCTAGACCACAAAATGGACCATGTTCTTCAATGAAGTTTGAAAAAAGATAGGGAAGCCTAGTCCACATCTGGCAGCTTGATGTAATATTTATGTGTCTCTATTTATTATTGTGTCTCTCCCCCATCAATATTTTTGTCAAACAGTTTTTACTTTAACTTAACAAGTCTGAATAAACACAATTATTGCCACTGGTTACTACTAATAATAATTACTAACTGCCATTTACCATTAATTATCACTATGAACTGATAATAGGTCATAAAATTTCACCTAAAAGTATCAGTTTGTTTACATAAAAAAATAATTTTATTGATCAATTATGGCACATAAATGAACAGTGTTAGAATGCTACAATCTGTTTGGTTGAATCTGTTTTATGATAAGCCAATATTTTTTTTGGGGGGCAACACATTCCCATATTACAAAACAAAAGTTAAGTTTCTTTTGCATTAGTAAAGGTCAAATCTCATTGACAGTTTTTTTATTAGTGTTTATTATAATTAGAGGTTTTACAGTAATTGGTGGTTATAATTGGTTGAAAATTATTTCATAAGTAATCAAAAGTGAAAAGTCAAACAAAAATATTGCTACGGGGGACTAAGAGAATAGAAATAAATATAATAACTTACGCTAAAGGAAATACAACATAATTGACTAGAGGTAATGCTGAAACAAACAGCACCGGAGCAATATGATACATGTCTCTTGGCATTTTGAAATATATTTCAAGTTCATGTCTGGACAAACAATGCAGATCACCCCGGGCACTATTCAGCTTCCTGGCAATGACTAGAAATGATTTCATATCTTGGTAGAAATCCTGCAAATAGCATACATACATTGATGTCATTCCTCTAATAATTCTTTTAGCACAGTTGTTGTACAGGCTATGAATAATATCTAGGTTTATTATATTGTTAACCAAACACAGCCTAGGCTAGTTTATTATTTTATAATGTTAATTTTCTTTTTGGATCTAATAAATAAAAATGTTGGAATGCTACAATTCGTTTGGTTAAATCTGTTTTTTGTTATACGTCAATATTCTTTTTGGAGTGACACACTCCCAAATTGCTTAACTAAGCTTTCTTTAACATTGATACAAACTACAGTGTAATTTATTTATTCATTTTATTGAGTCTAAAACAAATAATTTTAAAATATTGTAAAGTTGACACAAAATAATTGTGTGAGAGACAACAAGGAAATGTAACAAGCAAAAAGCAATGCTACATCTGGGAGCTGTTACATCATTCGACATCATTATTGGCTCGACATTACTCTGTTTTGTTACGTCTAACTCATCAGGGCACCGAAAGAGCCTGAACTCACTCTCGCCTTCCATTGAAATTCCGAGAAATATAATATGAAGTATTTACCCGAGACCAGTGTTGCTCACTTACCGCCATCATGCTCGACAAGCAAAACATATATAATTTTATACTACCAAATTTTGCAAAACATGAATAGTTGACACAATAATTGTGGGAGAGACACCTAGGAATTTTAATTGAAGGTCAGAGTGAGTTCAGGCTCTGTCGACATCCTCATGAGTTAGGCACGTACTATTATATTATGTTAAAAATAAGTTGTTTAAAAAAATAATACCGAAAAGCATAAACATTCAAGACAGGCTTATATGAAATTCCAAGGAAAAACAATACCAATCTTGTGATTTTTTACTTAGAATCGCTTCATTTGTTTAGTTAACTACATTTTAGATTGTGATACAAAATTTTCAATAATCCCAAGGGTACGCATCCCCTTCTAGGTATCAATACATTTTACAATACAATATATTTACAATATATTTTTATTGTAAAATTGAACAATATATTTTTCTAATCAATAAAAAATATATATTTTTGTAGATAAAAATAATATATAACACAGAATTATAATTTAATTTCCTATTAAAATTAACTGGGTTAACTATGTATTCTTATAACAAATAAAATCTTGGAAGGCCTATAAGAGATTTTTAGGTAAAAATTAAGAGCTAAGCCTTAGAGTTGCTCACTGGGTCTTTGAAACCACCAGTAGCCTATGCTGCAGTAATCAGGTGGCCATAGTAAAAACAGGTTAATTCTGAAAATAAGATCCAATAATACAATTTGGTTGATACTAATGAGACAAATAACTATTTTAGAGGGGGGTCCCAGTGGTGTAATAGGTACCCAGACAGTCCGGGTTCGATCCTGAACCCCTCTAGAATTGTCATAAAAGGGATGGAAATCCCTCATATGACAATGAGGAATTTGTTGTTTCATGTGAAATCTTTAATAACTTATTGTAAAGTCACAGCTCTTCTTTGGATTAGACACAGAATGCCTGCAATGAGACCCATAAGGTAGAACACTATCTTTTATCTAAGGGAGTTAGCAAAAAGGCCCCAACAACGTGGCCTACTTGCTAGGTGATTTAAAACCTCTCCCTAATTACTAACACTATCACTGTCTAACTATTTGGAACTAATGTTTTATTTTTATAAACCTTTTATTAATCACTTTATTTACAGTTCATTAATATCTTTTTATCTTTGAAGATAAAAAATATTTTTCTATTAAGAAAAAAATAACAAGATTATGCTAACAAATAACAACACCAAAATCTCTCCACAAAACCTTTATTAAAACCAGAGCCGGCTTTCGACCTCACGATCATCATCAGTGCCTATCCAACAAATATTAAAGAAATGAACTAAAATACATAATATAATATAGTAAAAATATAAAAACTACGTAATAATAAAGATAAACTTAAAAATAAAAATAAATAAATTAGAGGTGTCAAAAAATAAAAAATTAAAAGTTAAAATACATAAAACATCACAATAAAATATAGAATTACCGGAGAGTTGAAGAAGGAGAATCCTAGTCTGACTTTTTAGGCAGAGTCATATAGCGGACTGGCGGGCGGGGCGCGTAAACCAGAGGCCTAACAACAACAGAAGTACTCCCACTTTCACCTTTCTTGTTCAGCGCTTTATCACCATTCTCTTCAACATTACGAAGTATCTCCAAATTTTCGAGAGCTGACATAGGACCCCCTTCGAAATGTAATGTAAAGGCTACTTCATGGGGCATCTCTATGTTTTCCTCAATTAAATGGCGATAAAAATTGCTAGATTGTAAGCTTCGTGCTCAGAAATCCTGGTACGGAACGCCCTACCTGTCTGACCTACGTAAGTACTCCCGCAAGTACCACATTTAAGAGAATAAACTCCATTCTTGTCTAGGGACTCGACTTGATCTTTACACTTAGAGATGTGACTACGGAGGGAACGGATGTTACGAAACGCCACGTCAATCTTCTCTTTTCTCAAAATATTACCAATCTTGTCCGAGACGGGGCCTATGTAAGGTACAGCGCGCCATGGGCTAAACAAACCAATTTCATCGTTAGGGTATATCAGTTGCATCGCCAGTTTCCTTTGTTTTCGTTGGATGATGTGATCAACGATGCTATCCCTATAACCGTTGGCTTTAGCTATACTTTTAATTGTGATATACTCCTGTTGGTAGGCATCCGGTTCCAACGGTGTGTTTAGCAAACGGTTAACGTAAGCATGGAATGCCGCCATCTTATGAGACCATGAATGTTGTGACGTAGCATGGATAACTGTGTTAGTTGTTGTGGGCTTACGGAAAATAGTAAAAGTAAGCTTATTGTCTTTTCTAACTACGGTCAGGTCGAGATAGTTTATAGAGGCTTCTTTTTCAAGTTCACAAGTAAATTTAATACCTTCGTATTTAGAACTGATGTAATCAACATACCGTAATAACTTGTCTACGCCCCCCATCCAAACAACAAAAACATCGTCCACATACCTTACCCAAGCTCTAACATATTTACGGTAATAATTATTCCGTTTAACAAAAGTCTTAAAAAAGTAATCTAAGAAGACTTCTGCGCATAAACAAGACAAAGGCGAGCCCATGGCTAAGCCAGAGCCTTCGTAATAATCATTTTCGAATACAAAGTAATTTTGTTCAAGGCACATCTCTACCAAAGCAATTATTTCATTCAAAACCTGTACCTCAACATTAGCATCTTTAAGCAATGAAATAAGTAGCATAAGGCATTTATCCTGAGGAACGTTCGTAAACAAGTCGACAATGTCTAAAGATACTAAAATAGCTCCGTCTGGTATCTGAAAATCTTTGAATTTCTCGCAAAAAGCAGCTGTATTTTTAATAGAATCCGCAGCTACAAAATTAGTACGGTTAATAATTTCCGTGTTTAAAGCTCTAGCAAGTTCATGGCTCGAAGAACCGCAGCCGGATACAACAGGACGAATAGGAACTCCGACCTTATGTATTTTAGGAGCGCCGTACAATTTAGGGGCCATAGGGTTCATGCTTATACATTTAGCCTTATCAAATTCATTTTTAAAAAGAGCTTTAGTGTCACGTAACCTTTCCCTTACTTTGCTTTGAAAATTTTTGTGGAGAGATTTTGGTGTTGTTATTTGTTAGCTGTGTTTACTCCACTGCTCAGTTATCTGTTAATAATGTCTGCTAGTCGAGCACATCTGAGCGCACCCAACAGAGTAAGTCGTTTTGATTTTATATCTTTAGATTTACTTAAAGAAATTGATTCCTATAATGCAGTACAATTAAAGTTTAGATATAATAAATTACGTTTTAAAGAAGAGTCAGCCATATCCAGCATTAACTTTGTTCGTGAATGTATAAAGTATAATTTAGAACCAGTTTTTCTAAATAGATATGGAATTAAGAAGCTTAAAGTTAATCGTGATATGAGAAATAAATTTATAATAATGTTACTAAAAAATGAAGAAAAGAAATGGTATAGAAATCGTGATAATGCTAGACACTATATTCAATATATCTCAAAGAAGCTGGAATCTAACCTTTGTTTTAACGAATTTAATATGTTTATGAATGAGTCTACTAGAAATATCCATAGATATGCTTTAAGTAAACAAAAAACTATAATAGATAAACTCAATAAACTAAAAGGTAATAATCATAATAACAGTATATTCGCTGTATCTAATAATCAAAACAACAGCTCGTCTAATCTTAATGTAAATATTATAGAAGATAATCTACCACAACAAACAGATTATGTCCACACATTCCACCCACGTACTTTGTTATTGATAAATGATACTACCTTATTTAACTCGTCTGACCTAGCGTTATTGGATAAAGGCTTGAATTATTCTCCGCGTACTAATTACAATTATAGTGACACATCACTCTTAGCGGCCTCTCTTGAGTGTCTAAGCTTGTCACCTCAAATAAAACATCAGTGCAGTGAAGCTATTGATCGACATATAAGGGAGAATAAACAAAACTTTAATATAGCTAAAGAATCTAAAGATCTTAGAAATTTAAAAGACAAGATAAAATCTAATAACTTGGCTGTCATCAAAGCTGACAAAGGAAGCTGTACAGTAGTGTTAGAGCGCGACGTGTATGTAAATAAGGGGAAAGAGTTTCTAAGTAAGCATAACTTCAAAAAATTAGATAAAGACCCTACCAAAAATTTTCTTTTATGGCTGACTCTTCTTTAAAACGTAATTTATTATATCTAAACTTTAATTGTACTGCATTATAGGAATCAATTTCTTTAAGTAAATCTAAAGATATAAAATCAAAACGACTTACTCTGTTGGGTGCGCTCAGATGTGCTCGACTAGCAGACATTATTAACAGATAACTGAGCAGTGGAGTAAACACAGCTAACAAATAACAACACCAAAATCTCTCCACAAAAATTTTCAAAGCAAAGTAAGGGAAAGGTTACGTGACACTAAAGCTCTTTTTAAAAATGAATTTGATAAGGCTAAATGTATAAGCATGAACCCTATGGCCCCTAAATTGTACGGCGCTCCTAAAATACATAAGGTCGGAGTTCCTATTCGTCCTGTTGTATCCGGCTGCGGTTCTTCGAGCCATGAACTTGCTAGAGCTTTAAACACGGAAATTATTAACCGTACTAATTTTGTAGCTGCGGATTCTATTAAAAATACAGCTGCTTTTTGCGAGAAATTCAAAGATTTTCAGATACCAGACGGAGCTATTTTAGTATCTTTAGACATTGTCGACTTGTTTACGAACGTTCCTCAGGATAAATGCTTATGCTACTTATTTCATTGCTTAAAGATGCTAATGTTGAGGTACAGGTTTTGAATGAAATAATTGCTTTGGTAGAGATGTGCCTTGAACAAAATTACTTTGTATTCGAAAATGATTATTACGAAGGCTCTGGCTTAGCCATGGGCTCGCCTTTGTCTTGTTTATGCGCAGAAGTCTTCTTGGATTACTTTTTAAGACTTTGTTAAACGGAATAATTATTACCGTAAATATGTTAGAGCTTGGGTAAGGTATGTGACGATGTTTTTGTTGTTTGGATGGGGGCGTAGACAAGTTATTACGGTATGTTGATTACATCAGTTCAAAATACGAAGGTATTAAATTTACTTGTGAACTTGAAAAAGAAGCCTCTATAAACTATCTCGACCTGACCGTAGTTAGAAAAGACAATAAGCTTACTTTTACTATTTTCCGTAAGCCCACAACAACTAACACAGTTATCCATGCTACGTCACAACATTCATGGTCTCATAAGATGGCGGCATTCCATGCTTACGTTAACCGTTTGCTAAACACACCGTTGGAACCGGATGCCTACCAACAGGAGTATATCACAATTAAAAGTATAGCTAAAGCCAACGGTTATAGGGATAGCATCGTTGATCACATCATCCAACGAAAACAAAGGAAACTGGCGATGCAACTGATATACCTAACGATGAATTGGTTTGTTTAGCCCATGGCGCGCTGTACCTTACATAGGCCCCGTCTCGGACAAGATTGGTAATATTTTGAGAAAAGAGAAGATTGACGTGGCGTTTCGTAACATCCGTTCCCTCCGTAGTCACATCTCTAAGTGTAAAGATCAAGTCGAGTCCCTAGACAAGAATGGAGTTTATTCTCTTAAATGTGGTACTTGCGGGAGTACTTACGTAGGTCAGACAGGTAGGGCGTTCCGTACCAGGATTTCTGAGCACGAAGCCTTACAATCTAGCAATTTTTATCGCCATTTAATTGAGGAAAACCATAGAGAACGCCCCATGAAGTAGCCTTCTTACATTACATTTCGAAAGGGGGTCCTATGTCAGCTCTCGAAATTTGGAGATACTTCGTAATGTTGAAGAGAATGGTGATAAAGCGCTGAACAGAAAGGTGAAAGTGGGAGTACTTCTGTGTTGTTAGGCCTCTGGTTTACGCGCCCCGCCCGCCAGTCCGCTATATGACTCTGCCTAAAAAGTCAGACTAGGATTCTCCTTCTCTCCGGTAATTCTATATTTATTGTGATGTTTTATGTATTTTAACTTTTAATTTTTTATTTTTTGACACCTCTAATTTATTTATTTTTTATTTTAAAGTTATTATTATTACGTAGTTTTTATATTTTTACTATATTATATTATGTATTTTAGTTCATTTCTTTAATATTTGTTGGATAGGCACTGATGATGATCGTGAGGTCGAAAGCCGGCTCTGGTTTTAATAAAGGTTTTGTGGAGAGATTTTGGTGTTGTTATTTGTTAGCTGTGTTTACTCCACTGCTCAGTTATCTGTTAACAAGATTATGATTGACTAAGGGTAACAAAAGATATCTTACCGTTACACCAATTTTGAAGACCCTATACATTCGCCAGGCGGCTGGGAATCGTCTCTCAAGTGCATTCTCATAATTCTTGACATATTCAAGATATTTCCCAAGTACAAATTTTCTAAATGAATGGTAACTTTTTATAACAGAACTGTTTACTTTCGGTGGTTGATGACATTCCCTGAAAGTTAAAAGATCAATTAGTTTCATAGAAGAAAAGATCCTTAAGGAGCTCATCTAATCAAATCTTTCCCACAGATATTTAGATACTCTTCTAATTAAGCCAAACGCAGGGTGTTCCTTACTCCCTGAGATCTTTGGGCAATTTTAATTCAAGAAACTATTAAAATTTTAGTATAATCTTAAAAATATGAAATTTTCATATAATACATAATAAAAATGTAAAACTATTATTTACTTCAAGAAGTTATAAAAGCTTAATCAAAAACTAAGACCTATACTTGTGTAAGGTCAAATAAACTAATATAATACATTTTAGCTGCCTCCGTGGCCGAGGTCGTTAAGGTGTTAGTCTTTACACTGACCTTTGATACCCACGGAGGTCTGGGGTTTGCATACCAGGTTGCGCTCTCAGTTTATAGAAGATTATTGTTTAGATAAATTATCGCCAACTTTAGAATTCACTTTGAGCGTAACGGTTGCTACTACCACCCGAGGCGGTTCCCGCAGGGGTTATCCCTGATGAGCTGTAAGGCTCTAAACAGGCATTATTATTAATACATTTCAGATGTATTATTAGTAAAAGAATTGTAATAGCATAAGTAATAGAACATAAATATTCTGCTAGAGCAGAGCATTTATGTTCTATTACTTCTATAATTAAATAAATAGGAGTAATGAGAAACACTGTTTAATCAACCAACTCATTATGTTAGTACGAAACAAAGCTAAAGTGTTACAAAGTTAGTTGGATAACCTTAAGAAATACGTGAAGATTTAGGTCTTCCGGTGGTGACCGCGTCAATGTAGATGAGAATCCGACATTTCGCTTCCACTGTGGGAGGCATCTTCAGGGATGTAGGACATCATGGATAGAAACACAATGCTCTACAAAACTGAACTAATTAAATTGAGTTCAGTTTTGTAACCGGAAGACCTAAATCTTCATGACAATAACCGCGGAAGCCTACGCAGTTTTCTTAAGAAATACTTCATAAGCCGTTGTTAACAGATGTTAGGGCCAACTCCAATTTTTTTTTTTTTTTTTTTATTAATAAGCCACCCTATATTATTTATTTTATTTTATAATTATATTTTGGGTGAAATTTTCCTTTGCCATCTGCAAGAGCATGAAAGTAACGATGCCGCCACAACCTAGTGACCATTAAAGTTATTAATGATAATCACATACAAGGCGAAGAAGATCACTAATCAGTCAAGCATTGATAGTAGACTTGATAAACACATCTCTATATTTTGATACAGTTTTCTATCCGGCCATCTTGGATATCTTTATGGTATTAAGTAAGGTACTTTATAATTTTATATTTTCCTTTTATTTTTATCTGTCTTTTTTGCTCTATGTTTATTTAATTATACTATATAACAATATGTTTTACACGTTGGACGTGTGAAACTTGTGCAGGCATTACCAAAACCTTATTTTTAATAGAAAAGTTTGCCAAGGTACTGAACTCTATTACCCCTACAACATTAGTCAAATTACTACCATCAACGGCTCCATAGAAAATATTCTACTTTGGGACCCTCTAATATGAATATTGAGTAGAAACGAATATAAGCATCCTTCTTAACAATAAACTAATTTTAATTATCATGGGTTTACAACCGGGACCCCAATCAATCTCTCCTCCCCTTTATCTTTCTTACAGAAGGATATAAATTTAAGTACAAATGCAAATTGGTTATCATTTCCTAAAATAAAAGGGATGTAAAAATGAGGATTTGGCAGAAGAGAAAAGTTCCGATTCCCGCCCTTCACATGGTCCAGAGCAAATTCTGTCACTTTTAGTTCCTCCGAATATCCGCAATGCAGTGCCACAAATCCTGCCTCCCTGAAAATATTCACCAGCTATAACAACCGGTTCAAGCTGCTTTCTTTCTTTTAATTTAGCACTCTAATTGTTCTTTGTTCCATATTTTTAAAGAAAAAATGGCTGAAAAGCATAAATCATCTAGGTCTAGAATATGCATTAGTCCAAAAGACTTAAGTTTAATTACTATGCTGCCAGGGAATGTCACTAGATCATTTAGGCAGATTTGTTCTCCGTTGCTTAGCAATAGGCTGTGTAAGAACTAGTGGCGCTGACTGGTGGTGTAGTAGTTAAACTAAACTCCTGTTGATTAAAAGCCCATCCCTCACACCCATAGGGAAAAAAGTGGGAGTCAGAACACTGTCTCTACTGCCGACCACTCATTTTTTTATCACTTTCCCGAAAATGATTACAGTAACATTTGGTAATATCAACGCTCATAATGACCGAAGTTATATAAAAGATTTTCCTTGAGTTATATAATAGAGGTACACAAAATATATTCAGGTTGATTCTTTTTCACTATAAGAAGAGTTTCCATCTGTTGTCATCAAAGAATAATTAAATTACGTAAAATTTTACCTGATAAAGCTGGATAAGATGATTTTCTTTCGAAACGTATACAGTAAACACGACGATTTTAATAACATTTTTTATCGGAAAATGATAGATTAATTAATTCAAAGCATTGTAAAGACAAGATGTAAGTATATTCTTTAAAAAAATTATTAAGTTAATTTAATAGAAAACTCGGAAAACTCAAAGTATGAAGAAAAATATTTTCATTTCTCAAAACAAAAACAAATGTGTAAACCCAGGTTTAATTGTACAATTCCTTGGTTTGAAAAATAATTTATTGTATTTTATGTATTGCGGGTTTTAAGCAATCTTATAATTTCATTTGTAAACGTCTAATAAAACATCTATCGAATTTCGAGAGTGTTTAACTCAAGTGGAAGCGTCATGCCGTAAGAGAAGATGTGCAGAGTGCTATACATCTTACATTAGAAAAGACATGACTATAAGACAGAAGAAGTAGTGCATTATACCCAACTAGAGTACCTAGCTGTACTAACAGAGTGACGATGGAATAATTTTTAAACTAAATTCAAATACAGGTTTTCATTTTTGTCCAGTCCAGCAGGCACATTAAGCTAACGAGGACGGAGCAAGAGGTAGGGTCCTCTCTTCTATACTACCTCCCAACCCTCTTGTACAGCTAAGCCCATCAGATATCGTAGACGAAATAGACATAGATGTATGCATATATAAAAGAATTGTCTCTGAGTAGCCTTCTTCAGATAGTTACTCCCCAACAACGCTATGAGGGGAGTAACCATTTAAAGAAGGTCTCTGAGTAGCCTTCTTCAGATAGTTACTCCCCAACAACTCCATGAGGGGAGTAACCATTTTCAGATAGTTACTTCTTATGTTATATACCTTCATACTGTATAGTTACATTTATACCATATTATGTAACCACATACATACATACATATATATATATATATATATATATATATATATATATATATATATATATATATAATATATATATATATATATATGTGTGTATGTTTGTATGTATGTACGTACGTACATACATGCAACTTGGAAAATTACTATCTTAAAGTAAATACTTACTTTAATAATGTCCTCTTCATGTTTTGTGCACGACCTATAGGGAACCATATTGCAAAAAAACTGGAATTTGTGCGATTTTCTAACATTTTGAACGAGCGCATTTATATGAAGGGCTCCACTCTAGACATTTATATGAAGGGCTCCACTCTAGACATTTATATGAAGGGCTCCACTCTAGACATATGAAGGGCTCCACTCTTTTATATGAAGGGCTCCACTCTAGACATTTATATGAAGGGCTCCACTCTAGACATTATATGATCCACTCTAGACATTTATGAAGGGCTTCCACTCTAGACATTTATATGAACTCTAGACATTTATATGGCTCCACTCTAGACTCCACTTTTATATGAAGGGCTCCACTCTAGACATTTATAGAGGGCTCCACTCTAGACATTTATATGAAGGGCTCCACTCTAACATTTATATGACGACATATGAAGGGCTCCACTCTAGACATTTATATGAAGGGCTCCACTCTAGACATTTTATATGAAGGGCTCCACTCTAGACATTTATATGAAGGGCTCCACTCTAGACATTTATATGAAGGGACATTTATATGAAGGGCTCCACTCTAGACATTTATATGAAGGGCTCCACTCTAGACATTTATATGAAGGGCTCCACTCTAGACATTATATGAAGGGCTCCACTCTAGAGAAGGGCTCCACTCTAGACATTTATATGAAGGGCTCCACTCTAGACATTTATATGATGACATTTATATGAAGGGACATTTATATGAAGGGCTCCACTCTAGACATTTATATGAAGGGCTCCACTCTAGACATATATGAAGGGCTCCACTCTAGACATTTATATGAAGGGCTCCACTCTAGACATTTATATGAAGGGCTCCACTTAGACATTTATATGAAGGGTCCATCTAGACATTTATATGAAGGGCTCCACTCTAGACATTTATATGAAGGGCTCCACTCTAGACATTTATATGAAGGGCTCCACTCTAGACATTTATATGAAGGGCTCCACTCTAGACAGTCAGACTATTTTCCTTTGTAATTTAAGATAAATTTTCATAAAAATTTGGTTTGAAGTAGTACAGAATGAGTCACATTTTTTTAGGCCTGGCTCTTGGGCTAGTACATTAGATTGCTATGAATAAATACGTGAATGCATGAATAAAGGCTATACAAATATATAGTTCTAAAGAAATAAAGTTACTAATCAAGCCACTATATTTGTAGAGACTCGATCTGCTCGCTAGATTATCATAAATATTCATTCTAAAGTTTGCGATAATATATATGAACAATAATCTTAAATAAACTGAAAAGCGTTATCTGGAATGCGAACCCCTTCTTTCTTAAGGCCAAAGGTATGAATATATATATATATATATATATATATATATATAAAATATATATGAATAATCCAAGTAAAAGTAATCAATAATATATATACATACATACATACATACATACATATATATATATATATATATATATATATATATATATATATATATATATATATATATATATATATATATATATATATATATAATTATATATATATTATAATATATATATGCAAACATATTCTATAAGGCTCGGTTCTCTCGCAAAATTGCGAAAGTATTATTTTAGGTACATTAATAAGGTCTTACTTCGCTCGCTAGATTGCTGTTAATGTCGAAAAAGATGCTCGCTACATTGCTTTATTACGTGAATGTCAAGAAATAAGCTCGGTTTGCTCGCAAAATTGTTAAAGTATAATTATGGGTACATAAAAAGTGATTATTACGTTCGCTGGATTGCTGTAAATTGCGAGAACATCGAAAAAGAAGCTTGCTTTACTCACAAAATTGCTAAAATATAATTTTAGGAATATTATGAAAAGCGCTCGCTTTGCTCCCTAGATTACTATAAATGTATGCGTGAATGTCGGAAAAGAGGATCACAAGATTGCTAATGGAATGTTGTAAGATACATTAAGAGCAACATGCTTCGCAGGCTAGATTGTTGAAATTAAAAATTATGTATAGTAATAGAGGCTTGCTTCGTTCGCTAAGTTGATAAAACCCTTATTTGATATGTTTGAAGAAAATTGCTTCGCTCGCTAAAGGTCTATATGAATTAAAATATTCATTTAAGCACAATCTATAAAATGATACATCATTTAAGTCAATAAATTAACATTTAGTTTAGCGAATCCCCACTCCTGTGATTTGCTGGACTCCTATCGCTGACTTTTGTGAAAGGGTGATGAAAAACTAAACCCACAGCACTTTATTGACTACCGAACTTGGCAGCTTTGACTCTCCCCCAAGGATGTTGAATAAAGGGGATGACGCACTAAGTCGAATTGCTATTCAACAAAGTGACCCCATCAAAAATCAAAACATAGAGAAGAATGCAACACGAAACACACGTCAAAAACCAACTGCACATGCTTGGTACGAACTGCGCATGCTTATGATCCTTATAACAGCGCAGGTCTTAAAATTTAGAGGCAAACATAACTCTCAATGGGTTTCCCGTTGTTTTGCTTGCGAAGGTTATAAACAAATTGAAAAAAGTTTATACTTTTTAACTGCTTTTTGTTAATATTGCTAAAAATTAACAACATTAAAGAAAATTATGAACATTACAACCAAAATTGAATCTTGAAAATTAGCAAAACATTTCACTAGGCTAAAAAAAGACAAAATATTAACACATTTAACTTACTCTCTACGAAAAGTAAACGGTAAAGCTTCAATTACTCTCACTAAAGTGGCTGCCTAGAGTCGAAAATGTAAAATATAAGCACAAATGACTTGACAAGCACCAAATGTAACAATAACGAAAGTACTGAAGAAAGTTGAGAAGCAAACTCGACAACTAAGAATTGTATAACAACTTAGCTACATAACCTGCGTTTGGCGCCTTTTTAAATTATAACCTAAGGGAAGGTAAGTTTGCTTCTATTTCTCTATCTCATACAACTTCTATGGGGTCAGAAATGTTCCTTAATGCGTCATCCCCTTTATTAAACATCCTTGCTCTCCCCTGAAAAAAATCCTGCTGACGCCCATGGTTATCAAGATTGAAGACATAACCAGAAACTACTATAGTAGTCTGTAATAATAGAATTATAGTAATTCTATATAACTCCGTGGCATTACGCTTGTTTTCCTTGGATACATTTCTAGCAACTTTGATAAAAACTTTCCTACACCTTATGTGAGGTACAGACTACTTAGGTCCTTTGTGGTAGCCTTTTTGGAACAAATAGAAAAATGAAGAAATACATAGACAGTTTTCTATTCAAAGAGAGCAGAAGGTTCTGAAAGATGGGAGAATCCTTTATTATTACGACAACAGAAAAACTGGCCATACATTATATAGACTAAACTTTGAAATTTTTAATGAAAGATAAGAAAAAAAATATTTTTATACCTATCAAACTCTTAGTTCTGTGTAGTATTTATTTAATTATTAATGAATTTTTCCAATCCAACCAGCATGAAGTGCAAAAGAAACATTTTTAAGATCAAATGAATAAATGACAGACCATAATATAATAATATAAGTTTAACGAATGTATTGGCATTCATGGCAAACACATTTCATTGACATAATAAATTCTCACACACACCCTCACATACGTGTATATTGACGCACATTTACACAAACGTACTCACACAAATACACACGATCTTAGTTTTCTTTCATCTTGTTATGACATATCCTTAGTATTCAGTAAGAAAACGTACATATAAATGTATAAGTAATTAATATACACGTGTAAATAGAACAAAATTAATAAATAATTAGACATATGAAACGTATATTCATAAAAAAAAAAAAACAAACAACTAAACATGCAAAAATATTAAACTAAAAATAAGACATAAATATTTTATTTACAATGAAAAAAAATGTATCATTGAACGTAATAAACCGGGCATGTGTGTGAAATATATATGTTAGTCGATTTAAAAAATAAGATATTAAACTTATCTTTTGCTATTAAATTCAAATTGCTATTTGCAAATCATAGCAATACGTGTTTGTATAGATTTTAAAGTCTCTGCAAAAAACGCATAAGATAAATGATTGTTTGCAACTAAATTGATCTGTGAATTTATTTAACATGAAATACTAGTAAAATACATGTAGCAGATAGTAAATATTATGTAGATATGTATGTAGATTTAAAGAATCAAGATATGAAATTCAAATTGCTATTTAATTCATATATTTACATAAATTTATTTGCCTCTGTAGAAAACGCATTAGATAAAGAATCATTTAACACCATTATTGATCATTATTTTGAAATTGGTTGCCATTCTGGTATAGTGGTATATTTTTGTGAAGATTATGGCTTCGAAGGTAAATTATAAAATAATTTACACTTGATTAGATCAACTAAATGTAATTAATTAAATAACATAATTAGATTAATTAGATCAGACTTAATTAGATTACCTAATTATAAAATAATTTAGACTTGATTAGATCAATACACAATCTTTTTATTTTGGACCTAAGTAAGATTTATAAATTAGTGGTGAAAATTTATGTTTAAAGCAAGTCATTCAATTAGTCTCAGCTATAATCATAGCTTTAGAATTGATTAACTTAAAACCAACTAGAATCCTACACAGCAAATCATAGCAATTACTTTAATGTAGCAAATCAAAGAAATTGTTTTGATGTATAACATCAAAGCAATTACTCTGATGTAGAAAATCAAAGCAATTACTCTGATGTAGAAAATCAAAGCAATTACTCTGATGTAGAAAATCAAAGCAATTACTCTGATGAAGAAAATCAAAGCAATGATGTAGAAATCAAAGCAATTACTCTGATGTAGAAAATCAAAGCAATTACTCTTATGTAGAAATCAAAGCAATTACTGAAAGAAAATCAAGCAATTACTCTGATGTAGAAATCAAAGCAATTACTCTGATGTAGAAATCAAAGCAATTACTCTGATGTAGAAAATCAAAGCAATTACTCTGATGTAGAAAATCAAAGCAATTACCTGATGTAGAAATCAAAGGATGTCAGCAATTACTCTGATGTAGAAAATCAAAGCAATTACTCTGATGTAGAAAATCAAAGCAATTACTCTGATGAAGAAAATCAAAGCAATTACTCTGATGTAGAAAATCATAGCAATTACTCTGATGTGGCAAATCAGTTAAGGATCCTAATATTGACTTAATTATTGCTCCTATATAATTATAATAATGTATTGTTTTCTAAATGAGAACTATCTGAAAATTGCGTAATCTAAAACTATGTTCCAGATTTCAAAAGAATTAAAACTGTAGCATATAAATATTATTTAAATGACTCAGCACATGATGAGATAGTATCTGAGCAAACTAGACACCTAAATATCGGCGTATTTTTGGATCTTAACTGCCATAAAGGAAAACTATTATTAAGCCAGGTATAGTCATAGTACTTTCTCTACTAAATTAAAATTTGTATTTCCTAGATAACCATATACATGGCTACATCCATGGCCATGTACATGGCTCGGTATCGGAGACTTATGGTTCGTAATCCTAACCAAAGATTAGACCAAACCTTAATGGATCCCAGCTACCGGCTGAGAAAAATGGTTAAAGTATTTTTTGTTCTTTAAAGGTATTTAATTTGCCCTAATTCACTTATGAGAATTATCATAGCTAATTAAAAACCAGAAGATTTTTACAATCTCAATATAGATCTAAGGTAGTTTGCAAGATAAAAAGTATATAATCTCACAAAATCTTTAAAACTGAAGAGAAATATCTGATTTTCATTAGTTAACTCTCTCTTTTTACACTTCATGAAACTTGTAAGAACGATTAAATGTCATTAGGGGCTACCATGGTGTTTAAATTATCCATTTCAGGTGCTTTTATAGACCTCCCGAGGGGGTTTTCCCATGTTGTTTGTCTGAGAATTTTTATGATGCTATTAACTGTAATTAAATTTTTCCACAGGACATTCTTTGAAAAAGACAATTTTAAAAGTCGGAAAAATAAATGGATTGTTCAAAGTTCAATATGGCTAGTATATCCGCAGTTTTGTCGGATTACTAATTTTAAGTGGGATCGAGGGAGGTCAGCAAAAGAATCCTTTATATGTTTTATAGCATAATCCTTTAATAGTCCAAGAGCCCAGGGGTGTTTTGTTAATAAAAAGTGTAATGGCTGGAACCGGTCTCAATTTTTCGTAAATAACTTCCTGAAGAAGGATCTGCAATTCTGCCGATCCGTATCGGATGGGTGTCCCAGGCAGAACCTTTGACCCCTAAAGTGCGTTCTGCCTGGGACACCCATCCGATACGAGTCGGCAGGATTGCAGATCCTTGTTCAGGAAGATATTTACGAAAAGTTGAGACCGGTTCCAGCCATTAAACTTTTTATTAACAAAACACCCCTGGGCTCTTGGTCTATAACGTTTTATTGCGAAAAGGCACCAATCTGTGACTATTCGCAATAAAACATTTTTTTGGACATACTGCAAAACAAATTAGTCGATTTTCAGAACGAGCGAAGCGAGTCCTTAGTGGTAAAAATGAGCTTAACAAATCTGATAAGGTGTGAGAAATTCCCGAGGGATTAATTTTTTGTTTGTTTATTAATACTTTGACTTTAATTAACAATGAACTATTAATTTATTTTAGTTTTCAGAGCAAAATTTGTTTACTGGGATGCATCGTTGGATAGTATGGAGTAGCAATTTTTCGGACACACAGCGCCATCTGTCTGGTATGAACATGGCTATAGATACAGATACATTGCTACTGGTCACAGAATCGTCTCAAAGAGTAACAAATGCTACATCATCTGCTGAAATACGGATTTACGACGCCTATAAGGTGCACAGAACCACGCAAATGCAATACAACCTTGTTGGTTACTGGGATCATTCTAAGAAAAAAATAATAGCATTAAATAAACCAAGCAGGGACAATTTTATGATGTTTCGAATCAACGCATGTCTTGTAGTTAGTAAAAACTTTTTACTTCTTTTGCACACCATTTCTACATTCTTTCTGCACCTAAATGTAGGACCAGTGTAAAACTGCACCTACATGTAGGGCAAGAGTAAAACTGCACCTAAATGTAGGGCGGTGATTCAAATTTTAACCCACAATCAGTTGCTAATAATTTTTATAATTAACCTGTAAGATGACTATATTCTTGTAAGCGAGAACTATATTGCTTTTTCTCAGTTACTGGAAATCCATTTTGGATCCAGAATTTGCCTATATACCAAAGCCTACTCGAGTTCCATTTCTTTAGGACTCACTTGTGGAATGTCAGCTCTTGAAGAAAGAGCTGACATTCTAGCTCTTGTGGAATGAAACTTTTGAAAGACAGTTTTTTAGCACTTACTAGAATGACTGAAAACAACCAGGAGAGGTTTTTTAACCGGCTCTTCTTTTAAAAATAAACAGAGAATTGTGAAAAGATTATTTTCCCTAAATTGTTAAATGACGCTTATGTTTTACTTACGCAGTAGCCTAACCTCAACCATACTAAACAATTAGCTTTTAGCGAATTTTTATAAGAAGTTTGTTAAAAGTAAGACTATCCAACCAAAACAAATCTGGTGGATGAAACTGTTCGCCGTCATTGACGGAAATCATCAGCAATACAGTATATTAGTCTGACAATGGAATTTTTTAGGTATTGGAGCTGGAAATTGATAATACAGAAGACATCCTGGAGAGGCACGCTGATCCGTTCTTTCACCCTCAAACCAATCCTGTAACCAGATATACTTTGAGTTATTTCTCAGATCTCAGGAACATTTATAATTTTACGTAAGCCAATTGACATTCAAGACAATAAATGTTTTCACTGTTCGTTCAAGGCCCGTAAGTCCTTCCAATGCCGGAGAAAAAAGCGTTTCTGTTTACCAAAGTAGTCAACACCCACATGATCAATACCAACTTTATTAGTTCCTTAGAAAATTATAAATAATCATGATCCACGCATCATAAAATGAACAAATAACTGAGTTTACAAATACAATTATGTATTATTACTTTCTTTAAATAGCAGTATGCTATTTAATGAACATTACTTTTAAAAAATCTAGATCTTATCTAGGATTTTATTTACTTTTAAACGGATCTGTATAGTGGATCTTTAGGTTTTAAGGTATCTTCCCTTATTTTCAATCGTGTGAAGTCATCCATGATTGACTAGTAGCTTCTTTTTTAGTAAAAACAAAATAAACAGTGGGTGAGAACAAGAGTATTGGTTATTTCTAAAACTCGTATGCTCATTTTTTCCTAATTCCATAAATAGTTTTTTCAGCTATAGGTCATCAATTTGGTAAGCCATTCCCAGGGAACTTACTTAATCTGCTCGGACTGGTGATAAAGTTGTAATAGAGTGCTCTCCTCTTACTTATATAGAAGAATAGGCCATAAACATATGTTCTAATGTATGTTTTTCTTGTTCGCAGTGTGTTACCCGTTTATTACATTTCCAGAGTTTACCGCTATGTAATTGCGGCTATGTTATCACTACGACACCTTATGTTATAATTATTTACTTATAATTATTTACTTATTATAAGCATGGGGAGTATCCTACCTGCGTCATGATGTATTCTTTAAGTGCTTGGTGGGGTTGAATTATAACTGTGTAAATTATGGGGATGCCTAGAAAAATTGCATTTTAAATTCTACATTAAATGCATCCTAATTCTACAAAAATTGCTATTTTGCAAATTTAAAATTGCTATTTTGCAAATTTAAGAGGCCACAAAACATAGGAATAAGTATTACCTAACCTACACTAATATCGTCCTTAATTTGATTCAACAGGTTTAACTACACATTCATGCCGAGCTGGGGTGTGAAAGGAGATGATGGTTCTTGGGGTGGCATTATGGGACTTCTGCAGAGGCATGAAGCTGAAGTCAGTCTGACTCAGGCTTACTTTAGGAGAGATAGGAAAGAGGTTACTGATTTCAGTATTGGATTCGTTGAAACCAAGTAATAGTTTTGTTAATTGTTTGTAATAGTTATATTCGTTAAAAAGGAAATAATTATTGTATAATAATAATAATAATACAAAAGGGGTCTCTTTTAGGGATAAATTAGAGAAGGTAGAATATCATTCATCAATTCGATAAATTCTTACATTCTTGAACATTGCAGGCAACTTTTATGTTGTCTGGGAAACTTAAATCAAAACTTGCTAAGCTCGATGAGAACGTCATTCGTATGACGTATGAGAATTCATACGTCGCTCAATTATTCTCATAATAAAACTATTCTTACTTTATATTCATACTTTCCATTCGTTCATACTTTCATGAAGGGATAGAAAATAGTACACGAAAAAATGTCAGCTATTTTTACTAATTTCCAAATTTGGTAAAATATAGACTTGTAAGACCATTTTATAAAACTGGTTATTTTTATAAAATGAAGACCAAAAATATAAATTTTTTGGGCATAAGCACAATATGGGCAATTTTAGGATAAGAAAGATCCTAAAATAAAATATTCTACCAAGTTACTTTACTTTAATTAGTTACCGCAAGTTAGGATTTTAAGAAAACATTTTAAATGAATAAATAACCCTGCGTTTAATTTAATAGTTGAAATCCGTTTAATTTTATTGTTACCCATTATGTTGCAGAATATATTTTGTATTCCTGCAACCAGAAGTATTCGGGTCTTCAGGAGCCCTTACAGCTCCATTTACAATGCTGACATGGGTTATATTATTTGTATCACTTTTATTGATTACAACTATTGTATGGATAGTATCAAATAATGAAGTAAATAGAGAAGCTAAACTATCCTGGACGATGTCATCTTCATTTGTTATTGGTCACATGGCTCAACAAGGTAGACTATAGAATAACTAATTGTGTAATTTTTGTCCCCCATAACTATCTTTTTAATAGTTATTTATGCAACAAGGGATGAAAGTAAGTTTTACAGCTCAAGTTAAAGTTTCGTCCTAAGGCAGCGCCGAAGGAGGAAACTTCATTAGCTCACGAGGCCGGTAGGCCGAGAGAGATAAACTAGTTAGCTCCCGAGGCTTGCCGAGTGAGTTAACTATCATTTTGGCTCCCGAGGCTTGACGAGGGAGATAATACGAGAGCATAAAACTTTCATCCCTTGTTCCATATTAAATTTTATCTACGACTAGAGAACTAATACTAACAACCATTAATATATTCTTCAGCTCCTTAACTGTTATTGTGTTAGTTTAGTTTATTCGTACCATGCCAATTACTCTAATGAAGAGAGAATAAAGCCACTATCTTCTCATTATTGTAAGCTATCAATAGAAAAATGTGTAATAGTATATTTGTAATTTAAACATCAGCGTGTGTATATTGTATATTCTACCCGTAGTACCAACATAACACCGAAAAAAATCCTAAAATTTCCTAAAATTCCTAAAAATTTTATTAAAAAATTCTGTCAAGTTGGCAACACTTTCACTTTTCCTCCCTAGGGAGTTTACTCCCAGGGAAGGTACAGGGTAGTACACTGTAAATGTACTTTTAAGTACATTTAATAACAAGACTGTATGTAGAACTTACAATACAAGGAGTAGATAAATAATATTATAATCAAAGTATAATAATTGTTTGGGTAATAATAACCATGGAAATATTTGTCAGAGTCAGACCGTGTTTAGACAAATTCATCGTTATGTTCTGATATATACGAGAGTGCACAGGAGTATGACAACCAAAGATTAGAGCCCTATTTTTTGTAATATCATGTTTCTTTACGGCCCCATTAGACTTGTTGTAAACTAATAATAGACCAAGAGCCCAGGGGTGTTTTGTTAATAAAAATTGTAATGGCTGGAACCGGTCTCAATTTTTCGTAAATACCTTCCTGAACAAGGACCTGCAATTCTGCCGACTCGTATCGGATGGGTTTCCCAGGCAGAACGCACTTTAGGGGTCAAAGGTTCTGCCTGGGACACCCATCCGATACGAGTCGGCAGAATTGCAGATCCTTGTTCAGGAATGTATTTACGAAAAATTGAGACCGGTTCCAGCCATTACACTGTTTGTTAACTTGGGTGGTAAATTTGACCTGTAAAGTGCATTCTGCCTGAGACGCCCATCCGATACGAGTCGGCAGAATTGCAGATCCTTGTTCAGGAAGGTATTTATGAAAAATTAAACCCGTTTCCAGCCATAACACTTTTTATTAACTTGGGTGGTAAATTTGACCTGTAAAGTGCGTTCTGCCTGGGACACCCATCCGATACGAGTCTGCAGAATTGCAGATCCTTGTTCAGGAAGGTATTTTCGAAAAATTGAGACCGGTTCCAGCCATTACACTTTTTATTAACAAAACACCCCTGGACTCTTGGTCTATAAAGGAAGGACGAATATTTTTTCTTTATTGAAATGCAAATTGGTATAGGAAATTTTGTATGATCATTTGCAATAGCAAAAATTTGCAGAATGTCCGTCAATTATTGTGGTTACAAAGGTTATTGAAGTTTTGTACATAAAGCATCTGTAGGTATGTACAATGTACATACCAAAGCGACAAAGCTAGTAGTAGTAATAGGGTGGGAGGCAAAGCCAGGCAAATATATGTTGTTGGGCTCTTCTTGCCAGCCACGATTCCTTAGCCTACACTAGAGTGCCTGTATATCATGATATAAAGGCACTCAAGCCTACACAACCTCTACCAAGAATCTCTTGGAAAGGTTGATATATTGTAGGATATCTCTCCAACTAAGAGAAGAAAGTTCCTCTTCATGCAAGAGGCCAACGCCAAATATGCGGGTACGAAAATAAGTATAGGCCTCACATTCTGCAAGCAGGTGAAAGGCTGTCTCCTTATAATGCCCACACATGGGACAGTTAGCCTCTGAGATTATGCCCAAAGTATTAAAATGTTTATTTAATTTACAGTGACCGGTCAGAACATTAACTAGGTTCCTAAGGCAAGACTTGCTGAGGTTACTTAGAAAATTTGTACTTTTTGCAATTGGCCCAGTAATGAACATTTTTACTTGTCTGCAACCAGCAAAGATATGTCACTTAATTTTTAGGGTGTTCATTAACCAGCAATCCAAGAGTGTTTTAGCATGTGTTAATCGACAAAGCTAATTTATTAAGCAACCCTCTTCATATGTAAACATATTTTTATATTTTTGGGAGTAAAACTATTTCCAAAAATAAATATAACCAAAATTCCTTTTGAATGGCAGGAATAATTCTATAAGTGCTCCAAAATAAGACCAGTTAGCATTCGAACTTTATTTCAGGTCCAGAATGTTACTTTGGTAACATGTCTAGCAGACTGGCTGTTTGTACAATCTACTTATACTCATACCTTATCTATCTCTACTACAACGCAGCAGTGTTGAATGGTTTGCTAGTACCTGTTCCCTCGTCTATAACAACTCTTAAGGAATTAGTAGATGGTAACCTGAAAATAGGAGTTTATGATGAACCTTATTTTAGAGAACAGGTAAGGTCTCTTAAAATAGACGAAACCTTACCTCTGAGGTATGGTCTCGTCTATCTCTTGTCCCTAAGGAATCTATCATTTTCATAGACTGCTTTAGTACAAAATTGATAGCTTATTACTAAAAAAACTAAAGTAATAAATAAGAATGAATGAAGAGAATGACTAGAGGCTAGAAATTTTTAACACTTCTGTAGAACATCAATTATTGTTTTGGTCAGGTTTAGAATTTTGGGGAGTTATCTGTTTTGCTTGTTTGGGGGCACATTCGGTGTTTGTTCTGCTATCATTAAGGAGTCAACTCTTGCCTACTTCCAGGTAGGCATAGCAAAAATACCCCTGAATAAGTGGGTTATTTAATAGGGGTTGAACAAGTGGTTCCCCCCTCCTTAGCATACCACTATTGAAGGTTAAGTAAATTTATTAAGTTATTAAGTTATCTGTAATTGACTTAAATTGACAAATTAATTTATTAGTTTTTGATTAATTGATTTAAATATTTTTTAATAATATTTTTCATGCATATTTATGCATGATAATCATGCGTTTTTTCTGACCCTTCAGAAGGTGTTTTTATTTTATTTTTTAAATACAGAGTGAAAACGGATTGTGGGGACCAAAAAATCAGAAAAGGTTAGAACTGGAGAAAAGAATATTATCGAATAATAACAAAATGTTCTACAATGCAGAAGAAAGTGTAGCCAACATAAAGAAACAAAACTTTGCTTTGTTATCGGATATAGTTACAATCACAAAGAACATTTACAGCAAATTTAGCGAGAGGGAAACGTGCTCTACGCAACAAATAAAGCATGAATTGCCTAGAGTTATATGTGGAGGTATATTCGCTAAACAATCCCCTTATAAGGATTTGTTTACTACAAAGTAAGTATATTTGCTTTATTGCATTAAGTCTGCTTGCACTTGAGAGTTTCCATTAAGCCAAGTCAGGGTTGGGGTGACACAAAAAGATTAATACTATAATTCTCTTTGCTTTGGCGTGACATCATAAGGAGGTTACTTTCTAAAACCAATGTGTCATGATTTTCAAACATCAGAATTAGTTTTTTTCTGGTAATTTTAGCGAATTTTTTAAAAATGGGCTTATGAGGTTGCTGTCATCAAGGAGGGAGAGAGCGGAGGTAATTTTTCTTAAAGGGAGTGACTCCATCGTTTTCATAAACGGTATTATGTTGCGTATATGTTAAACCAGCGAAGTGGTTTGAAAAATAAAATAGAATCTCATCACTTTCTACATACCCAACAATCTAGCCTAACAGATTAAATAGTTTTCTAAACTCATGCCTTAATTTCCTCATTTATACCGGAGTTAATAGGAAAAGTAATGATTTTGCTCTAAAAATCCACAACCGATCTGTTGCAGAAGTTTTAAGACATCCTGAGTAGTTTTTACCAAGTTGTCTGTCATTTATACCATAGGTTTATAGGAAAAATCGTGTTTTTGTAAAAAAAAAAACTGGATCCTAGGTTTTCCTGAAGTATCCGTTTCATGTGCTTGTAAGACCTTCTGAGTGGTTTTCACAAAGTTATCATTCTGTCTGTATGTGTGTGTCTGTTATCATCGTAGCTCAGTGTGTTTATATTAGAGACTTAAAACTTGCCATAAAAATGTAGTTAGGTCTAGTTGTCGTTTCCGGAAAATACTTTTTTATGTCAATAACAATTACATAAAACTAAAAAAAAGTTAGGAACCTATTACAAATTTGGCACGCATAAGAGCAACAAAATCTCCAGTTGAGTCAAAATTTGGCAAGGGTGTGTCGATTAATGTAATATTAGGTTTCATCTCAGTAAGGCTGCAATGTCTACAGTTTTTGTCAGGTCACCAATGTGACCAAAGAGTGTGTTCAATTTCGGGATGAGCGATGGGAGTCCGTAGTCGATAGGACAGGCCTAGCAAGTTCGCTAAAAAAGTTTTATCTGTGATGAAAACTTTTGGGTTTATATCGATGATATTTAATGGGTATATGATATTTGGTTTCAAGTATACAAGCTGAATATGTACCTTATTTCATTAATAAGGTAGAAGAGGTTAGTATTGCCAGTGGTTAATTTTATTAATTCTGGCAAGAATTGACGATGCAACCCTGAGGATTACTCTTATCTATTCTGACAAGTGCTTCCAAAACTGTTACTATAAGGCTTTTAATTAATCCAATTATGATTAACAATATGTCCAAATGAAATTGATTTCAGATTAGTGTGGCAACATGAAATTGGGTTGAAACAATTAAATGTGGAAAAATGGAATTTAAATCCAAAACCCCAATGTCTAGATCGTAAAAGTAAACAAGCAATAAGCATTGGTTTATCTGGTATACTCCTGGCTTATAAGTTATTACTTTCAGGCTTTGTTACTAGTATGTTAATTTTTATTTCTGAAATTTTAATAGAACGTAATTTAACAAGAATATAATTAAATATTAAAATATCAATACTTTCATTATTTAATTAATCCCTACTTGATCTTCTATTCTCTTTATACTTACGACAGGCATCTTCCATGCTCCTGGAGTTATTAAATTAGAAGTTTAAAACTTTATTAACAATAAGAAGTTATTATGCTCCTGTAATAATAAATTACAGTCTATCGTTTAGTTTAAAAATCCCCAAGGTCATAAGTATTTTGGGGATTGACCAATCAGAGAAGCCGCTGCCAACCTCTCACTTATAAGCAGAAAAAAGTCCCTACCACCATAACCGCTGTAGGGAAAAAACCTTCTTCCCGGCAGGCAATCGTTCACTTTGTTTGTGGTTCTTCTTTTGATTACATCGTTTTGAAAACTACTTTTAAAGTAATCTTAAAAAATGATATTTTAAAATAAAACTACACGAAAGAAATGTAAAAAAACATCGCCAAGAAAATACGGGAAAAATAACCTGATTTGTTTACATAGTTTTTTCCCGCTCCCTTATGCAGGGATTTTTTTTTCTTAAGAATTAGTGGTGCCTAAACTGACCTGACAAGATTTTTAAACTTAACGATAGACTGTAAATGCAAGACTGGAATAGTGGCTGTAACACTTGTCTGCAAAAGCTCAAAGGTTGGGCCTGATTTTATATTATGGTAAAAAAATAAGTTGCAGCATTTTTTAACATTTATTTATTATTATTTTTATTTATTATTAACATTATTTATTTATTAACATTTATTATTATAAATATTTTTTTTTGTTTCTTGTACATTTCAGATGGGACCATAGTACCTGAAAATTAACATTTAAAGTTTTTAAGACATTTTAAGACCATTGTCTAATATGAAAACTCACCTCTGAACGCTTTTAAGTATAAAAACGTTCAGAGGTGAGTTTTCATATTTAAAGCTTTAAAGCTTAGGACTGTATGGTTGAATAATAAGGAATTTGCATAAATTATAACCTATGATTCTTTATGTTTTGTTAGGTTAATCAAGATAAAATAAATGTATTCTCAGAAAAAAAATATAAATTTTTATCCGCAATTAAAAATATAATACTTAATAAAGTAAAGATTCGCGGCAAAAATTTATTGCGTCACTTGGGTTATACAGTTGATTGATTCATTTCAAATCTCAATGCTAAAACTAACATATGTCCAAAACCCAGTGATCCAGCAGATAACCAGGTTTTCCCTGAATAGCAGTCGGATGCTGTTGATGGCGACAATTTTGTTGAGATGGACGACAAGTTTAATAATGAGAATCCAGTCGACCAAGGTCAAAATTTATATGATGATGTTCAATTACCCAATCTTCCTTTAGCTAACAACAATGTAGGTGAAATACCTGCACCTAGAGTGCCTATATAACCTGTTATATAGGCACTCTACCTGCACCCGTTAACAAAGCTCATCCACCTCACAACGATGATCGTGAGAATCAAATAGTTGACATTGATGAATTCTAGGTCTGGGTAAGATTGTAAAGTATCCGACGACGATGTGGACATTCCTTTAGTATCACCACTTGTTGTGCCTAGAGTGCCTGCATAATTATACAGGCACTCTAATTGTGCACATCGTCAATTTACAGAATCACGCATTTTTTTCCATAGAGATATATTACTAGAGGGGCCCTTTTAGTTGAATTTTGAAACATCGAAAATATAACCTGACCACCTTCGACTATCAATAATCAAATAAACAGAACAAAATTATGCTGAATTATATAGAAGAAAGCTGAAAATATGAATCAAAACACAAACAATGCGCAGGAAGCCGAAAACAATTGATTTCTTATAACCTTAACTTACTCTAAGAAGAGGTTTCAATAAGATTACACAGAGCTCCTAAAAGATGTTTCAAGCCTCTCAATGTATTGAGATATGCTATGCTCCCCCTACATAGAGATATATACTAGAGGGGGCATAGCCTATCTTAATACATTGAGAGACTTGAAACATTTTTAGTGGAGCTCTCAGGGGCTCTGTGTAACCTTATTGAAACCTCCTCCAAGAGGGAGTTGAGGTTATAATTAATCAATTGTTTTGGGCTTCCCACAGATATTTTGTATTGTGATTTGTATTTTAAACATTCTACTATATAATTTACTGTTTTTTTTCTGTTTATTTGATGATAATGATAATCGAATGTGGTCAGGTTACTTTTTCGATGTTTCAAAATTCAACCAATAGGGCTCCTCTAGTAATATATCTCTATGTCTATGGGGTGACAAAGCCTAGCTTTGTAATCACCAGTCTTTAATTCTTAGCTTTAAAAAAACATTTTTGTAACGGTCTTCTAAAGATGACGGACAATTTGTCTATTGCGTTGTGAGCAAATTAATAGTTTGATGAAATTTGATGGGTAACCACCAAGGATCTTGAATAAAGATTTTTGAATAATTATATAAATAAAAATAATACATTTTGAATAAAGATTTTTCAATAATTATATAAATAAAAATTATAAATCTTGAATAAAAATTTTTCAACTTTATTCAAGATCCTTGGTAACCACTCGTGATCATTTATTATTGACACATCACTTTATTGCAGCTGATGAGTAAAGCAACTGGTGCGAGGTAAAAAGAAAAGGAGGAACTAAGGAAGATCACTTGTTTACAAACCAATCGAGTATAGTCAAATTCAAAAATAGTATTACAGTATTATTATTTTTTTTGTAGTCTCCTTGAGTATAGTATACAGCTTTAACAACTAGCATAGCTTTTAGCCATAAAATAAAGAATACTTAGGTAGGCTTAAGCCTACCTTTAAATTTAAGCTTTAACTAAATAGATCTATAGGCAAAGTATACGGGTATTGTATCTTACTTTATTAGCCGGTTTTCATATGGTGGGAGAAGTTCACGGAATCTGCTTGAAGGAAGTGCTTATAGAGTGTTATGTCTATGGGTAAATCTTCGGTATACGGTGCACCCTGTTATCAATACTATATATCGATATATTTTTAGTTACGCGACACGTAAACGAGAACTGAGCACTTAAAAGATAAGCAGCGTCGTTAAATTATTAATTATAATTAAAACATTAAAAAAACCATACAACAAATAAATGAAAACATTAACAACAAAAATATAATAAAAAACCTGAAAATAACAAACACAAAAATACGTTAAAAATACGCGTAACATAAAATTAGATGTGGTGTATCATCGATTATTCTTATGAAAACATAGTTAAAACATTATAAAAACATAAAAAAATATAAAAATAGTTATAAACCATTTTACAACAAATAGAAAAAACACAAACAACAAAAAAACATTTAAAAAATAATAAAATATGTTCATAAACGTAAAAGAAAAGGCATATATCGATTATTCCTACGTCACATCTCTAAACTAAAAATATATCGATACATAGTATTGATAACAGGGTGCACCGTATACCGAAGTTCAGCCTGTCTATGTACCAAGAACTCCTAAAACTTGACGTAAGTACATGTTAAACTTTACCAGGGGAAATTAGGGTTGAAGCTAGTAAAAATATGTTTGTTTTTAGTTATCCAACCATTTTCTAACATTTTAGAAACTAACTTTTTGAACATTGTTTACACGAGCCATCTCTATTAAGAAGGTAACTAATGACTTGCAAATACGTTTAAGCTTACGTTGATCTATGAGACGTCTACTAGTTTCTATCTCTTTTATTCTTGCTTCAATCTCCTATTCAGCTATGATGGCTGCCATACCTACTTCAGTTGCAACCAGTTTAACTACCGCGGTACTTATTTACTTCGTTCCTGACATAAAATTGGGTCCCAAGTAAATATGGCGATACAGGGCAATTATTCACTTGGGTACCGACAATATATTTACTAAATTGTAAAAAGGGATTATTTAACAATCTTAATAGGGGATGATAATCTTAATCTCAATGGGGCTTTTGTATGGGATTAAGAAGACGAATTCCTCTGTTACAAAAGTTTAAGGATGATACTTTTTAGCGAATTTTCATAATGAAAATAACGCTTATGAGGTTGTTCGGATGACGGAAGTTGAGGGTGGGAGTGAGTGGAATCGGTTCCTATTGGCTTCCTGATAACAAAAATATATGTCCGAAAAAAGTTTATATATATATGTATATATTATATATATATATATATATATATATATATATAATATATATATATATATATATATATATATATATAATATATATAAATTGAGTCTAAAAAATTGAGTCTAGAAACAAAATCTCTTACACACACACAGATATATATATATATATACATATATATATATATATATATATATATATTATATATATATATATATATATAAATATATGTATATATATATATAAGTAATATATATATATATATATATATATATGTATGTAAGAGTTTCTACCCTTTCGTATGGCGAACGATAACTCTCGAAGGCGTTCTCAAATTTAAACGAAACTTTGCAAATCGCGAGATGTTGAGGAGGTTATGAGGCCTATTGTTTATAAAAACATTATGACGTCATCAACCAAAGTTATGATGTCATGAAAAAAAATTTTTTTTGAAACTTAAAATGGCTTTAAAACAAGGTATCTAGTATTTAGGTAGACGGCTAGCTGAATCGATTAAAACCAATTTCAGCTCAATCGAACCATCACAAATGGCGCAATCGGTATACATATATATATAATCTTGTATATATGTATACGTCTAGGTCAAAGACTCGTACGATATCTGTAGGGTTCAGTAGTGTTAGAGGGTGGGGATATAGTATAAAAGAAAGACCTCTACCTCTTGCTCCATCCTGGTAAGCCTACTGTCCCAGAGAGACGGGGCAAAAATGGCTTCCACTAAACCACGCCGAGCTAAGCAGGCCCGTAAAGCGGAAGAACCTCGAAGTAGTCTTTATATGGTCGAAGTCATTCTAAAACGATTGCGACCAGTTTCAGCTCAATCGGACAATCCTAAGTGACGCAAACGGTATTTTTATTTTAAATTATCATGAATATATTTTTTTCAACCTTAAGATTTTACTCAAATAAACAATTTGTTTACAAAAAAAATTTGACATTTTTCTTTACATTTTATAAACAATCATAAATGTAAGTAAGTGTTGAAGTTGTCTTTATATGGTCGAAGTCATTCTAAAACCATTGCGACCGGTTTCAGCTCAATCAGACAATCTTTAGTGACAGAAACGGTATTTTTATTTAAAAACAAAAATCATGAATAATATATTTTTGATTATAATGTTTCTTAATTTTAATATTATAGCATACTATTAATAATAGAGTATTAATAAAATCTCAATTAGTAAAATCAAGTTTGTGAGAAAGCCCCTCAGGCCCGCGAAGCGGGCCTGTGTGGAGAGGCTGTGAAAATTCGCTAGATACATGGCAAAATGCCATGTAACAAGAACAATAATGAAACAACACATAATACAAAACAACAACAATGTGGCCGCAAAGCGGCTACAGGGAGGCCCCCGGGCCGCAAAGCGGCCCGGTGGGCCGACGCCGCGGAGCGGACGAGGCGCGAAGCGCCGAGGCCGCGTAGCGGCTACGGGCCGAAGGCCCGTATTTTCATTTATGGGAAGATATATGTAAATGGGAGAGAGAAAAAGCAGATTAAGAAGAAAGAAGTGTGAAAGTAAAATAATTATTTAAAATAAAATAAGGTATTTTGTTCATATTTTATTTAGAACAATTACAAAATATTATGTAATTTCATAGCAAAAAACTTGTAATATCTTAAAGTCTCAACTCCTTTACAAATCCAAACTAAAGGATTTTAATGGAGTTAAGACAGACCACCTAGTTTCTACACCCAAACTCACTCAATTTTTATCAGTAAAATTGAGGTTGGACACAAAGTCAATAAGTGCCACCACCACTTGTGCATTAGCTTCTGCTAGTTTTGCAACCCTTTGTGCATTAGCCTAACTGCTATTACCTCTAGCTCTGCCAACTCTGCTAATGCCTCAACTTCTGATCTTATATTTATTTTATTTTTTATTTCTTTGAAATTCATGGATCATACAATCCTTTTACATGTTATACATATAAAAAATACTTATAGACCGAGCCTTAGAAGTTATGGGAACTTGAGTCAAGTCGTACTATGGAAGCATGCATTTCACAGGAAATTCACCCGGCATTCGGACCTTCTCGACAAAATTATTTTGTTTATTTTCTGATTTTAAAATATTTCATTTTATTAACCAGCATTTTTCCAGAGAGTGCTGGGAATCACTAAACCTCAAAATACAAATGTAGTACCCAGAGGAATAAATCATAATTTTGATGTGAAGTAGAAGTTTTAAAGTTGGACTTGAGCTTTGTTTTTTTATGTGATTTTTTGTGTCCTATCCAGCCATATTCAAGCCCATTGTTATTTTTTTTTCATTTGAGGAACCTTTTATTTCTTTGTAAGTTGAAGTTTTTTTCTGACGAAGACCTAACGGCTGATTATTAACTGCATTTCCTAGTTCTCAGGCACAGTGACAACAGTAACTCTTATGATTTTACTAGCTAAAATCTTCTTCTTCTTCACAATAGGTTGTGTGAGTATTTTCTGTACCTTTCTAGGGTTTTTCCTATAATTATGATATGTAGTCTACAGAATTTGTCAAGAGGTGCAGGATGATCATAAAATCCACCTTTTGTCTAATTCAATTAAATTTCAAGACTTTTATTTGATTAATGACATTGTTGATACTTGCCAGTAACTCATGTTGTTCTTCTTACTTGATACCATACTCTTATGATTCTGTTTAAAAATTCTTTTCTGCTGTTAAACAAATAAAGTCGGCAATTAATTCTATCAATAAAATGAGCAAGGTTCAGTCGTACTGTTTCATCCCCAATGCTGTAATGTTAAAATGCTATATCGTTAGTGTGGACATTATGCCTTTGGTGGTTCTCTAGGTTGGCACTGCTTTGTGTGCGCTTGTAGACTGATAAACTTCCAGATTAATTTTGGAATTAATTAAAAGTCTGACTAGTTGACTTGGAATATTAGTGCCAAGTCAAATATCCTTGTAGTTGGTAGGCAGCTTAAAATTCTCCTTTTGCTCCTCTTTTAAGCCTGAGCCTTCAACACTTTGATTAATAAGTTGCTCTATATCTTTGTATTATAAGCCACTGATAATTAAGTTCATGTCTCTGCAGTCCAGAGATGCTCAATTTTTCCTGAGTAACCCGACCTGCGAATGAGACGTTATCACACCCAAATTTAGTTGTAAAAGAAAATAATTGCTTCTCAAAATCCAAAGTACCTTTAAGAGCATTAAGTATATCAACACCCAAAATACATTGAGCAGTCAATTTGGGTACTATCAAGAAATTTACAGTGAAATTCGACTTACCCATTTTGACCTGTAAAAACACCTGTTCCTTCACTCTTTATGACTTCTTGGTGGCAGTACCAGTGATCAAAACTCCTCTTACAGGTACTCTGCATATAGATGAGTCAGATCCAAATTATTTTGAAAACACTTCTTCCTGGCAGCAAGAAATTTGGCTACCAGAATCAATAAGTGCATCCATGCAATTAATTTCTAGTTATAAATTAATAATTTAATATCATTAGTTTAAATTTCATTTAATTTTATAACAATATAAATTTTTTTTTTATAATTTTTAGGTGTCTTATTATTTTTAGGATCACATATGTCAAAATTCTCTAATAAATTTTGTAAAAATAATTCTTCAATTTCATCAAACACATCTGTATCACCCTCAGAAACATGAAACACATAACCTTAGGCCCTCCGTCCTAGAAATCTGAATCAAGAAACTCTTTATCTGAATCACTATCACAATCTTAGTGGTGATGAGTGGGCATAAATGAGACAATGTGATATTGTTTTTATAGAACTATATCTGGCTCAACTCTGAGCATATTCATGTCACATGTTAACACCAAAATAAACATCCATATGTAACATGAATATGCTCAGAATTGAGCGAAATATATTCCGTAAACCGGGGCTACTTGGGACAAATTCAAGATTGTATTAAGTGTAATAACATCCCTTGTAATATAAGGGATGCTCTTATTTTCATAATTTTTTTCTCAAATCCCTCATACGTTCTATGTCAATATAAATTAATTCTATAATTTAGTAACATAAATATTAATTTGTATTATTTGTTTTTATGTGATGTCCTAAATTACCCATGTATCTGGGTAATTTAAGACAGCTCAGGGGTTATTTAAGTCAGCTTGTAAAAAGAGAGCTAAACTTAACTTTTATTAAGACTGATATTTTAAGTAGGTGAGCACCTACTTAAAAAAGGTTAAATAAATGCACACAAATAAGAAGATAATAAAAATATTTATTTACCACATAGGTAATAAAATTCTTTTTCCATTTTCTTCGAGGTAAATAACATCTTTTTAAATAACAATCTTATTTTTAATCACAATTTGTTCAATCTTAAGTGCAAATAAAGTTAGAAGATTCAGTTAACTTGTAGGAAGTATCTACCTAAATCAATTAGGTTTAAGTTACCTAACTTAATTAGGTTAGTAGGTAGGTACCTAGCTAATATAAACTAAGTTTAATAATAACACAATTTTTAATGAAGTAAATCACAATTTTTTATTAGTTGATTGAAGATCATATCGTTATAATAATGGTAATAATGCACATATTACAAATGAAATCGATTGGGACTGCGTCTATTTCTATAATAGTAATTACAGTCAGACTTAATATAATGTTACAATTACAAAGTTGACCCAGGTAATTTCAAATCGACTTGAGTTATCAAGTTATCCAGTTAACAAGATTTATATGGTACTTTGGGGCAATCACATTGACAGTCCTGCTTTGTGATTAATTTTTTCTTACATATACTTAACTTGAAATAGACTAGAAAAGTAACAAGAAGAGCATGCTCTTAATTCAGCTTAAGCTCATATGCAACTCATCAAATATTTCTGCTATGTTATATTGATACTAACGTCAAGAGAGATTTGAAAAATAAAACAGGACTTGAGATCAATATATATAAATAATAGCGGGAGTGAAATAGTGAGTTACTGGCTTTGTTAAATGCTTCCTGTCTATGAGCCACTTCTACCTTTGTCACTAAGTTAGTGAGTTGACTCTTGAGCTCCTTCATTCTGAGTCCACTCAAGTCCAAAACCACATCATGCATATCACTTAACGTCTCCCAAGCCTAACACCAGTATATTTTTCTATTGAGTATTTCCCTGGCTAAGAAATTAGTTAACCTGTGATCACCTTGATCCAAAGATTTTAAAATGAATCAAAATGAAGCTTTAGTGTGCTGGCATAAATGGGGGGTAACCCGGTTTCTAAAGTGAGAACATAATTAGGTGTGTTAGGGGGTAACAGAAATAGTTTTTTAACAAAGAATCTTAATAAGTTTTCCACCTGCTGGAACTGCTGGTAACCCTAAAATTGAGCACCATATGTTACAATTGATTGGGATACTGCTTTAAAAACCTTTAACTTTTGCACAAATGGAATTTTTTGTGGAAAAATTCTTCCAAACACTGTTTATTGTTAGTTTGGCAGCAGACAGCTTTTCCTGGAAATGTGTGTCTAGAGAGAGACTGTGAGAGATGGTGACACCTAAATATTTGTAGCTTTTAACAATCTCTATCTTCTCCTTTTTGTACCAAAAGTTGTCATTTTTTGTAATTTTGCTCTTACTACCAAAAATTACTATTTTTGATTTCAACAAGTTTACTGACAGGCTCCACCGGTCACAGTATCTCTCTAGGTCTAATATCATTTGAATCTCTGATAAAAATGATGTATTGCTGCTTAAATGCAATACCGTCGTAAGTCGTAAAATGTAAATTTTACAGGAGAGAATTTTTAAGATTTTAAAATCCTGCAACTTTGGGGCTGTTAAAATATTTGGGTTTATTTTACTGTTTTTGGTTGATTTAAGTATTGAACCCATGGTTCAAAAGTAATTTCGATGTTTAAAATTTATTATTCATAGCCCCAGGGGCCCAAAATTTAGGAATTTGACACTTATGACGTTTTTGCACATAAAATATCTAATTATTATAAGGAGATTTTTGTAAATATAAAGTATATTCCTATAATTATAACACAAATTGTAATTATATTCACATAATTATAAAGTAGAACACAAAATTAATTGTAGTAAGAGGTAAAACCATTGTTTTATAATTAAAACACTTAAAATAACAACTCTAAAAAAAAATATGAAGGACAGCATTCTAGTGTTGTTATTAAGAATTAATCGCTGAACAACTAAATTCCAATAATTTATTTTTACCCACACCTTAGACCTAATAATAGCCTTGAAAAGTTAGTGTCTACAGAGGACACTAACTTTTCAAGGCTACAACTAGAACGCTGTTTCTGAAAGGGTTAAAACAAATTTACTTGAAAAGTTAAAAATAAAAACTACTAAGTAAGACTAGTATAAGTTAAAGACCAAGGAATAGAAAATCGATTTAAAAAAAGACTTTATTGCCAACAGAAGAAAACTTAAACTGAACAAAAAAATACAAAGAAAATGTAGTCATAAGAAAATGTAAAATTATGTATTGCTGCATATAAAATAAAATAAAAACTTGGAATGTATTAGCATAAAGTAACTTACGCACTAAGTAAATTTTAGTGCATTAAGCAATAAGAAAATGTAAAATTAAGTAATTATGCATAAAAAATAAAAAAAAAACTAGGAAATTAAGTAAGTATATGCATATAAAATAAAATAAAAAATTTGGGATGTATCATCATAAAGTAACTTAAGCACTAAGTGAAATTTTAGAGCACTAAGAAATTATAAAATTAAGTAATTATGCATATAAAATAAAAAAAGACTAGGAATGTATTATCACAATCTAACTTAAGCACTAAGAAAATTTCAGTGCACTAAAAAATAAGAAAATGTAAAATTAAGTAATTATGCATATAAAATAAAAAAAGATCTAGGATTGTATTAAAAAAATAAAATAAAATAAAGTAACTCAAGCACTAAGTAAATTTCAAATTGAAATAACAAATTTTCATAAAAATATTGATAGTTTTTTGGAATTACTTTTTTTTATAAGATTGATATTTCCTGTCTTCTTTTTTACACAAATTGATAATTTTTTTTATAAGCACTATGCAATACGTTGAGTTCATTTATTTCCTTTCATTTTTTACTTTAGGTTTTCTTACCTTTTTTTCCCTTGTTTTTATTGTTTGTTTGTCATACTTTACTTTAAACTTCTTCATCTCTTTCAAAGCTTTTTTCACGTTTTTTAAAGAGTTTTTCAAGAACTTTATTATTCTAATTTCATTTATTTTAATTGCATTATTAAAGCTGTAATCCGGAAAAAATACTTTAATGCCAAAAAAATCATCGTTGGTCAACTCATTCACAGTCTAAGGTGGATCAGAAACTTTGCAGATCTTATAGATAATATTCTGCGTATATAAATAGGGCCGCTTTTTAGTGCTCTACTTATTTTCCTCTCAATAATCGAGTGAACACTGTCACCTTCATTTTGGGTGTGTCCTTATTAAAACTTATGAGTTATACATTTATAATTCAAAGTAATCAACTGCATAGTGATATAAAGCCATCATAAAGTAATTTTTTGTTGTCCTGCACAATTATCACTATAAAATTATGTGTCAATAGTCTCTCCTTCTCTTTGCTTCATTATTTATTATGCAAAACTTAAAAACAAGGAGTATTTCATTAACTCCCCGTTGTCCTTCGCTTCATACCAAACATAGCAGTTTTACAAGCTTGAGTTGTTTTAATCGCAAAAAAGTTATACTGAAAGTTTTGATGTGTAGTAGAAGCCAGACGCCTCTCCCTGAGGACAGGAAAGAGCTGCCTGGAGATCGTATACTGCAATAACCAAATTTTTGTTACCTTCCGCTTTTTCTATTCGAGAAAGATCTTTTTCGCGTATGTGTTTTTCATAATTTTCTTGTATATCATTTCTTTCTTTTTCGTCACTATTTTGATATGCGATGCACTCCTCACATTGATCTTTCTTTGGAGTAAAAAAAGAAATATTCAATTCGTAGTTAAATATGAGATAAAACATTTGATATTTGCAAAAAGGCTCATTTTTCTCTATCTGTATTTGTTTGTAGTCCCTGTGGAAATCAGCAATAGTTTTAGCGAATTTCCTTTGGAAATTCGCCTAATGGGATATTTCTGGCTTCAATGTATTCAACTTAGAATATTTTCTGCAATTTGGCTTTCGATTCTTGGGATAGCATTTATAAAATTTCTGGCGCTCTCTTTTAGCGAATTTCCTTTGGGAAAAAATTCGCTAATGGGATAGGCGTCATGGCGAAATTCGAACCTCGGACCACGACACAAATCCGTTTCAGAGGTCCCTAATGACAAAAAAAATTTTCGCGAGACTTTATATATATATATATATAATATATATATATATATATATATATATATATATTATTTATTTTATTTTATTTATTTATAATGCTTTATGACATTTTAACAAAACTTAAATTTATTCTTTTTATTAATAAATTTGAAATAATAAGTCTTAAGCATGCAGGTGCCCTTAAATTAAACTTGAATGGAATAATGCTTAATTAATATTTCCTTAAATGATAAAACTTTTTTTTTTTTTTTTTTTAACAAACTTTTATTCCCAGATGTACTGGATATATTTTGTGTTTAATTTTATGTTTTAAAGGTTTATTCTAACTGTTTTTATATATATAATTTTAATTTATTCCATTCAATTTGAAATAACAATCATAGTCTTAATAATACTTGTGTATATTCCTATAACACTAGATGAGAATTAGTTTAGAGCGTAGAAGAGCTCAGACCCCATCAGACCAAAACAGGCCACATCTCACCACCCACACACCAAAAGCAAATCCACGCAAGGAAAATTCTATACATAACACATAGAGGATAAGCAGCATAACACAGCCTATCAAATCGGACAATATCCAGCCCCACCGCGCTCTAAACTGATTCTCACTCAATTATAGTCTTTATAAAGGGTTTATCCTTTTTATAACAAACATAAAATAATTGCTTAAAATGAAAAAAAAATGGATCTGTAAGTAATAAGAAAAGAAAATGACTCAAAATGAAAATTGAATTTTTTTAAAAAAATAGTTATTCATTTAATGAAAAAGATCTAATTTTTAATAAATTTATGAAATAATAATAAAAACAATTAATTTTTTTCTTATTAGGATTAGATAAACAGTCAATAATATTTTTTTCTTTAAGGAACCTTTTTCTAATCGGTTCATAGGTGGGGCATACAAAGAGAATATGCTCCAAACTCTCTTTTTGAATCAAATTGCAAGTTCTACAGGTGTCTGTACAATCAATAGAATATTTAATACCTTTATGCCAGATTTATATATATATATATATATATATATATATATATATATATAATATATATATATATATATATATATATATATATATATATTTCTAGACACTTTCTGTAAACACTCTATCTTTCGAACGGATTAATATTTTTTAACCAAACTTGGTACAAAAATCAACCTTGGGAGGACACGAACCCTATTGAAAACCAGGTTTTTGTGACGTCATTAACCCGGTTTGCTGAGTCAGCGAAATTTTCAAAAAAATCAGCAAAATTCAGGGTTAATATTTTTTGCCGCGAAAAAGGTCAATATTTATGTTTTTTGAGACGCTGAATCGAATGAAACCGGTCCGAAGTCGATACGACCACTCTAAGTGACCTAAAAATCGAAAAAACCATTGTAAATTACCAAAAACCAAAATTTAGGTCGATAAAAAATAAATTTCGAGTAGGGTGTCGTTTTTTATGTAATTTTGGGCGCTGAATCGAATGAAACCGGTCCGAAGACGATACGACCACTTTAAGTTACCAAAAAGTCGAAAAAACCACAAAAAATATAGAAAACCAACATTACGGTCGTTGAAAATTAAATTTCGAGTAGGGTGTCGTTTTCAATGTTTTTTGGGCCTCTGAGTTGAATGGCAGTGGTCCGGAGTCAATACGACCACTCAAACTCAGGGTACCTGGGTTCACATCCTGGAAGGGTCGATAATTTTTATAGTTTTTTTTTTACTAAATATAAGTTTACAACAGAAAATAATTCTGGCGCGGTGGTCCGCATGTCGGGCGAATTTCCTTTGGATGCGAGCTCTCAAACCCAGAGTACCTGGGTTCAAATCCTAGTAGGGACAATAATTTTTTATCGTTTTTTTACCTAATATAAGTTTACAACTAAAAATAATTCTGGCGCGGTGGTCCGCATGTCGGGCGAATTTCCTTTGGATGCGTGTTTCCGTGCTTTTTACATTATATAAGTTTACAACTAGTAAATAAATAATTCCGGCGCGGTGGTCCGCTGTCGGGCGAATTTCATTTAGAATGCGTTTTTTCCGTGCTAAACAACCCATTTCTTGCTTATGCAAGAACCATGCCCATTGCGTGGTTCCGGTTCATGCTTTAGAACCTAAGCAGTTACTCAATTGTCAAGCACTGCTCGTAACTCATTTTGTCTGTATTTTCCAAAGGAAATGCGCTAAAACCTTTAAAGATAACTGACTAAGCTTAAAGATAAGTAACTAATCTTTAAACTAGTGCAAATAATAGTGCGTACTTCTAATTTTAGAGGCATAGTTTTGTACAACAACTGGATGATTATGTGCATTTCCTTTGGAAAATACAGACAAAATAGTTACGAGCCATTAAGGAAATTTGCCCGACATGCGGACCACCGCGCCAGAATTTTTTTCCTTCTTCTAATTTATTATGATTGCTATGCCTACCTCTTTTATCTTCTGTCACAATGCCTCCTACTGTTGTTTTACTTATAACTGTTTGAACAGTCCTATCTGTAATAGCCAATGTAGACTTAAAAAATACTTTGCACACTCTAAATTCTTTTCACCAATAAAAAAAAAATAAGCGTTATTGGTTCCACGTTTACTATCCGGAGGTTTATACCTAGACCCTTCGATGGGATCCATACAACTTCTGATATATGCACGCTGTTTGTCAACGTCGCACAAGGCCCAGTAGTTTTTAAAGATTTCTAATCTTTGTTTTTCTTGAACTCTTCTTGAACATTCCAGTTTGCAGTTGTGACACGGAGGTCCAACAATTTCGGCGGGAACCGTTTATTTACTTTATAGGCTGACATACTCTTCTCCTGAGTTCTTTAATTTCTTTGCCACGCTTCTCCTCCAGTTGTACCGGTTCGCTCTTTTCTTTCTTGTTCTTTTAACTGGCGAATTCGAATTCATATAATTGATTCTTATAGTTTCTTCACTGACGCCATCTGATGAAGAAGACTCGGCTTTATCAGCTTCATTAATATAACTCGGGTCCAGGTCGGAGTCGTCAGACAAAAACAACTTTTCTGTATCAGATGAAGAACTAAAATCTGTAACAAATAAATATAAAAACAATAAAATTAATAAATAATATCTAAATAGCATTAAGTAACATTAAAGCAGCATTATTAAGCATTAATACATTTAAACAGTAATAAATAGTAGTATTCATCAAAGTGATTTCAAAATGTATTTATGTGTTCAGAAGGCAGTCATTTTAAGTTTTAATAATTACCTTTATCAGATCCATGAATTTTAATAATATTATTTTCACTATCAGTCTTCTTTATAACTCCATCATCAACAGTAAATGCATCATTAGGTACACGCACAATATTATCTTCATTTTTTGTAAAATCAGTTCCCTTTATAGTATTAGAAGGACATTGTTGCAGATCTGGGAAAACAAAACTACAACATTAAAAATCATGTCTATTTCTAAAAGCATTAATACATTTTAACAGTAATGGATAAAAGTTGACTATGTGATTTTGAAATGTATTCATTTCGTGTTCAGAAAGAAGTCATATTATGTTTTAATAATTACCTTCATCACATCCATGTAAAATAATATCATTATCAGTGTCAGTCTTCTTAATAACTCCATCATCTACAGTAAAGTTATAATATAATTTCGTTATCGCTATTAGATGTTATATAGCTTCCGTCTTCTAGATTTAATCTGGAGCTTATTAGTTTACCTTTAGATAAAATAATGCACGTACTCTTGGCCGGGTTGATATTTAAGCCAATTTCCTTGAATCTACTTGCTATACTGTTAATAACTCTTTCTGCCGCACTAACACTGGAGGCGGTGACAGCTTGGTCGTCGGCGAACCCCGATAGAATTATTATTTCCTGACCTGGATTGAGGCCATAACCGTATTGGTTTGAGAATTAGGGGTCACAAAACTCTCTATAGATTTGATCTATAGCCAGGTTAAAAAGAGTAGCAGATAGAGGTCCTCCTTGTGGAACGCCTGTCTCAACACGTATATCGTCAGTGTCGTGAAAACCGACGCGTATTCTTATTAGGTTAAAGCACAGTAGGGCTTCTTTACATTTTATCAGATTATCGGAAACGCCTCTAGCCCTTAAAGTGTTTATTGCATGAAGATGACCAATATTATCAAAAGCACCGGTAACATCCAGAAAAGCGACAGCACTATCATTGCCATTTTGTTTGGCGTGTTTTAAAACAGCGTCGATGAGCCGAGAGTTGATATGACAACCAGGAAGACCCTTCACAAAACCTCTCTGACAAGAATGAAAGGTTACCTGCTGTCGAAGTTCGCTATCAAGTACCTTTTCTATTAATCTTCTCAAGATAGAGTATATTGTAATGGGCCTCCATGACGCCACATCATCACTCCTGCCTTTACCTTTGTAAATAAATACTGTACGACCTCTTCTAAACGCATCGGGCAAATATGAATATTTCAGAAAAATATCGATTATGGTTTGTATAATATGGGCCACCTCAAGCCGTTGTATTGTCCTAATAAGAACACCTGGTCCGTCAGGACCAGGACACGTGTCTAACGAAGTTGATTGTATAGTTTTGTGTATTGATTTCAGGCTCACAGAAGCTATGTTAATACATTACAATATTTACATATCTCTGAAAGGCTGAAGGGGCATTGCAAAAACCAAAAGGTACTTTAATATATTCAAACTGACCTCTATGAGTAGCAAAACTTATGTACTGTGAGCAACCTTCCTTAACATTAACTTGATGAAACCCAATCTTTAGGTCAAGACAAGTAAATGTTAGTTTACCTCCTAATTGGTCAATATAATCTTCAATCACAGGTAAAGGATATCTATCTTTAACTACTAGTTTATTTAAATGCCTCAAGTCTACACTAAGTCTAAACTCATCATTTTTTCTTTTTTACTAATACAATAGGGCTACAATATTCAGAATTACTAGGCTTATTAATACCATTTTCTAAAAGCTCATCAGTAATCTTATCCACCTTTTCTTTTTCTAAATACTACAACTTTCTAGAGGAAAAACTAAAAGGAGCTTTTTTTACCAAATTAACAGGCATCTCATATTTAACTTATGGTTCTTTGGGTAAAGGGGCCTCTAAATATTCTTCTTTCATTAATTGATTAAATTTATTTATGTCCTGAACATTGTTCACATTTAGGTCTGTTAGTTGAGTGCCACAATCATAATCAATTTGCATTAACTCATGAATTTTAGTATCAAAATTAACTTTATCTTTAAAATTATCTTTAGTAGATATAGAAATGTCTGAACCTAAAGACACTTGAATACCAGGATTCCTAGTAAAGCAGGAGAAACCATAGTGGTATCAGGGACAACAAAAAATGTAATAGGAACAAATACATTATCAATGTTAACTAAAGTTTCAACTTGACCAATAATATCTAATTTAGATTGATTAACACCACAAAAAGTTGGATTTTCATTATAACTGTTAATAAAACAAGAAGGAACCATTGATACCTTCAGAGTACTTATTGGACTTCCTGAATCCACCATTGCTTGTCCTTCACTACAAAACTTTCCTAATGAGGGATCAGTTAAAGTAAATGTATACTTACCATAGTTGGAAGGAAGTAAATTAAATGAGGCTTTATCACTAGATGTCGTAACCAGATGAGTTGTATTCGTGCTAGACTGATTTGAACGTCGCAAAACGACTAGGACATCTCCACAGAACATGCTCCTTTGAACCGCACGAATAGCATGAACCTCTTTCTCTTTTGGGATTAAGGCAGGCAGACGCAACGAGCTGGGTTGAATTACAATTAAAACAAGCTCTTTAAGTAAGATTTTAGTACGTAGACCCTTTGGAATTAGACTCCTTCATAACACCAGTATTACTATAACTAGCCTTGGACGAACTGAGTACTGGCTTAGATAGTGAAGATGATAAAAATTTCTTAAACCTTTCACTGACCGACAATTCAATTCTTTCATAAACACGGATAGCATCGAGTAATTCATCTGAATCTCTCAGCTCCCGTAAACTGAAAAAATTTTGTCGCAAGTCTCTAGACCATAGGCCTTCAACATTTTCAAATAGTTATGAATATTTGTTATTTTGATACCTTATAGTACCAGAATGCCTAAAAAAACAAAAAATATATTATCCTGACAATTTTCATAAGGAAAATTGAATTTTCCTGAATGAGATATGAGAGTCTCATTGCCAGGTTCCATAAACACCTTCAAGGAGAAAAATTATAAACAAATTTATAAGATAAGAGTAAAAAAAGTTTATTTTTAAAATTAAAAAAGTAAAACAAGAATTATAGTAAACAAATGAAACAAATTAGATGAAACAGGGCATTATTCATCCTATGATATCATATTTGTTTACATCTGGTATACAATGCCATATCCTCTACTTCTGGTTCAAGGCCTGTCTGTCGTTGTCGTCGTGTCAAAATGTAGTTTTTCTTGAATCTTCTTTCTTAAAGGTTAAAAGCTAAGTTTTGGTATATATAAGGGCGTAAATTTTGTAATAAGTCAGTTACATTTACAACAAGTCTTCGTGAATTTAACTACAACGTTATCGTAAGTACAGTACAAGTTATTATGTCTTCATCATCAATTGAATTCAATAATACTTCAGATTTAACGCCACCAGTAATTGAAAATTCAGCAACATGTTTAGAAACTTCAAAAAAACGAAAATTGACGAGCAAATTAGTACAGAAGCCAAATTAGTATAGTTTACAATCTTGAAACTATGGAGCACGATACGCTCGATTTGTTTCTTAGTAGAAACGAATTACTTAATTCATTTGATGAACTTTTATACGGGGGTAATAATACAAACATCGAACAAGAAGCTACGCACATGGATGAAGGTCATGTTGACGATTTTAGAGACGATAGATACAACCGAGAATTCTTGCATAACGAGGCGAGAGCTGATTTCTCGGATATACGACCAGGTAGACGGATTATCCACTCCATCGTGCCTATCCACGACATTGGAGGAAGCGCACGAGGAATTAATCTCCTCCTTAAAAGCCTACCACAACACAGTAACGGTTCTATCATCTCCCTCAACGTCCAAGAAGGCTGGGAACATCTCCACGTCGTCCACGATTGTGGATATTCCAATGGATCTTGTCGATGCGCCTGGTACGATCAATTCATCCGGCTCTTCTGCAGCACAGGAGAACAACCTGAAAAAGGACTTAAGAGAATATTTGAACTTTGGAAGTATAGCGACAAACGATTCTACAATCTCGTCCTATAGCTCACGGTACACCCGCGATACCTGCTATACTACAGAGGTCGAGGGGAAACCCAGTACTTATCTTATTCAAATGAATATGTACAAGGTTTCGGATATCGTGGGACTTTCAAAAGATCAATGGTGGCGTCGGAGGAACCTGAATATTCAATATGTTGTCAACGAAGGTTCGGATATGTACTTCAACAGAAGTTAACAGCGCTTTTTCAACTAATACAGTCAACATTGGAGAACCACCCAAAAAAGAGGTCAGTTCCAAAAAGAACTATTGGCGTGGTTCAACAAATACGTAATCACGCCACCTACTTTAGCATGAAGAAGCAGACCATGGTTGTCCGGTAAATACGGACACTTGCTAGGTTCATGTAAGCCAGTTTACACTGCGTTGCAATTACACCGTGTAAATTAGGCTTCATTGAATTTTTCAATTGGAAACGTGCAATCTATGTATTATGATGAAGGTACATGAATTTGTTAGAAGAATATTTAATATTTCAAACTGGAAATAATAATTTATCCCTTCAAACGTTTCTAACATTTTTATATTTATTTTTATCAAAACAATCTGGCAAAATGAATTGCTTACAACTTTTGGGTGTACCCGATTGTGGCAAAACATGGTTTGCCTATATTTTGAGAGAATTTATGATTAATTATGGTATAATAGCTAATTATAATAAATTTTCCCAATTTCCATTTCAGGATTGTATTAATAGAAATATATTAATTTTTGACGAACCTAATGTAGAGAATAGTTATTTAGAAACGTTTAAATTATTATTATCGGGTACTCAAGTATCTTGCAATATTAAATATGAAGATTATCAAATATTACAACGCACACCTGTAATAGTATGAACAAATCATGTCGTCTCTTTTTTTATAATAAAAAATTGTTTTTTATTATAAATGAAACCTTATTTTGCTAATAAACCAGTATAATGTTCGACATTGTACAGATTCTTTGTTTTATAATTACGATCATATACAGAATCTGGATGTGCTACTATTATTAGCTCTATTGAACATTGAATTATAATCACTTTTAAAAGTGATTTCAGTTTCAACATAAAATATACCTGAAGCTTTCACAAAATCAGTTGCGCCGTCTGAAGGAGTGTTACTTTGACAGGGAAGTATGCCAATATAAACTTGGGGTTGAGACATGTTACTAAATTGATGTTGGGCTGTTTTTTTTTTAATATGATTGTTCAATAGGAGCAACATATTGACTTTCTTTAGCCCAGGATATGCCAACCATACCATGACCAGCTTTTCTTAGACCACCGTCTATTCGAACGGATATATCATCAAATGAATTAACATTACCAGCCCAGTTTGTATCAGCTTTAATAACGCTGTCAGTTCCAACAATATTTTGTTTAACTTTACAAGGCGCATATTTGGGTTTGTATGAATAATATACGCAGGGTACATCTTTATGATCAAGCAAATTGAACACATTTGTGTGTGATGTTAAATCAGTTAAGCCAGTATCTAAGTTAAAACTTGTATTACCTGTCTCGCCTTCGAAGGGAAAACGAAATGAAGTATAAAAAGGCAAAGACCTAAAAGCCATTAAACTAGTGGGAAAATTATCAGTTGGAAATTTTTCAGTACTTTCCCCCCATAATCTGTTCACTAAACTGTGTTAATGGTCATCAGTGATTTCCTCATATTGAGGTGCCATGGCTTTTACGAGTCTATGACGTATTAAATATTTATGATTCAAGCCAACTGATGATATTCCAAATAATGTTTGTTGATTATTAGCGGTACTACTTAAAGTAGTCCCTGTGTCAAAACTACACCTAATACCCTTAGGTGCTACTTTTACAAACACTTCTTCTATGGTACTACCGAATGGTAAATTTGCAAATTCACTGGGGGATAAATAGTAGAATGGCAGGAAATCTACCGGTATTACAGCCATAGGATAATGCAACAAATAAGATTTATTGACTGTTGTATTTTCCCACATACTAAATTTATAATCCCAAATTAAATAAAATAGTTTGAAATAAATATGAATGCTTTATAGTAATAGTATTTGGTTTTATACGAGGATTATGCAAAATTTGAAGCGCTGGTGCTTGTCCCATAACTAATTGTCCTCCGACTGTTTGACCGACTCCTCCTGATTTTCCATTATTTTGTTCATTTCCAGCATCTATAGCATCAATGTCCATGTTTTGAAATATATCACTATCAGCAAAAATAGTCTTCAGGATCAACTGTTTATTGGTCCTGTAAATCTGGGGAATTCTTTGAAGTTGATGGGCCTCCTTTTTGAGTTGACGTGGATGTAGGTTTAAAATTAAATGTACTTAACCGTGTTTTTCGTTTAAACAATCACTAGCTGTGGCAAAACTTGGTCCACCTTGATTAAATGTTTCTTTTAATTGTTTTAACTCGTTCAACTTTCGTCGTTGTTTAAAATATCCCGCTGTTGACATTGAGCTTCTCGAAAAAATATATTATTATTTCTAGCGTATCTAGCTAAAAAGCGTTGTCTCAAACCTTATATTGCTTTATTTATTGATGTGTAAGATGATCTCATATTAGGGTATATTTTACCAAATATCTTTTGTGCACCATATTTTAAAGACAATCCACTTGCTCCCAAAAAAGAATGCCAATTACCTGTATTAGAGAAGTCTGACCAAAATGATGATATTGCTTTAGAATCCGCTATAGATATGTCATCGGGTGTAACAGCAAACGTATAATCTAAACCTGATCTCTAGCTACTTGATCGTCTGTATAGTGTACTGATTGCGTAAAATCACTAGTTCCCGGACCGAGGTAATTATGACGCGGCAAATGAAACGGAATATGAGCTTGTGTACGGTATCATACTTGTTGTAAGACCTACTGAGAAGATTTGGATCAGCACCTGTGTCAACTAGGTAATTCAACAACTGAGCATTGATTTTTAAAATTACAGACCACCTAATGCGATATTATTTTCATTGACAAATAAATAAGGGAGGCTGAGTCCACATGACCTTTAAACAATCATTGTCATTATCAGACTGTAATGTTTGCAGAAAAAACTAAAATCCACTGAAATGAGGAATAAATTTTTGTAAGTAATTAAACATACCAATAACACGCTGTAGTTCTTTTACATTTTTGGGCTGTTGTAACTTTAAAATAGATTCAACCATACTAGGGTTAGGGGTAACTCCCTCTGAAAATATTAACCCTAGAAATTTAACACTAGGGACTTTATACTGAAATTTATTTTTGTTAAATTTAACATTTAATCTTTTGGCCCTTTCTATTACCTCCCATAAGGCTTTGTCGTGTTCAGCTTCGTCTGAGCCATCAATAATGATATCATTATATAACACCTTGACATTTTTAATATCACCAAAATTTCTGGTATTTTCCCTTTGAAAAACTTCTGGACTGCATGAAAGTCCAAAAGGTAATCTTAAAAATGTGTATCTTCCAAAGGGAGTGTTAAAAACACATAAATTGCTAGAATCATCATCTAACTCAATCTGAAAAAATCCATTACTCATATCGAGTACTGAATAAACACATTTTCCAGACAATTCATTGGTTAGCTCTTCAACAGAAGGTATGTAAAAATACTCTCTCTTAATATATTTATTTAGCTGAAGTGGACTGAGATACAGCCTAAGGTATCCAACAGGTTTTTCCTCAATAACTAGATCATGAACCCACTCACTTGGTTCATCTACAGGTTTAATAACATTTATACTGACTAGCTTGTCTAGTGCCCCTTTTCTTTTTTTCTGGCACTTTTCGTACTGGTTTGACCACAGGCTTAGCGTCTTCCGCGATATTGATATGATATTTAAAAGGCAGTTTACCTAGTCCTTCAAAAACAACAAAGTTCTGTGCGATAAACTCCTCCCTTGAATTTTTATATTTATTCTTAGCCTCAACAGCATTTATTCACTGAACCAAATTTAACATTTCACTTGACTCCAACCCCAGCAGAGGTTGAGCCTCAATATCAACAATATAAAATTCCAGTAAATATTGACAACAATTTTCCAAATTACATGGTAAGGTTACAGTACCAAGAGGTTTAATTTGAGTGCCCCCTCCATAGGGAATTAATGTTTTATTCGTTTTTTGTAACATAACATTATTATTTTTAATTAAATTGAAACCACTAAGAGGTAAAACATTGACATCAGATCCCGTGTCAATTTTGCAACTTACAATATTTTTATTAATATATAAATCACAAACCCAACAGTTATGGCCTACAGCATCTACCTCACAAACTGAAATATAAAGTGGAATTTCCTTACCATTGTTATCAGATTCCTGAGACTCTTTTATTAAATAAACATTTCTCTTATTGTTGTTCAAATTTCTTCTCGGTTGACTAGCTCTAGATGATGAACTGGCAACCTGACCAGTACAACAACTCGCAAAGTGATTAAATTCTGAACATATATTGCACTGCTTTCGATAGGCGGGACACCGTTGAGGTGGATGCTTATAACCTCATTTAACACATGAACGAAATTCTGGCTGTGAAATTTGATCTTTGGATGCCGTGGTTCTATTACGGGTCTGTACAGCCGCTATTTCTTCAACCTTTTGTTTATTTTCACTCCCACTCAGCTGTTCTACTTGAGCCTTGCTGATAGCAGCTGATCTACAAGCATCTATGGCTGCAGATAAAGTTAACTTTTTGTCTCTTAACAATCTTTCCTTCAGAGCATTGTCATTTACACTTGTTATGAGCTGATTTAATAACATTCTTTCTTCATTTGATATTTTACAAGACTTCTCACAACATGAACATGGGGGTACAGTAAAGTCGCACAGTGCTGTTTTAACGTTTTAACAAAGTCTTCGATTAACTGCCCTATTTCCTGTTTTAATTGATGAAATTTAAATTTTTACACGGAACACAATAATTATCAAAATTTGCAATCACCTCTTCCAATGTTGATTTGGACTCGTCAAGACCAAATGTATTGAAAACTTTTATGCCTTCGTCGCCAAGAAAGTTTAAAAGCATAGCAATTTTAATGCTTTCATCGTTAATTTTTTCTTGCTGAGATGCTTTTAAATAAATTTTAAATTTTTGCTTCCACCTAGGCCACTCAAGTTTTAAATTACCATTATCATTGAAATCCAGAGTCGCCGGAGGTCGAGCAGAATTTTGTGCAGTTGATGATTCCATTGACTTTTTAGATTTAACCATAACTATTATTTCACACCGGACACCATGTAATGTTTTCAGAAAATACACAAATATTAATAGTAACACTTTATTTAAACAATTACAAAATCATACTTATTTGTGGCTCTTCACACAGACCAGGCTTGACAAAAAACCCGTTCACAGACAAAACCATGTGCTCTAACCTAATCTGTAGCCTCCTGTCTTGTTATCCCTTTTTCCCGCAAACTCTCAGGTTAGCCACCTACTCAACAAGACTGAATGCTTTTATTATTAACGACAACAATTTGATTGATATTACGAATTACCCTTGAGCAATACGGACAACATCGCGCAGAATGATAAAGGCGTGAACAAAGTTTACTGGCAGCTCCCTTTACTGTACACTTTAATCTGTGCACTAAACAACACTTATTACAATTTTTACCTGTATTTTACTGATACTCTCTATTTTGATTACTTCCTTTTCTTCTTGAGGATTGTTGCGATGTACCAGATGAAGTATTAATAAAGTTTTCTCTTGTTTTAGTAAAAGTTCTGCTGCTACCTAAAGAGCTGTCTGATTTTTTTGACTGAACAGCATCCACAAATGTAGCTTCTTGTGTTTCATCATCCTGACACCTTTTTCTTTCTATAACACTGATTTGTGCTATTTCGACCACTTTGTCTCGCTTTTAGCTTGGCAAATTTAACAACTTTTCTTTAAAGTACGAAAATTCTGAGTGTGGTATGCTTCAGTCTGAGATACTAACTTTATGGTTAGGAAGCACTCGTTCATCATTTTTACCATTAAAAATTTAAAGTTACACTATACTTATAATCAGTTGATTTAATTACGGCAGTAACCAAGTGAGGTACCAGCACCGTGTTATTGGTATTACCCTGGATAATCACATCACTTCTGGTTTTTCTAAGGCCTAATTGCTTAACTAAAGACACAGTGATGAATGAATCTTGGGCTTCTGTATCTACCATAGCCCTGGTAGAAACTAAACCTCCTTTTAGATCTTTAACATTGATTTGATTTGTAGACTGTTTTACTGTTAGACTGTTTGTTGATTGTTAACGTACAAGACTGTTTTACTTCAACACAGGAGCATTGAGTAAAAGTTGAGAAAATTGTTTGATGTGGAAGATTTATCTGTGTGTACAGAGTATTGTGCTCTAAATTACACACTCGTTGTTAAAATAAGGAACAAGGGTTCTATTGAATGGCTATATTAGAAAGAAAAACCCGATAACAAAATCTCGTAATGAATTTAAAAGAACAATAAAAATTTCCCTGACAGATTTGACATTTTTTAAAAATATAACTCCCTAATGTCAAAACAAATCAAGTATTTGAACATACTCCCACCTCAAGTCCCACTTAAATTTGGGACTTGATGAAGTTCTAACGGGTAAATTCTCTGGACAGGGCGCAATACTTCTCCTGCTGCTGTTCTTAGGCGTACTACTCTAACTTGATTGTCTCGTCCTGGTATGGTTTCAAGTACTCTTGCCAGAGGCCAGCTTAACCGCTTGGTGTTCTCCTTCTCCAACAAAACCAATTCCCCTATCTGCACCTGTCTTTTCCCTTCTCTTTTCCATTGAACAAGTTGGCCCAGGTACTCCTGTCTAAATCTTTTCTTCAAACTATTCAAAATCTGCTGTTTGATCTTCCATCTTTTAGTAAGGCTGATGTTACCTTCCACAATATCTAAGTCAGGAGCCCCAGTTCCTCGCAAACCATGTAGGAACATGGCTGGCGTGAGGCATGCTAGATCTTCTTTGGTTTCCACTGTGTCAGTGAGTGGCCTATTGTTCATGATGCTCTCTACCTCACAGAGCACGGTGTATAACTCGTCTCCATCAAGTCTAGAGCAATGCAAGGATTTCCTCAATAAATCTTTAATCGTTCGGATCAACCTCTCCCACCAACCACCCCACCACGCCGCGGTGGGTGGGTTAAACTTCCACTTGATCCTCATATCACTGCTCCAATCTTCAATTTCATTCCATTTCACCTTCTGAAGAGCATTAGAAGTTCCTACGAAGTTGGTCCCGTTATCCGACACTATCATACTAGGTCTTCCACGTCTCGCTATAAATCTCTTCAACCCTTGAATAAACTCTTCAGAAGAAAGGCTCTTTAAAAGTTCTAAATGAACCGCTCTATACACGGCGCATGTGAACAAACATACCCACACCTTACTTCCATCTCGTGTATAAAGTGGTCCTGCTAAATCGATTCCTGTAACTTCGAAAACTTCAGTATCTTGTGTTCGAAATTTAGGTAAAGCTATGCTTGGTGTTTCTATGCTTTTAGCGCTGTATCTTTTACACCTGATACATTTGCTAGTTACTGCTCTTATTGCTTTTTTGCACCTTATTATCCAAAAATTTTCTCTCAGCAAATTCATCAAACCTTGCCCACCTACGTGTAAGTTTTCTAAGTGTACCGATCTTATAAGTCTTTCCACTACAGGATGTTTCTCTGGAAGAACAATAGGATATTTAAATCCTACGTCATCGTCTCTATCAATGATTTTGGTTTTAATTCTTAATATACCTTCTTCGTCCGTTATTAAAACTAACCCTTTCTTCAAAATTTCTTCTTTCGTTTCTTCTTGCACTAGCTTACAAATTTGTTTTTCAGCTACTAATAATTCTTCAACACTCAGTGGTCCCTCTCTACGTTCTTCCCGATGTTTTACGTTGTAAAATAGTCGTAAAATTTTCGCAATAGCCTTTCTTAAAATTTTAAAATCTGATCCGTTCTTATAGTACCAAGAATATCTTTTTCTGTTCTTAGCAATGAAGATGTTACTCCTTTCTTCTTTTTCAGCTAAAATCTCATCTTCATCCCAATCAACGTTCTGTTGTCGCGGCCAACTTTCTGCTGGACTTCTGAGCCATTTCGGTCCCTCCCACCATCTAGATTTCACTAGCTGCTGAGGGGAACAGCCTCTGCAAGGTAAGTCTGCCGGGTTTAAGATTCCTGGTACGTGCGACCATTTCTTGGCATTAGTGAGTGTTCTGATTTCTCGAACTCTATTTTCAACAAACGTTGCCCACTGATGTTCCCTCTGAATCCATGCTAAAACTGTCGTAGAATCAGTCCACCAAAATATTCTAAGTCTCTATAATCTAGGGTTTCAACGATAGAATTTGTCAACCTAGCACCAATCGTTGCTGCTAAAAGCTCTAGTCTTGGTATGGTTACCCGTTTGATCGGCGCTACTCTAGCTCTAGCTTGCACTAACTGCACACTTATTCTATCCTTGTTTTCTATTCTAAGGTATATAACACACGCATACGCGTCTTGACTTGCGTCACAAAAACAGTGTAAGCTTATGTTTCCTATTTCTTCCGATTCTGCTGCAAACCACCGATGTATTCTAACTTCATTCAAATATTTCAGCTGAGTTATCCATTTCTTAAAGTCTTTCGCCACATTTGCTTCGACTTCATCGTCCCACTTACTTTTGTTTGCCCAAGTTTTCTGAAGCAAAAGTTTAGGGTATAAAATCACTGGTGCTGTAAACCCAATTGGATCGTACAGTTTATGTGCTGCTGAGAGTATACTTCTTCTCGTAACTTTCTCTATATCTCTAAATTGATAGCATTCTTCACTGATTCTTAATGTGTCTTGTTCTTTGTTCCACACAAGACCCAGTACTTTTGATTCCGTTGAACTATCCGGTTCTTTTTGAAAGCTATACTCCCACCCTCTTAGATCAAATTTACCGTCCATCATAACCCTAGCAGATTGTTCTATGAATACTTTTAATTCTGTCTCGTCTCGAACGCTACTTACACAGTTGTCCATGTAGTAGCTCTTCCTTAATTTAGTGATAACTTCAAGTGAATATGGAGAGTTATTATTTAAAATTTTCTTAATTTCTTTTTCTAAATGATGATCAATAACCGCTCCTAGTAGAAATGGACTACACGTAACACCGAAAACGACTCTCGTATGTCTATAAATTTTTAATACCCCGTCTTTTGTTTTCCATAAAAATTTTAAATAATTTCGATCATTGGAACATAAACTTATCTGTAAAAATGCTCTTCGTATATCTGACACGACTCCAATTTTCTCTTGACGAAATCTAAGTAAACGCTGGTACTAATTCTATGAGGTTAATTCCCTTTTCTAGACATTGGTTTACCGATGGCGATCCTTTTTCATGCGCGGACGCGTCAAAAACCGGTCGAACCTTAGTAGTGGCACTACTAAGTTTTACTACATGCCTATGCGGTAAATAATGCCCCGAATCAAAAATTCATTACCGGTACTTCTTCAATTACTCCCTCTCTATCCATTCATCGAAAACTTTTTGATACTCGTCATAATACCCGTCCTTTTCAAGTTTCACTAAAATTATTTAACCGTTTCTTTGCTACCTCTAGTCCACTCGCTATTGGTGGATGTCCTTCTATCCATGGCATGCAAACCTCATATCTACCCTCTTTGTTAATAGATACTGTATCTAAAAAATGTTTTTTAACTTCTAGTTCTATATCTTGTCTCTTCTTCTTTTCCCCTGGGTCTGTGATGCCTAACGAGTCTAACTTCCAGATATCAGAAATACATCTTTCTGTAGAGTAATGAAGAAACCATCATTGCAGCCGAGGTCTCGTTTCTAAATTTTTCCGTTTACCCATCAGTGTCCATCCTAGTAAAGTTTCAAATGCTACTACGCCACAACTAAGCTCATGACGTTTACCAGTCAACAGTTTACTAGCAATGTCTGCTCCTATCAATAGTTCTATAGGCCCTTCTTGAATATCAGATATTTCAATGTTCAACTTTTTAAGTTCTTTCAACCAATCTCCTGGTCGAACATGCGCGATGTTACTACAAACAATAGGTTCATCCAAAGCTTCAAAATTACATGCATACGACTCATCAAGTTTACACGCTCTCACTCTGTAACACTCATGCAATTTGCTTTCTGTTTGAACTCCACCAAATAACCCGTGTACCCGTCTCTTGTCTTAAACTGTCGTATCCCATTTCTAAAGCTGTGCTCTTTTTAATGTACGATCGAACCGACCCGCTGTCGAAAACGGCTCTAACATTCTTTTCTTTAGCTCCGCGTAAACGAACAACTAAAGTTTGTAAATAAACTTCGCTACACGACGTATTAGACAATGTTTGTTCTTTATTCTTACTTACATTATTTGCTGTCGACGCCGGTTGTTTGCCTGGACACATTATAGTCAAATGTTTCCTTGAACATTTATCGCATTTGACTGATACTCTACATTTAGAAGCAATGTGCGAATAGCCTAAACATTTAAAACAACAACCCTTCTTACCAAGCAGCTCTCTTTCTCACTAACTTGCATCTTATCTGCTTTGGTACATTCCTGCGTAGGGTGTTCCATCTTACAGAATGCGCATGAAGATCTGTGTGCTAAAAGTCCACTAGCAGTTGGAGGTGGTGCTGAATTCGCCTCTGATAACGTCTCTTTCCTCTTGTAGTCTCTACTGCTGCTACTTTCCTTCTTTGTGGCCTGAAAACCCAAACCATTAACCGCGAGAGATATCTGTTCCTCATTTTCTACCTCTTTTTTAAGTAACTCAGTTAAATTATTAATCTAGATTTCGTGTCCGAATCCGTTTCATACTTGCTACTGCGATGCCAAGCTCTTAGGGTATCTCGGGAATGCAGGACTCTACCAATGGATAAAGCATGGCAGCTGAAGAATCAGTAGTTACGCCCAAAGATTCAAGTGCTCTTAGTTTAGCCTCTAGATTATCGTAAGTAGAAACTAAATCTACTTTCTTTTGAACGTTATTAATAAGTAGTTTCAAAAGTTCTCTTACGTAGAATTCTATCAAAAGATCGTCTCTCCCAAACCTAGATTTAAGCGCCTGTAAGGCTTTTCATAATTCTCATCCGTCATAGGATAACTTTCTATTAACCTTTGTGCTTTAGAATTTGGCACCATAGCTTGGTTTAAATAATAAAATTTAACTGAGTCAGCCAATTTAAGATTGTTATGGACCCGTTGAAATTGACTCCAAAATGGTAACCATTCTCCAATGTCCCCGTTTAAATTTTTTTAAAATCTATTCTAGGTAATTTAAGTCCATCTGTGTCAGCTGTTTGACAGCTTCTGACAGAATTATTATCACTCGCTCCTACACATAGCGTTTTACTTAAGAGTTTATTAACTTTAACTTTTGCAAGTCCAAATTTAGATCTATATTCATCTGCAGTTTCTCTTCAAATAGCAAAAGTTGGTTGTCATTTTGTAATAAAATAAAATTGAATATTACCTCATCCAATTCCGCCAACACTTGCATCTTCTCTTCTAAGCTATTAAACTTAGATTCAACTGCATCTAGATCTATCGTCTGTTCCTTCAACTCTTTGTCAAGTCCGTTGAATGTCCTAGTAAACGCTGTTCTTACAACTGTTCTTTTTCTTTTGTTCAGATCGTGTTCTTCCTCTGAGCAAGCCATTTTATATCACGTTGGGCGCCACTTGTTAAAATAAGGAACAAGGGTTCTATTGAATGGCTATATTAGAAAGAAAAACCCGATAACAAAATCTCGTAAATTTAAAAGAACAATAAAAATTTCCCTGACAGATTTGACATTTTTTACTCCTAATGTCAAAACAAATCAAGTATTTGAACACTCGTCATCAAAATGATGACTTATATTTATCATTATGCTTGTTAAGGCAGATCTTACTAACTTTCAATGATACGATTTTCTCGATACGCACACGATTTGGCATAGCAGCAAGAACAGAAAATTGATATAACCGATGAAGATCTGAATATAAAAAACAAGGCTGCTGATTTTGATATTACTTACACGTGTTACTTGGATTGAAGGATTTGGAATCAGAGTTAGGACTGTATTTAGGTTATTATTGGAGTAAGCGATGTAGATAAAAATAGGTTTTGACTATGTGCATCACCACAAGGTCTTTTTTAGGTTTAAAATAAGTATTAATGTTTAGGTTTTTAGAATTAGCAGACATATCTTTTGGCGTTAACTGGCATATATTTAATATAATTTAAACTTTTCTAAATCATTTAGTAAACCAATTTTTACCATAGAAGCAAGAACATGACTAGGATAACATCTGGTTTATTAAGATCTTTGCTTATTGTTTTTAATGACCCTACATGTATTAGTAACCAAGTTATTAAGATCGTTAAACGACCCATATTTTAAGTCTAGGATGTGCATAAATGGAGTCCATCTTCAAGAAAAGAAAGATAAAGAGTTTTCCCACAAAAAACTTTGTTTATTTACAAATTACGCAAAGCGCTTTTGGGCCTAACAAGAGGCCATCATCAGTGCCGTTAACAAAAACAAGCTTGTACTTTTCACACTGGTCACTTCAGTGTGAACCTGAACAAAACACACAAATCATTTGAGGTAATTTAGGTTTTTCCTTAGAAGAGCTTCCCTCTCTCCTGCTCCTTGTAGTAGAATGGTTGGGTAACTCACTAGGGGTTGTATCCAATAAACTGTTTCTAACTTGGCCTGCACTCTGCGTAGAAAGGAAAAACCACTGGGCTCTATCCTTTGCCTCAACAATTTTAAGTAACTCATTCCTTAGCAAGCTAGCTTTGATAACCTTAGACTTTTTCTAAGATTTCTATGGGCAGTTAGCCTGCTATTAGCGTTTTAAAATTTTTGTGCTCTGTGACCTCGACTAAACTGCCAAGAGATCTCATAATCTTCTTTACTTCTGAGACTGTATGCTTCAAGGAAGCAGTAGTGTTCCTAGCAAGGGCCATAATCCTAAGCGCATTATATAAAGCGTGAATACTCATTAGGTCTGAAGCCAGAGGTCTTGAAGTTCAGGAGGTAAGGACTGATCCCAGTCGACTGCTGCCCATTTGTTTACCACGTCTACAACTAATTCTACATTTTTAAAAATATTATCGTTTTCTGATTGTAATATAATTACCTTACTATCCGAAGACTTCGGTGACTTAGTGTTTGTTTCATGATTATTTGAAGAGTTGCATAGAGACGACCAATCTTTTTCTTTTATTTTTTTAATAGTCCTTTTGATAGCCTAAAATTATTTTTTCGTTTATAAACAAATGAAACATTTATATCAGTGTACTTCGTTGTAACCGTGCGCCGGAGCGTTCTCGCCCTTGGGCGTTACCAGAAGCTCCGATCGGGACGAAGAAGGGAATCCTTCTGTGCCGGGTCAACTGCACAGGCGTCCCGAGTTACAAGGCGGCAAGGCAGAACGGGAATGAGCAAATAATAAACTATTTGTTTAAAATTTTCGTTAGTTTTATTTATACAAGTAACACCTTAATTCCTAGATTAATTTTCCTTAACACTATTTACCATTGAAACTTTTTCTCTCTTGGTTTTTGTTTTGGTTTGGTTAATACTTTAATTGAGAGGTTGTACAGAGTGTACAACCTAACCTTGGAATCTTTTACAAAACCTTAACAGTGGGAAATATAGTGATCTTACTTACTGATGACTAAGATATTCCAAACTGGGATCAGGAACCACATCTCTAAGCAACGGTTGATCACTAATCACAATAATCTAATAATGTCAATTACAATCTGTCTCCAACCTTAATTACACTCTCTGACCAACTCTCTAACAGAATCTCTCCCTAGGGAGAGAGACTCATGTCCTCACCCTAGGGGTGGGGACATGAGTTCTTATAGTTCTCCCTCAAGTTCCCCCTGAGTATTGGTGTGTTAAAGACACACCAATACTTGCACCCTTTAATGACGTGCAACCCCCCACGAGGGCCCCCAGAACCCTGGCTTGTGGCAAGGTCCCACGGTACTTGACTATGTGCTAATCTTACCATATTTGCTCTTAAAAAGCCAATAAATTCTGCATCTACTATCAACTAGGCGGTATGGTCTCTGAAGTAGGCCGCTCTAAAAGACGTCTTTGTGTAAACATCCTGTAAACCAGACCAGGGATCTGGTAGTGCTAAAGTCTGTATTAATACTTTAATATTTTGAACTTATATGAAATTAAACTGAAATATTAAGATGACCAAACTATGATATTTAAAACCTTTAATTTCAATTTCGCTTTACTACATCGTAAAATTATAAATTAATGAGGTTCTGATTTTTAGTGTTTCATTAGTAACTTGAAATGATGAATTTATTTTATTAAGTAAATTTGATATTGAATTTATATTTGACATGGTAATTTTGTCGGACGTAAGCCCGACAAAATTACTTAAATTTAGGCCTCTACGGAAAAAATATTACTATCCTTACTCGTAGAGGCCGAGAAAGTTAGTTTGTTAAAAATGAAATGTTTAATACTTCTTCAAATACACAGGTTTCGAAGTTTATATTAAAAGTTTGATTAAGAAAATTTGTAACTTTCGCTTCCGTTTCTTGAGGTGTTTCTTCTTCGTCAGAGAATCCAAACCATATGAGATTTCTTTCTCTCACTTTGTTTTCCAGGCTGATAATACGCCACTTGGACTCTGCAGCATTGTCTTTTATATTGTTTATTTCGTATATAGTTTGTTGATTAAAACTATCTAATTTGTTGTCTATTCTTTTTATTTCTGTTAGAATAAGACCTAGTTTCTGATCTTGATCTATTCTGGATTTATTCTTTGTTCTTGTGTGTCACTTTGCCGGTTCGGAAACGATGGGTCCGTGATTATTTTTGTTTTGGATTTTCCGATTTTTTCAGTTCACGGCACTTAAAACTCACGTTTTTTTTGTTTTAGTGGTTTATTATTTACAATTTAGAAAAGTTAAAACTTGTTTTAAATGTATAGTTGTTTTTTTACGGCAGTAAATTGAGAGCAGAATTTTTTTTCGATGTTAACACTTTGTAACCTTTGCGAAACCTCGAAATGTTTAATATCCATATTTGTTTTTATTTATTTCTACTTGAATTGCTCTTAAATGACAAGGCCAGTTCGGGTCATTTGCTCATTGATTGTCTTTGATTTTCCGTTCTTACTATTTTTTTGCAATTTGAACATTGAGGGGTTTTGCTTAAATTTTGACAATATGTTCACCCGTACAGTGTGAACAGATTTCACACTCTTTAGAGCAGTATTTTGACACATGACCAAAATCCTGGCATTTATGGCACATAGAGGAACTATAAAATCTTCCAGTCTGCCAGATGTCCATTCTACAAAAACTCCAGAATTAATGAGAGCTCGCCTAATAATGGGCTCGCACTCGATAACCCAATGAACGGTGTCCTTGTCTATGGGGCCGAGCTTTAAACGAGGCTTGAAGGATTCCGTAAACTTTTCTTCGCTTACTTCTTTCACGATACCTTTATTCTTATTGTATATATGATGCCTAATGGCTTCTTCTTTCAGATCAGTAGGGACGTCGTAAATTACAATTTGGGGATTTTTCTTCTTTGCTTCCAAAACACTGAAACCTGTTGGTACAAGGTTGCTATATACAATAGCTTCCTTATCAGAAGAGTTTTCCAAAACTACTGTTAAGCTCCACCTTTTATGGTTTTAGATCTTTCAACTTTGATGTTTTTTTCTTTGGGTATACATGAGTTTAAAGTTGTCCTGGTTTTTTTCATTAATTTCTGTCTGGCTTAAGCCCTTTGGATCCATTGGTTTGATGATTAAAGCTTCCTCCCTGGGTTTTATTTTGCTTAGATGAATTTGTTTATTTTCGCTGAGAGTTTACTTTAGTTTTGACGGTAACTTGAGTGTTTCCGCATAGGTCAGCGATTTAGGGGCAGCTGAAGTGGCCTCTTTTTTCTCCAGGTCATCAAACCTTTTGTTTATTTGATCCATTTGGGGATTATGGTTCTGTAAATTTATGTTAGTCAGCGTTTCTATTTTTGAATAAATTAATTTTATTCTGTCCGTTAATTGGTTGTTAATTTCTTTAAATTCACTGTCAGGTTCTTTAGTTGCTCTAGTTATTTTTTCGGTAGCCCATTGTTCCAATAATTGTTGACTTACATTCAACTCACCAAGGTCTTCCAAAACACCTTCGCAGGTAGTCTTTACAGGTGAATCCATACCAAAGTTGCTGTAATTAATTGTGTACTTTCTTAAGTCGTCCTCTTCAAAATCGGGTATAAGTCTTTAGGAAATATTTACTACCGGTAGCATAAACTTTAATTAATGTAATGAATGTTTATATAAAAAAAAATATAATAATAATAGATAAAATGTTAAAAGATAATTGTAGCCTCCCCCTTAGGCACCACTGTTATAACTATTGCCACCACTCGCTCTGTTCTAGGAGCTACTCCCTGGGGTACAAGGGTATAGAACCAACACTAATTAAAGAAAACAATTTGGAAAATTAAACAAAAATTATAATCTGGTAGAACATACAATTATCGTTGAAATAAAGATTCGAATTATTACAGTAAAAAAAATGTCTTATTAACTCTTACGATACTAATCATCCGTGATAATCTTCAATTAACCTCTTAATAGTTTCCTAGGAATATTATTGAGCACTACGTACATTCTTCATTTTAAGAATTAAGTTTAAAACCAGGAAGCATCGCCTCTCAACTTAGGTCTTTTCATGTGATCAAACTAATTTTCTTATTACTTAATCATATTATGGTTAGACCACAAAATTAGAGTAAAACTAGTTAAACCAAATAAAATTCTTAACACAAAATAGAGTCAGAAACAAAAAAAATACCTTAACTTACGTCCATCAACATACAGATAAAAAACCGATGAGAGAGAATCCGATAAGAGAGGAAAAGCTCGAGGTACACTTACCTAATATTTTCATTTTTTACAATATAAAAATGCACGTTTAGAGCCTTGCGGCTCGTCAGGATAACTCCTATGAAAACCACTTTAGGATGTAGTGTGAACTAATACGTTCCAAGTGTATTCCATAGTTCTAGATCATTTATTGGAACAATCTTATATTAACTTAGAGCACTTGGGATGTTTTTGGGGTCATATGTACTTGAGCTCATATACGTTTATTTCATATTTGAAATAAACGCATAAAGTATGTTTTCTTTTGAACATGCTTATAGTATTAGCTTTACGTACTTTTTTACCTGAAGACTATTTCCCTTTAATCCTAATCCTCTTGTGAGCCGAAAGAACTGTAAGTACTATCAAGGAGTATATTATATGAAGAGGAAGAACGCAGATTGGGGATTTACGGACTACCCCTTACCCTAAATCTTCTGGAAAGCCCGATTCTATACATCGTAAGGTACAGGGACAATTTATACCTGGTGATATTTTCTTGAAGGTTCATGTACTTTGATTTATTTATTTATTTAAACAGGCAATGTGTTAGTAAAAATGAGTTAAAAATTATTGAAGGTTTAGGATGTTTCTGAATTTTACAAATTTAACTTTTTGAAGAGGTTTTGTAAAACAGTCAGCAATCTGTTCGGTTGTCTCAATATATTGCAGTTCTATAAAACCTTTCTTGATTTAATATTGTACAAAGTGGTAACGCACATCAATGTGTTTTAAACGTTTGCAGCAATCTGGTACGTTGGCAACTTGCAGAGCAGCTCTATTATCTTCGAACATTACAACTGGTTTATCTAGAGTAGTTCCTAGGTCTGAAAGTAATTTGGCAATCCAGACGGCTTCGGAGGTAGCAACGCCAAGTGCAATATATTCTGCTTCTGATGATGATAAAGCGACGCATGGTTGCTTTCTTGAGGCCCAAACAGAGCAGCAGCCGTGAGTGTAGAAAACGAATCCATTGGTGGACTTACGATCAGATAAGTCGCCGCCCCAATCGGAGTCTGAGTATCCTATAAGAGTGTTTGATGAAGAATTATTTCTATATGTTAAGATCAAGTCAAGAGTACCTGCTATGTAGCGAAGAACTCTTTTTAAAGCATCCATTAGTTGTTGAGTAGCACAACCTTGGAATCTACTTAGGAATGAAATTGCAGCTCACAAATCAGGCCTGGTGCCTAACATAGCATACATTATAATAACACCCAATGATATTTTAATCGGGAATAAAGCTACCTTACCTAATTACCTAAACATCTCGATCAGAAAGCAATGGCAAATAAGTCAAGAAGTAGCAGACAAATTCTGGGCAAGATGGCTTAAAGAGTATGTTCCCATGTTAGCGCCTCGAAAGAAGTGGAAAGAGGAGACTCCCAACTTGAAAAACGGAGACATGGTTAGAGTTATGGACCAAGATCAATCAAGAAACGTCTGGCTTGATGGAGTAATTATAAAGACACACCCAGCTCATGACGGAAAAATACGATCGGTTGACATTCAAACAAAACTGGGTACTTATCACAGACCAGTTGTTAAAGTTATTAAAATCGATCTTGATAAGCAATTTCTATAAGAAATTATTTATCAAGTATTTTCCGGGAGTTAAATGTTTAAATTAATTTGATTTTAAATTAATTTAAATAATTTGTTTTGTTTACGTATTTAATTATTTAATTTGTTTATCTTTGTTTGTTTGTTTATCCGCCAAAATAAAATTCAAAATTATTTGCATTTTTTTAAAAGGAGTTACTTTTGAAAGTAAAATTTGGATCTTTTAGATTTAAAAAAAAGAGATTACCTTTTGCGGCCCGGAGAATGTAATAAATTGGGTTTGTTTTTATTTTATTAAAATGATATATTTGTTGTCAGTTGGATTTTAGACATTGAAAAGAAATAAAATTAGTTTAATTTTGGACTTAATCTCTTAAATTTATAGATTATATTAGACTAGATTAGAAATACCCGAAACAAGAATCATACTTAATATTGTTTCTTGTCAATATGTCTTGTACATGAGCCTTATTTTGATGGCCCATGGCAGCGTGCCATTCATTGAAACTCATACAAGCAACAGAAGGCGTATTTTTAAACATCATTTTATTCAATTTTTCGCAGCATTCGCCAACAGCAAAAATTGTTTTGCCCTTAAAAAATTTGCCTTGTGAGCCGTTAGATTTAAATTCATATCCCTTATCCAGTACTGTTCCCATAGAAAACAAATTAGCAGCAATGTCAGGGACAAATAAAACATTTCCTATTGTGCAATCGTACCAAGTGGTGCCATCAAACGCTTCCACATGTACATCACCAATTCCAGTGGCAGAGACGCTCGTCCCGTTTCCAATTAAAATTTTAGTTGGATGTTGTAACATCTTAAAATTGAGAAACAGATGTCTAGAGCCGGACATATGCTCTGTACAGGCACTATCTAAGTACCAATCATTTTTATTTAACTTGGACAAGTCGGTACTGACAACTTGGACAAGTGATACTTTTTCCACATCTCATGAGACGACGAGCAGGAAATAATATTCGACATAGGTCCTTCTTCCATCCTTAGAGTCAAAGTATTTTGGCCTTTTATATCGGCTTTGACCCATTCAGCATATTGCTTGGAACTTTCATCAGAAGGGCGCTCTTTGGACCCCGACACGATGTCCCAACATTAAGCGTGTTTCAACGCGATAGTCGTGGCGAATTTCCATGTAGACCAGTTCCGATCGTTTAAATTAAATTAATGTTTGTTTTCCATATGATTTATAACGAATACGGAAATAAATCTGACAAAAACCGGAACCGAAAGATTCGCGGCGGCGAAAAAACGACCGAAAAAAAATAACACTGATAGTGTAGCTTTTTCAATTTGTGCTGCAGTTATTGCAGCTCTTGACTCATGATTTTTTTGCATCAGGTCTTCTCGATTTTGTGGGGCTTGCCTGTATACTTCATCTTTCATTGTGCCCCAGAGAAAAAAATCTAGTGGTGTAAGATCAGGAGATCTCCGAGGCCAGGCTATTGGTCCCACTCGTCCAATCCAGGGATTGGGATCATTTTCATTCAGCCAGTCTCGAGGCCTAAGCCCATAGTGGGCCGGGCATCCATCCAACTGGAACCACTGATTTATTCTTAAATTGAGAGGTACTTCTTCTTGAAGATTTCCTAGATGATTATTTAAGAAAAATAAAAACTCTTCTGCCTTAAAATGGTCTGGCAGTACATGAGGACCAATAAGTTTATTATTGATTATGCCACACCAAATATTCACTTTGAATTGGCGCTAGAACAAATTTTCCTTCACCGCATTAGGATTTTCATGTGCCCATAAATGGGTGTTGTGACGGTTAAATATAACCTCTCGAGTAAACATTGCTTCGTCCGTCCACAACACCGACCTAGGAAACATATTATCTTCTTCATACTTATTTCAAAACCAGTTACAAAAATCCAATTGTTTTCTCATCCTCTCCAAAACTAGTGTAACATGGAATGTATGGCGATGATCAAATTTTAACGTTCCTCTGATAGTCTCTCTATGAAACCCTTATTCAGCAGATGAACGCCTGGTGCTTGTTTCCGGATTATTATTAAAATGGTTCAAAATTATGTTAGATCTAACACGATTTATAAAAGGACAATTTTTCTCATTTTCAATACAAAAAGATCCTGTTCGAGCTAATTTATCGTGTAGCCTAGAGAATAATTTATGGTCTAATAATAAATAATAATCTATGGATCTTGTTGTACTGTATATGACTTGATAGTTGTAACATCATTGACTGTTCAACAATGAAAGGGTCGCAGTATCTGTAAGAAAAAACAAATTCAACAATTAAGATTTTAATGTAAATGAAAGTTCAAAAAAAATATGATATGTTAAGACTAAAAATAACATGACACATGGCTCGCTTACTTGTCTAAATGATTCATGTTAATAAAAAAAAAGTTTTCGCTACATTGCTAATGTGTAATGAAATTTACATAGAATATTGAATAAACACCACCTTACCATCACCCTTTATAAAGATGACACAAAATAATTGCGCGACACCTAGGAATGAAACAAACTTGTAGCAATCCTAGGTGTCTCTCGCATAGTTATATTGTGTCAACTATTATGTTTTGCAAAACATTATAGTATCAAATTGACTTCATAAAGATGTTGGAAATGTACTCACTTTTACTACCACGTAGTAAACTGTAAACTCATTACCCACTCTATCTTAAGGGTGTACAGGCCTTTTTAGAAAAACACCTCGAGACATATTGAATTTTTTTTTTGTAAATATTGAGTATATTGTCTGAATTGACCTTTGATCATTGAACTAGTTATCTTATCTTGTTAGTTATCTTACTATGTTAATATTAACTTTTATAGAACATACTCACCATGTTGCATACTCAAAAGAAGGGAACCCAAGACTTGGCTTATTCCAATACCACAGAACGTTTTGCGCAAAACATGTGATTGTTGGGTTAGTTTTATATAATTATTTAAAGGCATTTAGTTTCATACATTAAGTCAAACTTAATAATTCACTGATGAAGGATCGGTTTAAAGAAGGGCAGTCATCAAATATTGCTGATAAAGTGGGTCCATTTAAGTCATAGATTGCCTTTATCCTTGCTTCTGACGTCTCTTTCCACTTCTGTACCACTATTTCCGTTGGCTCAGATGTATGCCTATGTCATCTATTTCTTCACTGTCCCCATTCATTCTGTGGCTGTTAACTGACGAGGAGGAAGATGCACTCTGTTTTGTGTAGATACGGGGGGATATTAAACCCCTAAAATGGAAAAAGTGTTATGTACCGAATTCTCAGTATGAAAGTATTACGTACCTATTTTTACATAAAAAAGTGATAACAACCTACCAGCCTATGTTAATTTTACTGATTAAAAGGATTAATATTACTGATTGAAAGGTTCGCCAAACATATAGATCCTACACCTTTCAATTTTTATCTCAATCCATAAAAAATCTTTGTGTTAAAGTAAAATTTACTCTTTACATAACCTTTCGGTCATCCATTTGTTGTTTACCTATCAAAAATCGCAATAGGTTTGGGTTTTAGCGAATTTCCTTTAGGAATAAAATTCGCTAATGGGATAGGCGTCATGGCGGAAATCGAACCTCGGACCACGACACAAATCCGTTTCAGAGGTCCCTAATGGCGAAAACATACGTTTCGCGAGACTTTATAAATATATATATATATAATATATATATATATATATATATATATATATATATAATTATATATATATATTATAGATATATATATCTTATATATACACACACATATATATATATATATATATATAGTACATGTGTGTGTGTGTGTTATTTATAGACACTTTCTTGTAAACACTCTATATTTCGAACGGATTAATATTCTTTAATCAAACTTGGTACGAAAAGCAACCTTCGAGAGGACACGAACCCTATTGAAAACCAGGTTTTTGTGACGTCATTAATCCGGTTTGCTGATTCAGCAAAATTTGCAAAAAATCAGCAGAATTAATATTTCTCGTCGCAAAAAAAGGTCATATTTGTGTCTTTTAAACGCTAAATCAAATGAAACCTGTCCGAAGTCGATACGACCACTCTAAGTGACCAAAAAGTTGAAAAAATCATTGTAAATTAACCAAAAATCAAAATTGATGTCGATAAAAAATAAATTTCGAGTAGGGTGTCGTTTTCTATGTATTTTTGGGTGCTGAATCGAATGAAACCGGACCAAAGTCAATACGACCACTCTAAGTGACCAATTAGTCGAAAAAACCACAAAAAATTATTATAATTTTTTATCGTTTTTGTTTTACTTAATATAATTTTACAACTACAAAATAATTCTATAAAAAACGAACTATGGATAATAGTTCGAATAAAGGAAATTCGCTAAAAGAATAAGAATAAAAAAATTCCGGCGCGGTGGTCCGTATATCGGCCGAACGTCCTTTGGATGCGTGTTTGCGTTCTTAACAACAAATCCTGGTTGGAATGATATTTTTATAGTTTTTTACATTATATAAGTTTACAACTAATAAATAAATAAATAATTCCGGTGCGGTGGTCCGCTGTCAGGCGAATTTCATTTAGAATGCGTGTTTCCGTGCTTAAGAACCCATTTCTTGCTCAAGGTTCCGGTTCATGCTTTAGAACCTAAGCAGTTACTCAATTGTCAAGCACTGCTTGTAACTCATTTTGTCTGTACAAAGGAAATGCGCATAATTAGCCAGTTGGTTATACAAAACTATGCCTCTAAAATTAGAAGTACGCGCTATTATTTGCACTAGTTTAAAGCTTAGTAACTTATCTTTAAGCTTGGTCAGTTATCTTTAAAGGTTTTAGCGCACGTTTATTGATTGACATATATACAGAATAAGGCTGTATATATATGTGGTATGAATGATACATGTGGCGAGGTAGTGAAGTCAGCTCTTTAGTCTCTGGTGAAGTCAATGCCAGAGTAAGGTTGTAATGATGGAAGGGTAGACCTATCCTTGGTCAGTGGAAAACATTCACCCGGCAATGCACTAAACTTTCCTAGAACTTGACTGAACCTGGGTTCTGAAAACTAAAGGGATCCCCCCTCCGTAGTTAAGAACTAACGGTAAAACCAAAATTTAAACCTTTATATACAATAAGTTCCTTGGGTTAAACAGACTCCATTCGCGTTTCTTAGACCGTAGTAGCGCCACCGCATGGAATAAAAGCATTACCAATCCAAATAGAAGTATAACCAAGGAACTTACAAAAAAAATTATATAAAGTGGTGTGAACAAACCGTCTCCTACCTACACTAAAGTCTGTTATATACTATTATTAGTTCCTTTATTATGACCGTTTATGTCCCAGATCATGATACTGGAGAAGTGGAGGTAACTCAATTTTAGTTATTTATTTAAAATAGCTTATTTCTTAATACGTTGATTTGACTTTGAGAAATGATCGATTTTTTTTATAATTTATATTCATTATTGTTTTTTGATTGTTATGTTGTTAATTATTACTTCGTTCACACGTGGAGTGTGGCAGGGGGTTTAACCACGTTCTCGACAATTGCCTTGTGGGTTGAACTTCCTACGAAACACCTCGTTTGAACAAAATAGATGATACATTAGATAAACATGAGGCCTGTTGGTTGCTACGCGGCGTCGGTACTGGAGCCCTTGCGTCTCCCTGTGGCTGCTTCTTGCCCACATGGTTGTTGTCCTATATCAGTTTGTCATATTATGTTTATATAAGTGGCATACTCCCACGATATAAGCCACTTTTCAAATGTATTAATCAAAAAACGTGATTTGTTTACATTATGTTATATATGTCAATCAATAAAACCAGAACTAATGCTGAAAACAAAATGTGACTTCATAATTATGTTATCCGTACACTCTTTGAAAATTTGTGATTTTTTGAAATGTTTGGTGGGTCATTATCGTGGTTTTATGTCGTTGCACATAGTTAATAAGCCATAGGGATCGGGTCATTAATAATGTTGATTTTTGTACTAAGTTTAATTTCAATCCAAGAAATCTCAAAAGTTATCAAGGAATAAAAATCTTGAATAATATATATATATATATATATATATATATATATATAATATAATATAATATATATATATATATATATATATATATAATATATATGTATATATATATATATATATATATATATATATATATATATATATATATATACCTCAATAATATACATTTTTTTATTTTTAGTGAATTCTCGTCATACCCAACCCCCCTCCATGACTTCAACCTCATAAGCTCATTTTTTCTTAAAGAATTTGTTAATTGAGTAATTATTTTGTTTGTTTGTATTGTTATAGCTATGTAATGGGTGCTCATTTACCATAATGGAACTGGCTGGAGTAACTAGGGGCAGTGAACCAAATGTTGAGGAAGCAGTTATTGACATTCTTGTCGAACATGGTGCTGTACCATCGACAAGATTCTGTCCTGTATGTGGTGCTGAATGTGCCTACGATCCATCCACCAAGACATTTTCCTGCTTCAAACGTCATGGAAGAAGACGGGGGCGTGAGATAAGGTGCACAACAAAAATTAATTTGTTCAATGGTACATTTTTTTCAAGTCAAGTTTCTGTCGTACGACTATTGGAATTTGTTCAGTTATGGTTATGTTTGCGTAATCCTCGTTCAAAGATGTTACGTAGTGAACTTGGATTAAGCCGCACAACCGTAACTGACTGGAGTCAGTACTGTCGGGAAGTTGTTACTAGTGACATTCAGAGGGATAAAACTATGTTAGGTGGCCCTGGAATGGTCGTCGAAATAGGTGAGACCGAGATTGGGGAAACCAAATATAATCGTGACCGAATAGTTGGAGGTCAATGGATCTTCAGAGGCATTGAGAGAGAGAGCAAGAGGTCCTTCATTGTTGAAGTGGCCTCACGAGATAGGGACACCCTTCTTGAGATAATCCAAGCTAAGATTCGGCCTGGTACTACCGTTATGTCCAATGAATGGTGTGCTTATGATTGCTTATCACAAGAAGGGTATCAACATCTCAGCGATCACCATTCAATGAACTTTGTTGGTCTTGAGACTGGTGCGCATACCCAAAACATTGAGAGATCGTGGAGGGAAGTACGAAGCCAAATTGAACGATACGGTCAATGTATTGATTTCAGTGGCCATTTAGCCGAGTTTTACTGGAAAATCAGGTATCCTGATTATGAAATGCGCTTGCATCACTTTCTGATAGCTGCTGGAGCCTTATATCCAGGATAAGATAAAAATATACCTATTGACAAATTAATTTTTTGTATAAAAGTTTTGAGTTAGAAAGCAAAATTAATTCTTTTAGCTAACTAAGCTAATAAATTCTACCCTTAGTGAGGTAGGCATGATCTAAAAGAATTTTTATCCTCATTGAGTTTTGGTTGGCTGTCATTTGCTCAAAACAAAAATTACTTCAGCCTTTTATAATAAAATAAACAAACAAATTATGAATTTTTTCAATCTAAATAAAATATTTTATTTGTAACATATTTAATTATGTCTTGGTGGATAAATCATATCCGCATTCCTCTTCACATCCAGACTCTTGTTGAAGTACATCATCAGATCCAATAAGAGTTTTAATGGTTGTCTTCTTAGCATTTGTCTCCCTTGCCCTGTTACTACTACCAGCTTCAGATTGGTTTGTCAACATTTAAAGCAAACTGAATTCCAACATAATTAAATTATTCAACAATGTTTATGAGTACATCTATTTATTTTTTATAATCTTAAATTACATTGGTTATTTATAATTATAAATCGTTACTCCGTGTGTTTTATAGAAATGTATAATGATGTATTCATTATTTGTCAAATTAATTTAATTAATGATTTCTCTTTCTTAAAAATATAATTTGGTATCATAAAGATTTTAAATAATTTATATGACATTTATTGAAACTCAATTTTATGTCTGACTTTCAGGATATTTTCTTCTTATTATAATAACGATGGTTATATTTTAACTATAAATAAGATATCTTTAAACAACAAATTTTTATGTGTGAAATGAGCTCTTAATGTTAAAATGATACAAAATATTTTATGACTATAGTATTACACACGGTTATAAACAGTTGAAAGCATAAGAAAATATCGTTGAGGAACCAATCAGGTTAGCCTAATATGAAATTGTGGGCGTGGTTTAATATCCAGGACTGACCTCATTTATTGTATTATTTTCCTTCATTATCAACTAATTATAACCATGTGTATGACTATTGTTCCTAGCATTCAAAATTTTCCATTTTTTTTTTGAGAATATTGATGTGATAATTTGTTTTTTTTTTAAATTTATTTCAAAAAATGTAATTTATATTTATATTGCATTTATTCATGCAATATTATTGTATAGAATAGCTTTTCTAAGGTTACAACTTTTATATCCCACATGTCACCATGTGAAGTTAATATTATATCTGAATATTTCAATATTAAATTAATTTAAAAGTAATCCTGAAATATTCCCTTTTGTTAATTAAAATAAATCTTTTGACCTTGTTTTATTTAACTTTGTACTTAGTTTATCTTATTATGTTTTTACATTGTTGGTAGGCACTGATGATGGCTGTTAACAGTCGAAAGCCGGCTTTGTAAATATAGTTTTTACATTTGTGGAGAGACGGTTGCTTTATTTATTTATTTAATTTTATTTTATTTTTTTATAAATAAAAATTTTATGAGAAATCATACTGTAGTTTTTGTATGCAATGAAAGTACCATTTGTACATTAATTAACTATAAAAATATTTTATTGGATGAATGAAAACGTGATTTATTAACTAAAATTTACAATAATAAAATTATTAAACAAACATACATATATTAATGCAATACATATTAGAGTACATACAAATATTATTATTTTTTTATTTATTTTTTTAATCACATTACCTTCTAAGGTAACCTTATCGAAGGGGAGATCAGGTAATTATAGTAGAGTTTTGTATTGCAAACTATCAATACACCTCAACTATTATTTTTAAGTTTGTATATACACACATTCATACATACACCCTCACTTACATACAACTAAATATATTTAAGAATAGATAAATATACAGTCCCTCCACCAAAAAGAACGCCAATAGATCCACCAGAGAGCCATCACCCCCGCCGCATCCGGTCATCATCATGATGACCATCATTGATGGTGGCCAGACGTGGCAGAAGGCCAACCCCCCAATAAATCCACCAACACACCTCCCAGCGGAGAGACTATCCATTTATCTATTCTTGGATTACTCCACAGAGCAGTTATTTATATTATTAAATATATTTAAGGTTCAGAGTAGAACCAAAAATAATAAGGATAAAAAGCATTATTTTTAAATATATATATAAAGTCGGACCTCTATATAACGAACTTAAAGGTTCAAGTAAAAAATTTTGTTATATAGAAATTTCGTTGTATAGAAATTGAAAAAATAAATAACTCTGTACTATTTTATGATAATTTAATGGATATATAGGATGAATAATAACCACGCAGTTGCATATTCAGCAGCTTTTTCTTTTATTAGCGGTCCTGTCACAGGCATATTTTTGTCCCTTAACTTTGTCACCCACTGTAAAATTGTGTCATCAATGTCTTCATACTTGCATACTCGAGAATTTTTTTTTAAATCGCAACTCGTTTCGTATAACTTAAGTATAGATTCCCGATTTTTTAAAATTGTTGATATAGAACTAGGAGCGATTTTATACTTCAGAGACAAGTCTTTGTTTTTGACTCCATCGTCAGAATCTTTTAATAAATTGATTTTTTCAGAAAGGGACAGCGATTTCCGTTTTGACATTTTAATAAACTCGATTTACAAACAAATAAAAAGTTTCACAAACAAACTGGTCAGACCGAATACCAAATTAAAACTGAAAGATTTTTTAGTTCTATGCTGTGTTAATCCTAATTTCATAGAAAATTGTAAAGAAAGAGTTTGCAAAATTAAATAAGGCAGGGCGAGGATCAATAAATAATTGTTCTGGGAAATTAAAGAAAACAGAAGTGCCGTTGTGGTCAATTCCTTGAAAGTTTGCGGGTCTTGTCTTTACTTTATTTCTGGAAATTCTTTTCGTTATATAGAATTTTTTTTTCGTTAAATAGAAACACTTTTTAACACAAAATTCAAGGGAACATAAAAAAATTCGTTACATAGAGACTTTCGTTGTATAGAAGTTCGTTATATGGAAGTCCGACTGTATATATATATTTTTTTGACAGAGCTTACATACTAAGATATTGCATGCTTATAATTGCCGCATTAACAGATAGCGCCATGTGGTTATCATCCCTTTAATCCTATGATTTCCAAGTCTTTGTTTTATTTTTGTATGAGTGTATTGTCTTTTTGTTTTGTTATTGTTTATTATAATCTTTGTTTTGATAATTGCCTAACAAATTACCTACCATGTCATAGTAAACAGTGTTTATTTATTTCCTGTTAAAGAAAACTCAAATGTGTATTTATCTTGGTATTCTAATAGAATATCAAAGCACTAAATTTATAAGTTTGCAATACCTAAAGTATTTACAATTTATGCTTCAAAGCTAAAAATAAATATTTTAGTAAATAATTATTTAACAAAAAAATAAATAAACTAAACAATATAAGGTAAACCTTATATAAAGTATTTATAAGCTTTATTGAAAAAATATGGTGACATGTAGAGCCCAGCACTGCTGATAATACATAATATATTATTGGAATTCATTTAAAAGTAAAGTTCTATATCTACTAGTTTCTTCTAATAACTTGGTTATTTTTTTCCACTCAGTATTATTGATTAAGCTTATTATTTCATCTTGGGTAAGCATTTTTTGACCTAAGTGGTGATGCTTAGCACTAGCAAATATTGGGCAGATGGCTACAAAATGTATCATTGACTCAATTTCCTTTAAGTTACAAGAAGGACAGATTGCATCTTCTTTTTTAAACCACGGTTTAGTGCCCAAAAGACCCAGCACTCCTGTTCTGAATCTAAACATAGATCTAATGGCATTTAAACTTAGGTCTGATCTTCTATAATTGACTTGGATGAGGTGCTTATAAAAAGGATTTATAGAAGAATTGGAACCAGCTTGTCTCATTGATAATAAGTGTTTGGTTGATATTTTATCTATAATATTTTGCATTTTATTGCTCCATGAATGTCTTTTTTCCCAATCCAGTTTAACCCCACATTCAATCTTGGACCCAATAAGCATTAGACCTAAGTGCCTCTTTGGCCAGCTGATTTGGCAATCTATCTTGTTTTAGATTGATCACTTTATTTAAGTATCTCATGTTAGCTTTCAGGGTATATTCATAGATTTGGGGTATATCAGTTTCCAAATCAAGGAAATAGTTTGAAGTGTAATCTGGAGTAACTAGCAGTCGCTTTAATAACAAGCAATGGCATCTTTCTAAGCTCTCATACCTTACAGTGCCATATATTTCAGAACCATAACAGACTATTTAATTATTTTTTCATAAATTTTTAATTTAGCACTTGACTGTATTTTGGTTTATAGATAAAATTTTTCCAGATGGTATTTATACTTGTTTTACCAACTGTACATCTATGTTTTATATGTTTTTCAAAAGATAATTGTGGTGTGAGTGTAACTCCCAAGTAAGTGTATTCATTTACTACTTCAATATGTTTATTATCATACTCCCACTTAATATTACCAATAGTGCCACCGTTACGGAACACTAATAAATAAATAATTTATTTCTCACTAATTTACAGTTATAGAATAAAGTTGTATCTTTTGACAATATTATATAATAAATTATTTGAGTAAAATTAACATTTATAATAATATACAATTTTTGATTTATATAAATATTACAATTTTGACAGAGGTGAGCGCCCCCAAAAAGCATAAGGCTTGAACTAGGGGGCGGCCGCTATGTATGACATTGTTATATATATATATATAGTTTCAGTACCATGCATTTTTAATATAGGTTTGTTTATTTTTAATGTTTTATAAATGAATAAAGTTAAACTAAAGATTAGATAGTAAATAAGATATTGCAATATGTCATAATAAATAATAGCCAGTTATTCTAGATTTGATTATCTATATTATTTAATAATACACATATGTTATTAATTCTTACTCTTTTTTAAATCTAAGCTCATTATTTAAATTACTATTACTAACATTTATACACATACCTACACATACATATACATGTACATACATATACATGTATACACATACATACACACACACACATATATACATACACATACATACATATTTAAATAGCGTAACATAAGGTTATATATAATGTAGAGTAATCCTATCATTGTAAAGTATTAATTACACATTTAAATCATTTAACTGAATCTATATATGTATTTAGGCTATTATTAATTTTAAATATATAAACATGCATATAATTATAACAATGATATTTAAATTAATTCTGATTTAATAAATAAATTAATAACTTAATTAAAACAACATCTAAAACTAACAAATAATAAACTTATAATAAATAAATAAATATATTAAACTAAAGAAATAATTTACTAATTAATTAATGCAATACAATTAACAGTAATAATGTAATGCTGACTATTTTACTTACTAATAAATTAATTATAAAAAATCTAAATGATAACACATTAATAAATATTTATGTTTAATTTATTTAATACTATCAGTCCTAATGAGGACTAATAGTATTTCTTATCCAAATATCAATTTGTTTTTTGAGATCATCAGGGTCCTTATTATCTCTAATTTCTTGAGGCAGTGTGTTAAACAATTTAACACCAACATAGGAAGCGTGTCTCTGAGCTAAGCTTGAGTAAGTTTTCGGTAATACTAAGTCTCGTCTAGTCTGTTTTCTAGTCTTATGTCTGTGAGTAACATATTGTCGTGGTAGTTTGAATTGATTAATTAAAACTATTTTTTTATACAACTGCTCTAAATTTAACACAGGGAATTCTTGAAAAAGGAGTTGTGTTGAGTAATCCTTCGGTTTTCTTATGATAACTTTTATGATTGCTTTTTGAATTATTAATAAAGGTTTTAGTACGGTGGGACAAGCTCCTCCCCAGGCCAGAATGCCGTACTGGAGGATTGACTGTACTAGAGCATAATAAATAGTAGTTAGTAACTTTAAATCGCAGAAGTCTCGTAGTATTCTGAACAGGTAAATGAACTTTCTTAACTTATTACATAAATATTCTACTTGATGGTCCCAATTTAATTTGTAGTCAAGCATTATACCGAGATATTTTAGTTTTTCTACTTTTTCTATTTTTTTGTTGCATTGACATTGAACGTTTTGTAAATATTCACAGTCACAAGAGTGTATAGTTAAGTTTTGTTTGTTAGGTTGACCAGATTTAGTTTTAGAAAAAGCAATGAAGTTGGTTTTACTTTCATTTAAATAAAGAAGATTTGTATGCAACCATTTGTTAATTAAGTAAAGACCTTTCGTTGCCTTCTCGAAAACTTCATCATAATTAGAGCCTTGAAAAAATAAGACAGTGTCGTCACAGAAACCGAAAACCTCACCTACTCCTTCTAGGATATAAAAAATATCGTTTATAAAGGCTTGAAATAGAATAGGTGACGTCACCGTTCCCTGGGGCAGCTGATATTCATCTATTGTTTGTTTGTCACTAAGAGTATTCCCAATTTTTGTTTGTTGCTCCCTGTTATTTAAGTAAGACCTAATTAAATTTAAACATTTTCCTCTGACACCGTAACGCTCAAGTTTTTCAAGTAATTTCTTATGACATACCGTATCGAACGCTTTACTAAGATCGAGGAAGATAGCGATGCATTTATCAATAATATTTTGGATTTATCAATATTTACTTTAAGGTTCCAAATTTTGCAATAACTTTCTAAGCGGCTTATCATTTTTCCTGATACATAAGGGTTGTCTGCTAGCAATACAGTAATCCGCTGATTTTTAGGTTACCTAAATTTAAGCCTCCCCCACCCAATCAAGCAGATCATTTACAAAAAAATGAATATAAAACTGGGCTGAGCAAACAGCCCTGTTTCAGCCCAACTGTTGCCTTGAAAAGGCTAGAAATGCCCTCTTTACCCCATACTGCTGACCAAGTTTCCTCATATAATTTTTTTATGACATTAATTAACTTTGTTGGCACTCCAATGTTACTTAATTTATAAAAAAGAGCTTGCCTGACTATAGTATCAAACACAGACTTAAAATCTATAAAAAAAGCATAGATTTTTTTATGACCACGCCTACTAGCAATTTTGACTATTGATAATAAAGTAAAAGTGTTTTCTGAAACCTATTAATACTTTATTTCTGGTTTCCCAGTCCAATAGTCTATTTAACATTAACCCAGTAAATACTTTTGCTACAGCATTAATAAAAGAGATACCTCTATAGTTTTCTAATTTTGAACAATCCCCTTTTTTATAAATAGGAAATATTAAAGATTCTTTAAATTCTCAGGGAATCATACCCGTATCAAAAATTTTATTAAACAATTTTAAAAGCATCTCTAAGAATTTCGGTGTAGCTTGCTTAAAGAATTCCAATGGCAATCTATCCACTCCAGGTGCTGTACCGTCTTTTGCTGATTTTAAACCTGATTCTAGTTCTTTCATGGTAAAGTCTGCTTTTGATACCTGATCCATATTGAAAGGCTCAGTATATGATAAAACAAAATTTTCAATTATAGGGTTATATAAATTATATAAAAACCAATTGGACAAATTTTAAAAATTGTCTACTATTATATTGTTAGGCATGTGCATTATTATATAACTTGTACCTACTTTAATATTTTATGACTTCCAGTTAAAATTTGTATGCATGAATATTTACAAAAAAGTAATTGTTAAATAAAGCCGGCAATGAAATAGAAAGAAAAAACTAACTTTTATGCAGAAGTTAAAAATTATGCTTAACTATTTAAAAAAAATAAAATAATAGTCTAAACTGGTCTATATTTAATGGGTTTTTAATACAAATTTTTTACTTGATTATGTTTTTAGTCTTTACAACTTAACATTTTAACAAAATTTTGTGGTAGTATATATTTTTTTCTATAAAATATACTTAATTAAAAATTCAGAAGTTGTGATTTTTAGCATTAGTCTGTTTTTAAATTAAAACCCTTTCTAAAACATTGGCACATAATAAAAGAAAAAAAAAAAAATCTCTTTGTGAAAAATAAATAAATAAAATTAACCTTAACAAAGAAATCAAATAAATGAAGAAAGAAATGACTCCTTGGTAAACCAGACATCAAACTTAATCCCAATTCCACTCATGTCTTAAAGTATTCCTATACTTTAAGTAAATTAGTTTTAATTAGTAATTACCTATACTTTAAGTAAAAACTTTCAGAATTGTGATTTTACTAGGCCTAAATAAAAAAATCTTAAACAATTGTGTGATTGCTCCTATTTTTTCATGTATGGTTATCAAGAGTCTGTTTTAAATAGTTAAAAAACAGAATTAAAAATATTTTAACTAGACGTTGTAGCGAGCCATTTGGTTACACTTTATAATATAAAGTGTAGTAATATAGTTATAAGATTCCAGTCCCCCCACCTCGTCAACAACAAGCTCTTTCTATTCTACCTCTTCACATTTTACAGTTCTTCCCTTATTCACCTCGCAAGGGACTTGTCTTTAATTATCATCTTAATTGATTAATACATTGATATTAATCAATTGATCATCGTGTTTGTCTAGTTCTCCGATTTATGCGTGTTACGTATTTTTTTGTATCTTTATGTATATAGTTATAATTTAAAGTAATTTAATTGTATAAAACGAAATCAATTGTTTTCTTCTCTCTGTATACGATTGTATTTTATTTTAATTATACTTGCTTCATATGTACATTTTGGTTTTCGATTTTTTAATGGACTTATATCATCTATTTCAATTATTTTACTTTGAATCAAACGAATGAA